>JAWRVZ010000196.1:815000-1175579 GCA_037043235.1 Rhodeus uyekii
AGTTATTGACAACAACACTGGCATATAATTGTTAAAACCAAACAATATGAGAATTGAAATGGCTTAAATTCTTAAAGCCTGCTTTGTTAAAAAGTTATTTTAAATTTTTTAGCTGTAACATTTACTCATTTGCATATAATAATGCAAATAATCTTGTATAAACATCATGTGACGCAACGATCCAATCAACCTCTGATCCAATCGAACTTTTGAACCACATGAAGCTCATTTCAATACAAACCAGTCATTTTAGTCAGAAAAAAAACAAGCAACTTTCCTGTGTCTCAATCAGTAGAGAGTGGCGCTTGCAACAGCAAGGTCATGGGTTCGATTCCCAGGGAAAGCAAGAACTGATTAGAATGTCAATGTGTTTCTTGAATGCGATGCAAGTCACTTTGGATAAAAGCATCTGATAAATGCATGAATGTAAATGTAACTTCTTTGTTGGGACTCTTTTATTAATTCTGCTTTGCAAGACTTTTAAATTATTATCTTATCTGTGCACCTCTTTTCTTATTTAACAGGACTAAAAGGAACATATCAGGGATTGACCGCAACAGTACTGAAGCAGGGCTCGAACCAGGCCATCCGATTCTACGTAATGACCGCTCTGAGAAACTGGTACAAAGGTATGAACCACGATTTTATATATATATATATATATATATATATATATATATATATATATACATATTTATATATATACAGTAATACCTTGAGATACAAGCATAATCTGTTCCAGAACTGAGCTCATAACTCGAGGTGCTCGTATCTCAAATCATTTTTCCCATAAAAAAAATCAGATTTTTTTTTTATCCTTTCCGGATCCGTAACAATGGAAAAAAACATGTTTTTAATTGCTATAGAGACACACACACACACACACACACACACACACACACACACACACACAATTATATTATATACGGATCTACTGCGATCATTCATGCTTCATGGTCATCATGCGTTTCTGCCATCCTTACCACTCACTTTCTTAGGACATATCACTATTATGAAGAATAATGCACAAAATAGATCATGCAAATAATGCAAACACAATACGGAAAAGACTCGCGGGAGATGCGTACGGAAGTTGATGAATGCGTGAAGTGAAGGAGTGAGGCAGTGCTCGAACTCTAGCGTCGGTGTCTGTAAACTGCTCTTATCTCAAATCTTTACTCGTATCTCAAAGCAAAAAAGTGCTTGAAGGCTTGCTCGTATCTCAGAAAACTCGCATGTCGGGACGCTCATATCTCAAAGTATTACTGTGTGTATATATCACTGTTTACTAATCAAACATTGTTGCTGAAACTGTGTTCACTGGAAATCTAGGCGATAATCCCAATAAGGCGATTAACCCCTTCATAACCGGAATGTTTGGAGCCGTTGCTGGAGCCGCGAGCGTGTTTGGAAACACACCACTGGATGTGATCAAAACTAGAATGCAGGTGTGTAATACAAATCATTATCAAGCATTAAAAAACAAAACATGAGCGGCATATTTCAATACTTTTCTTATGATGTTAACAGGGATTGGAAGCTCACAAATATAAGAGCACAATCGACTGCGGCATCAAAATCATGAAACATGAAGGACTCGCTGCGTAAGTAAACATACTAAAGAGTTTATCTCATGAAAACAGCTGAAGTGACACTTAATGTTGATAATAATAATCATAAATGTTTGTTGAGCAGCAAATCATTATATTAGAGTGATTAGTGAAGGATCATGTGACACTGAAGACTGGAGTAATGATGCTGAAAATACAGCTTTAATCACAGGAATAAATGACACTTTACTGTATATTCACATAGAAAACAGCTGTTTTACACTGATATAATATTACATTGTTTTACTGTATTTATCATCTAATAAATTCAGCTTTAATCACAGGATTAAATGACACTTTACTATATATTCACATAGAAAACAGCTGTTTTACACTGATATAATATTACACTGTTTTACTGTATTTATCATCTAATAAATTCAGCTTTAATCACAGGAATAAATGACACTTTACTATATATTCACATAGAAAACAGCTGTTTTACACTGATATAATATTACACTGTTTTACTGTATTTATCATCTAATAAATTCAGCTTTAATCACAGGATTAAATGACACTTTACTGTATATTCACATAGAAAACAGCTGTTTTACACTGATATAATATTACATTGTTTTACTGTATTTATCATCTAATAAATTCAGCTTTAATCACAGGAATAAATGACACTTTACTATATATTCACATAGAAAACAGCTGTTTTACACTGATATAATATTACACTGTTTTACTGTATTTATCATCTAATAAATTCAGCTTTAATCACAGGAATAAATGACACTTTACTATATATTCACATAGAAAACAGCTGTTTTACACTGATATAATATTACACTGTTTTACTGTATTTATCATCTAATAAATTCAGCTTTAATCACAGGAATAAATGACACTTTACTATATATTCACATAGAAAACAGCTGTTTTACACTGATATAATATTACACTGTTTTACTGTATTTATCATCTAATAAATTCAGCTTTAATCACAGGATTAAATGACACTTTACTGTATATTCACATAGAAAACAGCTGTTTTACACTGATATAATATTACATTGTTTTACTGTATTTATCATCTAATAAATTCAGCTTTAATCACAGGAATAAATGACACTTTACTATATATTCACATAGAAAACAGCTGTTTTACACTGATATAATATTACACTGTTTTACTGTATTTATCATCTAATAAATTCAGCTTTAATCACAGGAATAAATGACACTTTACTATATATTCACATAGAAAACAGCTGTTTTACACTGATATAATATTACACTGTTTTACTGTATTTATCATCTAATAAATTCAGCTTTAATCACAGGAATAAATGACACTTTACTATATATTCACATAGAAAACAGCTGTTTTACACTGATATAATATTACACTGTTTTACTGTATTTATCATCTAATAAATTCAGCTTTAATCACAGGAATAAATGACACTTTACTATATATTCACATAGAAAACAGCTGTTTTACACTGATATAATATTACACTGTTTTACTGTATTTATCATCTAATAAATTCAGCTTTAATCACAGGAATAAATGACACTTTACTATATATTCACATAGAAAACAGCTGTTTTACACTGATATAATATTACACTGTTTTACTGTATTTATCATCTAATAAATTCAGCTTTAATCACAGGAATAAATGACACTACTATATATTCACATAGAAAACAGCTGTTTTACACTGATATAATATTACACTGTTTTACTGTATTTATCATCTAATAAATTCAGCTTTAATCACAGGAATAAATGACACTACTATATATTCACATAGAAAACAGCTGTTTTACACTGATATAATATTACACTGTTTTACTGTATTTATCATCTAATAAATTCAGCTTTAATCACAGGAATAAATTACACTTTACAATATATTCACACAGAAAACAGTAATTTTAAATATTAATAATATTTCACATCATTTTTATCTGTATTTTTGTAAATAAATGCAGCCTTTGTGAGCAAAAGAGATTCCTTTTGAACGGTAGTGTACATATGAAAAGATATTTTGCATGCACAGATTCCTACCAAATTTGAACGGCTGCATTGCGTATCATGGGATTCACTTAAATTTCTGTCTATTCTCCAGATTTTACAAAGGCACTGTGCCCAGGTTGGGTCGGGTGTGTATGGACGTGGCTATAGTGTTCATAATCTACGAGGAAGTGGTTAAGGTTCTTAACAAGGTGTGGAAGACGGATTAATGGAGCGATGCGGCAGCGGGGGACGTTTACACAGGGGCCAAAATATCTGCCAACTGCAGACGACAAAGAGTCACTGGAATGAACTTAATTACCAATTAATCACAGAAAGAGAGAGATTTCACCAACTAATGTGAGACAGAAATCAAATACTTGAAAATTAGACTACAGATAAATAGTATTTACCATAAAAAGAGTTTTTTATGTAAAACACAATTTTATTTTTTAAATATTAGGTATATAAGTGCAATTTACCAGCAAATATTATACTTGTTTTCCATTGCATACTGTCTTAATTTGTTTAATTACATATGATCACACACTAAGTGCTGAGAGCCTTAAAACGTAAAAAAGAGAGTATGCATCGTATAAAATTAAAAATATATACTTACATGTAATATATCTTTCCCTCACTATATTTTACTTTATTTTAAGGTTGTGTAATTACATTGTACTTATTTAAACCAGTGCTGAGTGATATTAATTATCTACATGTGCTCAGGGTTAGAGGTTAATTACTAGTAATTATGCATAATTTACAGTTATTACTACAGTAAGTACATGTATTAACGTGTAACTACGTCACCTTAAAATAAAATATTGCCTTGTCTTGTTTTCCAGTACAAATATCTAAAAGTTCTTCAATTAAACACTCTTAAAAATACATTTACTTGAAAATTAAAAATGCCTTGCTTTATGAAAACTTAAAATTAAGTGAGTTGATGCTTAAAACAAGAAAAAATCTGAAAATGGGGTCCGAAAAATAAACCTTTTTAAAATAAAATCTTCATTTAAGCAAAAAACTCTTAAAATCACTTTTGATATTTGTACTGGAAAACAAATACTTTTTTTTTAAATTCACTTTCTAAGATGCTTAATTTAACCAAAGCTTTTAATTATGACATAAATGTGTTTTATACCTTATAGTGGTACACATGACACATGCACTTTCATATTTGGCAGTAATTCAGGTTTAGTGATTATTTTAAGTGCCTATATAATATAAATCTCATGATCTTTTTTTAAATTCTACTTGTTTACATTGTCATTTCCATAATTTGCATATAATTACATCCTGCTGTAACGGCATACCATAATAACAGTGACATAATCATATCCGACCTGTTATGATAACTGTACGCCTCAATCTCTGAAATCAACACACAACATGCTGTGCAGAAACACACAACAACTGAACGGTGTTGCGTCACCAAAGAGCCAGGTTACTTTAATACAAATACAATGTTTACTTATTTAACGATAGCTGAATGTTGTAAACGATGTTAAACTGAACAACAGATCTGACCAGAGCCTCTTGAACACTGATGACGCTCATGCCTTAATAATGCTCACATTGTCTTTTCCCGTCTGCTGTCCTACCTCAAGACCTTCTCACAGATCTGTACAGATTGATAACAGATTGATAACAGATTGATAACAGAAGGGAAAATATTCAGATTATTCAGTATCTTTGAGATCAAGGTGATGCAACATATTCTTGAGTTGCGACAGACGCTGTAAAAAGTGAATGTTTATTTTCCCGTGTGATTTCAAACTCTGTTTCTGTGTTTCACAGCAGCTCAGAGTGTCTTAACTTGTAGCATGCAGCTCCTTTAGAGGTCAGAAGTGCCTCTGTCAGGTTAAAACTGTCTAAATAATGTGTATTTTGCCTTCACTGCACATGTGTGATTATGGGAGAGTAGCTGAGAGATGCGACTGTCGTTTGTGGGTCTTTGACGTGTTTTAGATATACTGTAATGCCACAGATCTGAGAGAACGTGTTGCAGCCAAATCTTGATTCAGTGTTTATTTGACTCTGTAAGCGGCGTGGCATCGCTCATGGAGATTAAACAGGTTTTATTTTGTGTTTCTGTAAAAGCAATCAGAAATATTCCAAATATGTGACTTACAATTTGCATTAATTGTCATAAAATACATTGTGCCTTCGACTCATGTTCTAATCCGGAATAAATTATGCTGATGGACAAATGAGTGTTTCTCTCAAAATACATTATGCAGAAATTAATGCGTATTATTTATACAATGCACTGACATAAACGACCTTGTCTTTGATGCCATGGTGTGTGTGTGTGTGTGTGTGTGTGTGTGTGTGTGTGTGTGTGTGTGTGTGTGTGTGTGTGTGTGTGTGTGTGTGTGTGAGAGAGAGAGAGAGAGAGTGTGTGTGTGTGTGTGTGTGTGTGTGTGTGTGTGTGTGTGTGTGTGTGTGTGTGTGTGTGTGTGTGTGTGTGTGTGTGTGAGAGTGTGTGTGTGTGTGTGTGTGTGTGAGAGTGTGTGTGTGTGTGTGTGTGTGTGTGTGTGTGAGAGAGAGAGTGTGTGTGTGTGTGTGTGTGTGTGTGTGTGTGTGTGTGTGTGAGAGTGTGTGTGTGTGTGTGTGTGTGAGAGTGTGTGTGTGTGTGTGTGTGTGTGTGTGTGTGTGTGTGTGTGTGTGTGTGTGTGTGTGTGTGTGTGTGTGTGAGAGAGAGTGTGTGTGTGTGTGTGTGTGTGAGAGTGTGTGTGTGTGTGTGTGTGTGAGTG
This sequence comes from Rhodeus uyekii, assembly GCA_037043235.1. Lineage (NCBI taxonomy): Eukaryota > Metazoa > Chordata > Actinopteri > Cypriniformes > Acheilognathidae > Rhodeus > Rhodeus uyekii. Next base: position 821,345 of record JAWRVZ010000196.1, read on the forward strand.
AGAGAGTGTGTGTGTGTGTGTGTGTGTGTGAGAGAGAGAGAGAGAGAGAGAGTGTGTGTGTGTGTGTGTGTGTGTGTGTGTGTGTGTGTGTGTGTGAGAGAGAGAGAGAGAGAGAGAGAGAGAGAGAGAGTGTGTGTGTGTGTGTGTGTGTGTGTGAGAGAGTGTGTGTGTGTGTGTGTGAGTGAGAGAGTGTGTGTGTGTGTGTGTGTGTGTGAGAGAGAGAGAGAGAGAGAGAGAGAGAGTGTGAGTGTGTGTGTATGTACATTAAGTGTACTAAACCGGGTTCTGTAAGTTGCACTCCGTTTATTTCTTTTGTTTTGTGATTTGTACTTTTGTTCTGAAATGTTTAAGTGAGCGTTTTTGTAGACATTTACTGTTGAATCTTTCTTGATTTGATACAGCAAGAGATATAATGTTCAGTTTTACTTCAATATGATGCGTTTTGGCTCAACTTATCCACTCCCTAGACTCAGTTCACCCGTTAGATTGGATGGATCTCCGTGTCCGAAATATCTGAGGTATTTTATCCGACCCTGAATGTGAATCCCTGCCAGAAGATAAAAGTCTTCTATCAGTCTGAGAGTTTGAGAAGGACAGGGAAGAGAAGAAGCAGGAGACGAAGTGATGCATAAAAGAGCAGTTTATTGAATCATTTTAGTTGTGTGTTTAGTTTTCTTTCAATGTTCAATGGTACAAATCCAACAATTGCTGGTTTACCGAAGGAAAAACAATGGAATAAATGACTGTTTCACATCATCGTCCCGTGACGTTAAAAACTCCTACTCGTGAAGACAAACATCCTCCAAAACACACAATCATGAGATTAAACAACAAAAGAAAGGAATTTACAAAAAATTAAAATATAAAAAAAATTAAATGGCATAAATGAGTACAGTAAATACTCATTTATGTAGTTAAAATATTAATTATTGAATTAAAATTGAAATATATAAATAAAATAATAATATGAATAAATGTAAATGAAATCCTTCAATAAAATCCTTTAATAAATGCAACACAAAAGATCAAAATTTGTCAGAATACAGTTTATTCTGTAAACCCCAATTCCAGAAAAGTTGGGATATTTAGTTTTTTAAAGAATTAACTAATTAAAATTAAAATATGTTTTTAGCTTCAACATATTCATTTATTTTGTGTATTTTAATAACTTCTCTGGAAATGGGGTCTTGATGGTCTGAGAGTGAATAAAGTTGTTAATGAAGGCAATGATCTGGCCAACTGTCACAAATGCCAATGAGGTTCTCCCCAACGACCACCGGAGGTCGCACTCTCCGGAGTTCTAATAGCACTAGGACTACAATTCCCATACACCCACTGTCCTGGACTGATCACCTCACACCTGCTACTCATTTCCATAAGACTATTTAACCCTGTTCACCCAACAGATCAGTGCGAAGTTTTGTTTGCCCCGGCCACAACGCTGAGCGGTCTATTAACCTGTGTTTGCATTGCCTGTATATTGACTCTGCCTTGTTCATCGTTCTCGACCCTGTTCTGCCTGCCTACTGTTTGTTGTTTGCCTGTTCCCTGGATTTTGATCGTTTGCTGCATACCTTGACCTTCTGCCTACTTCTGACCATTCTCTCTGCCTTGCCCTGGATATTGCTGTTTGCCTGGTATCTCGACCTCTGCCTGTTTGATCTACTGACTCTGTTTATGTCTAATAAACTGCAAATGGATCTTAACCTGCCTGAGTCCTCGTTACACCAACAAAGACAGTTTATTTATTATTATTATTAGCTGGTGTAATGTACTTTATTTAAAACTTCCTCAATTAAAGAAAGAAGAAAGAAAGACGAGCTTCTCGCAGTCATTACTACAGGTCAGAAGGTGGATCTTTTGATGTGTTTCTGTTGAAAAGAGAACAAGAGTAACATGAGAAAATGTCCTTTACTTTGAAGGTGATCCACATCATTCTCTCGGGTCATTCTGACCCAGAATAACAGGGCAGGTAATGAGGGAGGACAGGTGGGGCAAATCAAACAATAACAAGGGAACAAGACGAGCGCACAACACAGCACGAGACAGGACAGGAAAGCATGAGGCCAATGGAAACAGGACTGGAATCGGGATCGAACACCACACCCTGCACACAAGACAATCACAGACAGGAGAGCATGCGACCCGAGCACACTCAAAGCCACGCGCTCACAGAAAGACAAGACAATCGGGCAGTGTCAGAGCTCTGTCGCAAAACTACGAGAGGACTAGACCAAAGTGACAGAACCCTGACACTACCCAATGCAGAACACACACACACACACACAAATAAAAAAATCAATCAGTCACAATGCAGACTGCACACAGATATGAAGGTGTTTTGGGTCTATACATGATTCACTTTTTTCTGGCTTATTTATTGATTTTTGTGCATAAACAGCTAACTAACCTGTTCCAGGTCCACTTGTTTCTGCTGCGAAAGACACGGATCTTGTTAGACACTTTTTTGAAGTCCTGCAGGATGTCCCGGAACATATTCTTCAATGCATCTCTGGTCTGATTGTACGTTTGCTCTGGATCTTCTACTTCTTTATCTTCTTTTTTCTCTTGCAGCCAGCGATCGCGGGCCATTGGGTCCACATACACCTCATGGATCACCATCTGACTGGTGATGAACTGCACCTTCTTACGCATTTTCTGGATTCCGTATCTCTCATGTATGTTGACAGATGTATCAGCCTTGAGAAATGCTACAAGTGCATCTCGGAGCTGCCTCGCATATTCTCCGTACAAACATGCATTATAATCCACATAGAACTCATCCGAACTACAGAGAAAAACAGCAAAAACAAGATATAACAAGAAACTGAAATGAAAAGTGATGAAATGTATACTTATGGTAGATAATATCAAAAGGAAAATTAACCAGTTTATGCACTAAATAACAGTAAATGTACTAATATTATAATATTACTAATATTTATAACTTATAACAGTTCCCAAACCATTAGAAAGTGTAACATATATCAATAACATGAGGAATAATAGATAGGAGGGAGTCTTTGTGGACTGGGAGAGAGTGGATCCGGTACAGGGAACCCAGTTTGAGGATCTCAGAACCAGTTTGATCAGTAATGATGAACTCACACTTTCTGATCAGTGGATCTGTCTGGACTTTAAGCATTTGGCCTGTTGGATTTATCCAGATTCTTATGAAACTCAATGCCAGCAATGGATTATCAGGATCTGGGAAAGTTAGGATCGGGACAGATGTGAATCAACACTTGAGCTCAGATAAAGCAGCTTCATCTTCATGGATCCAGAAGAACTTTACTCTTTCTCTCTTGTTGAATGCAGAAAGTGGAAATTCAGAGCTCAAATTCCTTTAGAAATGAGCTGAACAAGAAACCGCTGAACCGGACACATGACAGGATGAGCCAGTCAGTCGTGGCTTGACCCGTCCAAGGATCCAATTGGATCAGGTCTAGTTCCACTATAAATCCTAATTTTATTTACGACACCTGGGAAGATATTTCACAGGATATGTGGATGCTGTGGGTGCTGCTGGTTTTTGACTAACTGGTGGCTAAAGGTGTGTGACTTCATTTAAATTAAGTCATTTTAATTTAATTTAACTTAATTTAAGAGTGATGTAATTTTTTATCATGATAATTACTAATTACACACTGTAGCACTCATCCCCCCCCCCCCCACACACACACACTGACCTGAAATGGGCCACCATTGTGCTAATTGCATGTTGATGAGTTTGGTTGAGGGGGATCACAAGGTCCTTCATCAGGTTTATCATCTGCTCATCAAAGCCCCCCAGATCTTTCAGCAGATCCTCTAAAACATTGTGGTGGAACTTGAGGAGTCCGTTGTTGAAGACATGCTGGCCCCGGTTTGCTCGTTTGTAAGAAGCGCACAGGTTGCGTTTAGAACCAATTGCATCTAGTGCTTTCTGTGCTGCTTCTCTGAGCTCAAGCTTCACAGGATTGTTGTTACCACAAACCTGATTTACAGTCCTCTGAATTTGAGTCCTCTGTGCTGTTGAGAAACACAGCAGTGACATGCAAACACTCACACAGCAATTTATGAAGTACTGATTCTGTATTTAATGTGTGCATAGATCAAAACTCTAACCTATTTCATTTATGGACAAAACATACTTTGTACACTGCAAATAAATGAAATATTGACAAGCCAAAGAATCTTGAAATAAGACAATTCAAGTTGTTTTTCCCTTTTCAGATAAATGAACTAGCGTAGAACTAAAAGTAGAAGATTATTTTTGGTGATTTCTTTAAATTAACTAAGGATAATTTTATACGGTATGTTTTGTCACAGAACATCCTGAAATCTGAAATTTCAAGACATATTTTCTTGTTTTAAGAGCACAATGATTCTTATTTTAAGAAAACAATGTTGCACATTCTGTCACAAAGATTTTTTTTAATATTATGTTCCAATATGCTTTTTTTATATACAAAACACAAATTAAAAACATGCTTGATTTGACTATTTTTGATATTTGTCCTGCTTGAATATAGTTACAATAGCTAATGAGCTTTTGTCTTGTTTTAAGATTTCGCAACCAATTTGCAGATAAGTTTTAAAGTTTTTTCTTCTAATCTAAATTGATGTTTTCTTATATTTGCATGTTGATTTTTTGCAGTGTAGATTGTGAGATAGGAGAATCGCACATAATAATGTAGAATAAAGGTAGTTCCTTTAGTTTAGAGCACACACAGTCATTGTATTAGTGTTCCTCATTCTTGGTGTGTGTATGTAAGATTTGTGAATTGGTGTATCTTACTGTTATTGTAGGGGGCGGGAGTGATGTATATTAAAAGTGCAAAAGCTGAGACCAAAACCACCACGAGCTTCTCAAAACGAGTCATTGTAGTCTCAATCAGGGCCTTTTCTGGTCAGCAAGTTTATCTGTATCAGAAGACATAATATTTTAGAAAAAAGACCAAGAAATGTGTATTAATGTAAATAAATCAATAAATAAATTCATTACATTTATATAGCGCTTTTTATCAAAGTATCTCAAAGCGCTTACATGGAAGGGGGGGAATCTCCTCAACCGCCACTAGAGTGCAGCTCCACCTGGATGATGCGACGGCAGCCATATTGCGCCAGAACGCTCACCTCACACCAGCTTATTGGTGGAGAGGAGACAGAGTGATGATGCAGCCAATCAGAGAAAGGGGATGATTAGGAAGCCATGATGGACAAATTTGGCCAGGATGCGGGGTTAAACCCTACTCTTGCGAAAGACATCCTGGGATTTTTAATGACCACAGAGAGTCAGGACCTTGGTTTAACGTCTCATCCGAAAGACGGTGCTCATATCAGTACAGTGTCCCCGTCACTATACTGGGGCGGTAGGACTCACATAGACCAGAGGGTGAGCACCCCCTGCTGGCCTCCTAACACCACTTCCAGCAGCAATCAGGTCAGTCTCCCATCCAGGAAAATAACCACTCTCAGCCCCGCTTAGCTTTTGTGAGCAAACAGTCTTAGGCTACAGGGTGACATTGCTGTACTGAACTGAAGAATCCAGTGGTAAATCCTGACACTGACAGCAGGGGGACTCTGTCTCCTCTCCACTAATAAGGTTCTGGTGCAATATGACATCATCCAGGTGATGCTGCACATTGGTGGTTGAAGAAATTCCCCCTTTCCATATATAAAGCGCTTTGAGTTCCAAAAAAACCCTATATAAATGTACACTCACCTAAAGGATTATTAGGAACACAAACTAATACTGTGTTTGACCCCCTTTCGCCTTCAGAACTGCCTTAATTCTACGTGGCATTGATTCAACAAGGTGCTGAAAGCATTCTTTAGAAATGTTGGCCATATTGATAGGAGCATCTTGCAGTTGATGGAAATTTGTGGGATGCACATCCAGGACACGAAGCTCCCGTTCCTCCACATCCCAAAGATGCTCTATTGGGTTGAGATCTGGTGACTGTGGGCCATTTTAGTGCCGTGAACTCATTGTCATGTTCAAGCTTTGTGACATGGTGCATTATCCTGCTGGAAGCAGCATCAGAGGATGGGGACATGGTGGACATAAAGGGATGGACATGGTCAGAAACAATGCTCAGGCAGGCCGTGGCATTTAAACGATGCCCAATTGGCACTAAGGGGCCTAAAGTGTGCCAAGAAAACATCCCCACACCATTACACCACCACCACCAGCCTGCACAGGGGTAACAAGGCATGATGGATCCATGTTCTCATTCTGTTTACGCCAAATTCTGACTCTACCATCTGAATGTCTCAACAGAAATCGAGACTCATCAGACCAGGCAACATTTTTTCAGTCTTCAACTGTCCAATTTTGATGAGCTCGTGCAAATTGTCGCCTCTTTTTCCTATTTGTAGTGGAGATGAGTGGCACCCGGTGGGGTGTTCTGCTGTTGTAGCCCATCCGCCTCAAGGTTGTGTGTGTTGTGGCTTCACAAATGCTTTGCTGTAAACCTCAGTTGTAACAAGTGGTTATTTCAGTCAAAGTTGCTCTTCTATCAGATTGAATCAGTCGCCCATGACCTCTGACCTCTAGCATCAACAAGGCATTTTCTCCCACAGGACTGCTGCATACTGAATGCTTTTCCCTTTTCACACCATTCTTTGTAAAGCCTAGAAATGGTTGTGTGTGAAAATCAGAGTAAGTGAGCAGATTGTGAAATACTCAGACCGACCCGTCTGCAGCAACAACCATGCCACGCTCAAAACTGCTGAAATCACCTTTCTTTCCCATTCTGACATTCAGTTTGGAGTTCAGGAGATTGTCTTGAGCAGGACCAACCCCTAAATGCATTGAAGCAACTGCGATGTAATTGGTTGATTAGATAATTGCATTGAGAAATTGAACAAGTGTTCCTAATAATCCTTTAGGTGAGTGTATCCCACTCCCCTCATAGACTCTCCTCTTACCCCCCACCATCCCACTCCCCTCTCCCCCACCACCATCCCACTCCCCTCATAGACTCTCCTCTCTCCACCACCACCATCCCACTTCCCTCAGACTCTTCTCTTACCCCCCCCCCCCCCCCCCCCCCCCGCCACCATCCCACTCCCCTCATAGACTCCTCTCTCCCCCACCACCATCCCACTCCCCTCATAGACTCCTCTCCCCCCCCACCACCATCCCACTCCCCTCATAGACTCCTCTCCCCCCCCACCACCATCCCACTCCCCTCATAGACTCCTCTCCCCCCCCACCACCATCCCACTCCCCTCATAGACTCCTCTCCCCCCCCACCACCATCCCACTCCCCTCACAGACTCTCCTCTCACCCACCACCATCCACCCTACACCAGACTCCTTCACTGCCCCCCCCCTCCCCCCCACTACTACCCTTATAGACTCTTCGCTCACTCTGTTACTTATTTGTGCCATTTGCACTGCCGACTGTTCATTACAGTAACAACTGTTTACTGTTTACAGCAACAACTGTTTACACTTGCACCTTGCACTACTGTACTTTAGCTGGAACATGCTCATTTGCACTACCAACTGTTCATACAGTACCAACTGTTTACATTTCGCATCTCACTTATTTGCACTGTCCATGCTCATTGCACTACCTTAAATCTACTGCTTACCTTAAGCTAACAATTGTATACATCTACCTGTAAAATTCTGTTTATAGTTAGAGACATCTGTATATACATTTACATTTATAGCACATATTCACCTGTAAATGCTGTTTATAGACAGCTGTAATTATATTTATAGCACACACTCACCTGTTATAGTAATAACCATCTGTATATTTATAGTCATTGTACATATTACCTGTAAATCCTGTACATCTCCATATCCTGCACTTATGCAACCATTGTATATATCCTGCACTTGCTGCTATTGCACTTCTGGTTAGACCTGAACTGCATTTCGTTGCCTTGTACCTGTACTTGTGTAGTGACAATAAAGTTGAATCTAATCCAGAGGTGCCCAAACTAGGGCCCGCGGGCCAAAGTTGGCCCGCGGTAACCTTTGATTTGGCCCGCCTTACCGTCCGAGGAGAGAGAGAGAGAGAGAGAGAGAAAGAAAGAAAGAGAGCGCGCGAGATACCTTCGACGCAGATTGTCATTTCTAATTTGACATAACAATTTTGTTTGTTTTATAGTTGAATTCTAACAGAGTAAACTGAAATAAAATGTAAAAAGGGTACATTGTTTTTTTTTTATTGTAAATGCACAATTCAACGCGCGGCGCAGCACTGCGTGCTTTGCGGCACATGACGTCAACAAATTAAACGCAATAATGGAGAAATCAAGGCAGTGGCACACAGACAAGACTTTTTTTTAAAAGCTGGGGAAGATGAGATTTTATTCACAGAAGTCAAATCAAAGGCAGTTTGTCTAGTTTGCAAACAGTCTGTTGCTGTTTTAAAATAGTATAATATCCGTCGTCATTATGAAACAAAACATTGTGCAACTTTCTAAAAGTACAGCGGCGAGACGCGAAAACAGCAGGCTCACGAGCAGCTCACTGGACTTCGATCTGAACAGAGCGCACTACTACATCCTTCATTATCAGTGATACTGTCTCTGTTTGGCAGTACGGAACTATCGCGATAGGTGAAAGTAGGATCAGCCAATCAGATCACGGGATACCTCCCCTCGTGCTCTCATTGGTCGAGCTCGCGCCGGGAACCAATCACGTGTCTTGTCTGAGTGCCGTGGGCGTGTACAAAGACTCAGATAGTTTCTATCTGTCTGTCATCCTGGGAAACCGTTTCTCTCGCGACACGATTAAGCAACGCTGCTTTACGCAATACGGCTGTACATGGCGGTATTTTTGAAATTTTATTTTTTGATGAATATTTTTGAAAAATCCGCGATGCACTGAGACCGCGAAGTGGCGAGGGATTACTGTACCTACTTCTGGGAGCAGACTTTCAGTCTGATGAACTTGAACAAGAGTAAACTAAGAAGCCAAATAACTGACTCTCATCTACATAATATCTTGTCTTGGTCTGTAAGTCAGCTAGAGCCCAATCTTGAAAAACTTCTGAAAAGTAAGGACCAGCTTCATATCTCTCATTAGGTCACTGACATTGCAACCACATAGGCATTGAATTTTACATTGAACACTTGGGGAATGTTGCCCATTTAAATGTTTCATTAAAATGCAAAGGTTTAGAAAAAAACTGCATTAGTTAATCAGATTAAAGTTGTTTTATATTTATTTTAAATAATATGAAATAAATAAACCCATAGCAACTTTAATGTAATACAGTTTGATTTATGATGCAAAATTTACTTTTGGCCCGCGGCTCTCAATCAAGTTTGTTTTTTGGCCCTTCATAGGAAAAAGTTTGGGCACCCCTGATCTAATCTAATCTAATTTAACATGTTTTAGCATACTGTTAGCATGAATTAGGATGTTGTTAGCATTAGTTTACAAGTTTGCTAGCATGTCCAAACCAAGTTGCTAGGCTTTGTTAGTGATAGATACATAGTGAATGAAGCTTAAACACATATTTACATATCGTATATTTATTGAATAAAAGGTTTGACCCTCTCAATGATAGTGAATGGGATTTATCTTCATTTTTTGGAAAACCACAAGTTAGGTCAGCTTGAAAAGAAATCAGTCAGAACAAGCTGAAGGTCTGACCAGAGTTTGGTGGTTGTAGCTTTAAAACGTTATCGATCAAATCTGTACCAAGTGGCCTAAATTTAATCTGGAAAACAGGATGACCTTCACATAATAATCTGACCCTAATAATCCGATTTTAATCTGACTATTAGCACAGTTGGAATAAAAAGAATCATATATAACCACGTCAATCAGAATTCGCCAAATCCGATAAATAATTTGATTAGGTTTGAAAGAGGTGGTTAAAAGCCTTTGTAATCTGATCAAGAGGACATGTCATCACTTGTTTGGATTAAAAACCTAAACTGGAAAGGACTGACATGCAATGTTAACCATTTGTGGGATTGAGAAAAGTCTGGAAGATTTGTTCAGCCAGATCAATATTTACAGAGTTAACTGATCACAGAATATATTCAGTAGTTTGTGATAATACATGTAATGGTCAACACAAGTTAGAAGAAGCAAAACTCATGCAGTCAAACACAGAGCGAGAATTTATGCTGACTTTACATATCCTGACAAAAAAACAAATCCCCAAAATATACAGTATCTATGTCCCGGACCACAGTGGAAACAAGTTTTTAACTTTATTCCTTGATAAATGTGTCACTAAACATCTACTGTTAATAAAATAAATCAAAATTATCAAACCCACCTAGTTACTCGTTCTCTGTGACATCCAGTCACCAAATCTTCAGAGTCTCTGTGACAAAACCAGTCCAATCTAAAATACCCCAATCTAACACTATCACTTGGGAATAAGTTCCCTAACGGTCAGTCACATTCGATGTTATGCTTGTAGGGACACCGCAGAGTCTTGGGCTGCCTCTGAGTCGAGTTGGGGACCTCTTCAGATGGGTGGTTGCTGCATCCTGTTTCCTGCTGCAGTGTGTTTGTACTTTTCTGTTCTCCGTATACCTCCTCTGTATAAGTTAACAGCAAGTTAAACTCCCCCTCATCAACTTCACAGACACAGAATGTCCTTTTCCATATTTTAATAAGGGTAGGGTAAAAATACAAATAAGAAGAAAACAAAATTAATTTACATATAAAATGTGTATGGAACAATATTTCTTATTAATATAAAAATTAACATAAATTGTCTCCCGTATGTAATTGTCTAACATAAATAGATGCACTGTAATAACATAAGTTACAAATACTTCAAATAATCAAATATAATTGAAAGTATTACGAATAATAACAATAAAACGTACCGACGAAGGTACCAAACGCCGAGGATGAACGCAGATGGAACTGATGTGCTGACTCACAGATACAATAGCATCATGTAAGACACTTATTTCCTGGTTAGTCTGATCAGACTCAGATGATTATGACAACACTGTAATACATTATCCTCAGAACAACCAGTAGAGGGAGAGGGAGAGTTTGTAGAGGGACAAACTATTAACTAAAATTGTATCTTTAACTTGGACAATTACTGTAACAGAACAGTGTTTCTCTTAAAGAAATAGTGGTAACTTTCCTCTGTGCAAAGAGCAAATCCCTAAAAGAGCAGACACTGCGTCTTTATAAAGATGTAATTCCACTCATGTGTTTCTGGATGTGGTCATTACCCGTCCCTGTTTGACAGTTAAGTTCACTGCCTCACGTATTTGGGCTTAAAACACACGGAGGACTCGTTCGTGGATGAGTCATGCACCCATTGTGGGAAGATGACCGTCTTGGTGCTGCGGTCAAGACTCGAATACTTCAAGAGAGACAGTTTCCCCTCTCCTATGCCCCGATCTAGTGTCTCTGCTGGTTAAAGAGGCAAAGGGTTACTTCAGCGAATAGGTAGGGTGACCTGAGGATCACAGTGGGGGCTAACCTGCCGAGCCACCCTCAGGATTGCTGGTGCTTCTCATGGTGGTTCCAGCGTTTCATTCGAAGCTCGGGTGGAGGACCGCGTGTCAATCGCTGCATCGGAGGGGGGCCTAGAGTCCTCTGGGGATGGAGACCCGTCTGCGTTGCCCCCTTCAGGGTTGGTAACGTCGTTCGAGTCCGACCCAGACCCTTTCTCTGCCCGAAACCGAGCTGGTGCCTCCTTCCCCCTCACTACCCTCAATGGTGGGGCAGCCAAGAAGTATGTGGATATTCTGGCAGTGGAGCACGCGGTTGCGATGCAATTGTGTTCCCAAAGCGCTGCCGCCTGGCAGGTTAATCCGTATCTCCCATCCAGGGCCTGTAAGTTCTCGTCTACTCTTACGGCCGAGGCTGCGTGTCCACACAGAACAAGAAAACAAAAAAGCAAGTGAAAACAAGGTGCGCACAAGACAAGACAAAACATGAAAGCTACAGAACAAAACACGCGGACAAGCTCGAAACCACGCGTGCTCACAACAGAGACAAACACAAGGGGCACAAATGTCCGAATCCCGGCACAAAACCGAAGACTGAAGTGCCGGGACAATAACATCACGCCCCGCACATAAGATGTGTCACAGACAGGAGAACCTGCGACTGAAGACACTCGAAGCCGCACGTGCCCACAAAGACATGACAATAGGGCAGTGTCAGAGCTCTGTCACAGAAACACTAGAAAACAAGACCAAAGTGACAGAACCCTGACACTACCCCCCCCCCCCCCCCCCCTCCCCTAAAGGGAGAAGACAAGACAGAACAACAGACAGGAACATGACAACACCAGACTGATACACCACAACATGGTGTGTGAGTGTGTGTGTGTGTGTGAGTGAGAGAGTGTGAGCGTGAGTGTGTGTGTACATTGTTCTGTGAGTTGCACTCCGTTTATTTCTTTTGATTTGTAATTTGTAGTTTATTTTGTTCTGAAATGTTTAAGTGAGTCTTTTTGGGGGCATTTACTGTTGAATCTTTCTTGCTTTGATACAGCAAGAGATAAAATGTTCAGTTTTACTTCAATATGATGCGTTTTGGCTCAACTTATCCACTCCCTAGACTCAGTTCACCCGTTAGATTGGATGGATCTCCGTGTCCGAAATATCCAAAATATTTGATTGACCCTGGATGCGAATCCCTGCCAGAAGATAAAAGTCTTCTATCAGTCTGAGAGTTTGAGAAGGACAGGGAAGAGAAGAAGCAGGAGACGAAGTGATGCATAAAAGAGCAGTTTATTGAATCAATTTAGTTGTGTGTTTAGTTTTGTTTCAATGTTCAATGGTACAAATCCAACAATTGCTGGTTTACCGAAGGAAAAACAATGGAATAAATGACTGTTTCACATCATCATCCCGTGACGTTAAAAACTCCTACTTGTGAAGACAAACATCCTCCAAAACACACAATCATGAGATTAAACAACAAAAGAAAGGAAGGAATATAAAATATATAAAAAATAAAATGACATAAATGAGTAATAATAAAATGATGAATAAATGGTTGAATGATAAATGATATAAATTAAATAATATGATTAAATGATGTAAATCAAATACAGTAAGTCTTAGATCCTTCAACAAAATCCTTCAATAAATGCAACATGAAAGATCCAAATTTGTCAGAATACAGTTTATTCTGTAAACCCCATTTCCAGAGGAGCTGTGATATTTGTTTTTTGAAAGAATGAACAAACAGTTCAGATATGTGAGTTAAAATGTGTGTTTAGCTTCAACACACGACGTGCACATAGAAAACACATATTTACAAACACTTTTTATGCATTTTAGATCTTCATTTATACGATAACGTCTTTTGAGAGCCTGAAAATGTAAGCTTTTTAAAGGGCAAAGTTTGGAAAATGTGTAACCTGCAAAAACTTGAATTTGTGAAAGCATTGCTGTCATGCACATGTGTATTACGTGTTTGTGGGGTGTTTTCTAGCCTTTTTAGTTATTTCTGCAGATCCAAGTGAACAGGAATCATTTTGATAATGTTGTCCTCTGTTTTTAGGACACCTTTTTAATGTGTAAAGAGACCCTAAAAGCACACCAATCATATATCAGTCATTTATTTTGTGTATTTTAATAATTCTCTGGAAATGGGGTTTGTAAATCTTGAAGAAAGAAAGACAAGCTCCTCGCAGTGATTACTACAGGTCAGATGATGAATCTCTTGGTGTCTATCTGTTGAAAAGAGAACAAGAGTAACATGAGAAAAGGTCCTTTACTTTTAAGGTGATCCACATCAATCTCTCGGGTCATTCTGACCCACAATAAATTTTTAATAAAAAAAATAAAAAAAAATCAAGAGTTCATCTGAGTGGTTCAATACTTAAGAACTTATTACAGTTGAACTGGGAATGCACACACACACACACACAAAAAAAACTTCAACAAGTTTGGAATTAAAGGGGTGGAAATAAAAAAGAAGCAAATCCTTCCCTCACGGGTCAATTTGAGACTATAGAACATCCACAATGCAGAACACACACACACACACCTATATAACAGGGGCAATGTTATTGTTTTTTTATGTCACAATGCAGACTGCACACAGATATGAAGTGGTTAGATTAGATTTTGGTCTGCCAATGATTCACTTTTTAGGCTTATTTATTGATTTTTGTGCATTAACAGTTAACTAACCTGTTCCAGTTGTTTGTCCTGCGAAAGTCACGGATCTTGACAGACACGGCTTGGAAGTTCTGTAGGATGTTCGGGAACATTTTCTGTAATTCAACTCTAATCTGATTGTACAGCTCACGATCTTTAACTTTTTTTTTGTTCTGCTCCCAGCGATCGCGGGCCATTGGGTCCACATACACCTCATGCAGCACCATCTGATGGGTGATGAACTCCACCTTATTTTGCTCATCCTGGATTTTGGCACTCACATCTTTGTTGACAGATGTATCAGCCTTGAGAAAGTCCACAAGTGCCTTTCGGAGCACCTTCGCATATTCTCCGTACACATCTGCATTATAATCCACATAGAACTCATCCGAACTACAGAGAAAAACAAGATATAACAAGAAACTGAAATTAAAAGTGATGAAATTTATAATTATGGTAGATAATATCAAAAGGGAAACCAGTTTATGCACTAAATAACAGTGAATGTACTAATATTATAATATTATTAATATTTATAACTTATAACAGTTCTCGAACCATTAAAAGTGTAACATATATCAATAACATGAGGAATAATAGACAGGAGGAAGTCTTTGTGGACTGGGAGAGAGTGGATCCGGTACAGGGAACCCAGTTTGAGGATCTCAGAACCAGTTTGATCAGTAATGATGAACTTTCACTTTCTGATCAGTGGATCTGTCTGGACTTTAAGCATTTGGCCTGTTGGATTTATCCAGATTCTTATGAAACTCAATGCCAACAATGGATCATCAGGATCTGGGAAAGTTAGGATCGGGACAGATGTGAATCAACACTTGAGCTCAGATAAAGCAGCTTCATCTTCATGGATCCAGAAGAACTGAAGAACTTTACTCTTTTCCAATTCCAATAGAAATGAGCTGAACAAGAAACCGCTGAACCGGACACATGACAGGATGAGCCAGTTAGTCGTGGCTTGACCCGTCCAAGGATCAATTGGATCAGGTCTAGTTCCACTATAAATCCTAATTTTGCTGTGGAAAATACAACACCAGGGAAGATATTTCACAGAGGATGCTGTGGGTGTGCTGGTTTTTGGCTAACTAGTGGCTAAAGGTGTGTGACTTGTAGTTTTTTTATCATGATTATTACTAATTACACACTGTAGCACTCATCACACACACACACACTGACCTGAAATTGACCACCATTGTGCTAATTGCATCTCGATGAGTTTGGCTGAGGGGGATCACGATGTCATTCATCAGGTTCTTGAACTGCTCATCATAGCCCCCCACATCTTTCAGCAGATCCTCTAGAACATTGCGGTGGATCTTAAGGAGTCCGTTGTTGAAAACATGCTTGCTCCCGTCTGATCGCTTGTCAGTCGGGATGCGTTCAGAATCAATGGCGTTCAGTGCCTTCTGTGCGGCTTCTTTGAGCTCAGCCTTCTTTTTGTCGTTAAAACTTTCCTGATTTACAGTCTTCTTTTCTGTCAGGAAACACAGCAGTGACATGCAAACACTCACACAGAAATGTATTAAGTACTGATTCTGTATTTAATGTGTGCATAGATCAAAACTCGAACCTATTTCATTTATGGACAAAACATACTTTGTACACCGAAAAAATTAAATCTTGACAAGTAAAATAATCTTGAAATAAGACAATTCAACTTGTTTTTCCCTTTTCAGATAAATTAACTAGCCTAGAAGTAAAAGTAGAAGATTATTTTTGGTGATTTCTTTAAATTAAGGATAATTTTAAAGTGTACGGTACGTTTTGTCACAGAACATCCTGAAATCAGAAATTTCAAGACATTTTTTCTTGTTTTAAGAGCACAATGATTCTTATTTTAAGAAAACAATGTTGCACATTCTGTCACAAAGATTTTTTAAATATTATGTTCCAATATAATTTTTTTATATACAAAACACAAATTAAAAACATGCTTGATTTGACTATTTTTGCATTGGTTTCAAGACATTTGTCCTGCTTGAATCTAGTTACAATATCCAATGAGCTTTTTGTCTTGTTTTAACAACTTTTTTCTCTTGTTTTAAGATTTCGCAACCAATTTTCAGAAAAGTTTAAAAGTTTTTTCTTCTAAATTTATGTTTTCTTATTTTTGCATGTTGATTTTTTGCAGTGTAGATTGTGAGATAGGAGACTCTCACATAATAATGTAGAATAAAGGTAGTTCCTTTAGTTTAGAGCACACACAGTCATTGTATTAGTGTTCCTCATTCTTGGTGTGTGTATGTGAGATTTGTGAATTGGTGTATCTTACTTTTATTGAAGAGAGCGAGAACGCTCCACATGAACAGGTACACTAACAGGATCATTAACAGTATCAGTACAGTTTCGACCCAAACCGGCTCAATATGAGGCATTATGGTCTCAATCAGGGCCTTTTCTGGTCAGCAAGTTTATCTGTATCAGAAGACAGAATATTTTAGAAAATAGTCCAAGAAATGATGACAAGAAATAATGTGCTTGGCTGAAGAATCCAGTGGTAAATCAGGGGCACTCGTTATCTTCTCCACCAGTAAGCTGGTGTGTGCTGGGAGTTCTGGTGCAATATAGCTCCCGTTGCATCATCCAGGTGATGCTGCACATTGGTGGTGGTTGAAGAGATTCCCCCCTTCCATATGTTAAGCATGTAAATGTATTTAACATGTTTTAGCATGCTGTTAGCATGAATTAGGATGTTGTTAGCTTTAGTTTGCAAGTTTGCTAGCATGTCCAAGGCTTTATTAGTGATTGATACATAGTGAATGAAGCTTAAACACTCTAGCAGATGTGGCGGAGGGGAATATGCCACCGCCTTGTGGGGGAGATACTAACCACTTAATTAAGGAAGAACTGAGTGAGCAACAGGTTCTACGCCCTCCCACCCAATGCTTTTGGCGTTTGTGCAACTCTATTATGTATGTTGTGCCTATCGTGCTGCAGTGTGTGTGTGTGAATGCGTGAGATGTGGTGAGACGGGCTTCAGGATTTCGTTTGACACGGCCGCCACCTGAAGTGTGTGAGCAGTAATAACTTACAGGTTAAGTTCAGTAGACTGCAAAACCCACCCTGCCCAGATCTAACAAGATAGGTAAGACGCCCCCACTCCTTAGTGTAAGTGACACTATTAGAAAATAACCAGATAAACATAAAATAACCAGATGTGACAAACAATTTTCAGATTAATTTTCGTAGCCAGAATTTTTTTTTTGAGGGGGCCCAGCTTAAGATGAGGGGGCGCGCAATTGTTGACTTTGGGGGTGCGTTGCGATCCTCTTGTGCTGCGGGCGATATGTGCTTTCACTTTCGTTTTCACAGTCCATGTTAATGAGGAAATAAGGAAAATAAAAAATAAGGATGTGTAAACAAAACTCACTTTCAGTTTGACCTTAACAAAAATACACACAGTTTGATTCAAACCTTCAGAAAACTCTTTTTTTCTTTCTCACAAAAACAGTGAATTCCTCAAGGTGTAAGGAAAAGTGTTCAATGAATTACTTTGCGGGAAAATTCACTAGTTATTTGTCTCGGGAATGATAACAGTGCAATTGAACAGTTCAAATCGGATTACTCATGAAGGGAAAAAGTACACAGTCTTACCAGTGTTCAATAAAACATAAGGAAAGCGTACATCACCCTCTGTAGTTGGTGAAAGAGGCGCTGACTGGTGCTCAATGGATGGCAGGGTAATGTATCTTCATTCAATAACCCCAGTGATCGTCCTGTGGCTCTGATGACGCAGATTGATCCACCTAGGCCGCAATCCCAGCTGACGAAGTCGTATTGAGAAGACGAACACTACACACACGGCCCGATAAAATGACTCAGTTGACTCTATACACGTTCGTTACGATTTCCACTGCGTTAAGTTCGTGTGAACAATTAAAGCACGAATGAGATGTAACTCTTACCCAACCGAAACACGAGAGCAATGCAATCTGGTGGGTTACCAGCTAAATGATCATTTGCTCCTAGCACGGAGAAAATAAACTTTTTCCAACTCTGTTAACTCAAAATTAGTTCTCAATCGGAGACTGAAAACGACACTAAACTACTCGGAGGTTTATAACGGGTCTAAACTTTCCAAAACTTACTCAACTATCCGATCACTAACAAAACGTCTGCGTCACTGCTCCTCTTCAGCATAACTTTTTTTCTTTTCTTTTTTTCCTCTTTTTTTTATTTATTATGCATTACACAACAAAACAGTACAAGAACCACTTCCAGCTTCCTTGTACACATTAACATCAAACTTCGAGTACCCAAAAATTACATTTTCAAAATATAAATCAAAATTGAGAAGAATCTTTTCCTTAATAAACACAGATACATCTTGTCATAACTTTTCACATGACAGCAATACCAAAAAATGTGGGGGACAGTTTCCAAGTGCAAAGAACAAAAAGAGCAACTAACATCAATGTCTTTCTTAAACCTACTAAGAAAATGTTTTACAGGGTAAAATTTGTGTATTATCTTGAAAGAAATTTATTTCACCTTATTTGTAACAAAGAACTTGTGAGGTAACAACCAAACACTTTTCCAGTCAAGGTCTTAACAAATCTATTCCAGTAAAATGTACAACCAGACCTGGTGACAACCTCCTTTAGAAATAAAGAGCGGATTGACTTGTTCGTTTTTGGACTGTAAAAAGCAAATTTTAAATAAAATCCCAGCAGCTCAGAGTGTCTTAACTTGTAGCATGCAACTCCTTTAGAGGTCAGAAGTGCCTCTGTCAGGTTAAAACTGTCTAAATAATGTATTTTGCCTTCACCGCACATGTGTGATTATGGGAGAGTTCACAGAGATCCGACTGTCAGAACTGTCGTTTGTGCCTGTGGGTCTTTGACGTGTTTTAGATATACTGTAATGCCACAGATCTGAGAGAACGTGTTGCAGCCAAATCTTGATTCAGTGTTTATTTGACTCTGTAAGTGGCGTGGCATCGCTGACCTGTGTTGTGCCAGGAAATGGCATGGAGACTAAACAGGTTTTATTTTGTGTTTCTGTAAAAGTAATCAGAAATATTCCAAATGTGTGACCTACAATTTGCATTAATTGTTATAAAATACATTGTGCCTTCGACTCATGTTCTAATCCAGAATAAATTATGCTGATGGACAAATGAGTGTTTCTCTCAAAATACATTATGTAGAAATTATTCATACAATGCACCTCCATAAATTACATTGTCTTTGGTGCCATGGTGTGTCTGTGTGAGAGAGAGAGAGAGAGAGAGAGAGAGAGTGTGTGTGTGTGTACATTAAGTTTACTAAACCGGGTTCTGTAAGTTGCACTCCGTTTATTTCTTTTGTTTTGTAACATACTTTTTTATGACATTTTTAAGTGAGCGTTTTTGTAGACATTTACTGTTGAATCTTTCTTGATTTGATACAGCAAGAGATAAAATGTTCAGTTTTACTTCAATATGATCTGTTTTGGCTCAACTTATCCACTCCCTAGACTCAGTTCACCCGTTAGATCGGATGGATCTCCGTGTCCGAAATATCTGAGGTATTTTATCCGACCATGAATGCCGAATCCCTGTGTTTCAATGTTCAATGGTACAAATCCAACAATTGTTGGTTTACTGAAGGAAAAACAATGGAATAAATGACTGTTTCACATCATCATCCCATAACATTACTCCCTCCAAAACACACAATCATGAGATTAAACAACAAAAGAAAGGAAGTAAGGAATATAAAATATAAAAAAAATTAAATGCCATAAATGAGTAATAATAAAATGATGAATAAATGGTTGAATGATAAATGATATAATTGAAATAAAATGAATAAATGATTAAATTATGTAAATCAAATACAGTAAGTCTTAAATCCTTCAATAAATGCAACATAAAAGATCCAAATTTGTCAGAATACAGTTTATTCTGTAAACCCCAATTCCAGAGGAGCTGTGATATTTGTTTTTTGAAAGAATGAACAAACAGTTCAGATATGTGAGTTAAAATGTGTGTTTAGCTTCAACACACGACGTGCACATAGAAAACACATATTTACAAACACTTTTTATGCATTTTAGCTCTTCATTTATACGATAACGTCTTTTGAGAGCCTGAAAATGTAAGCTTTTTAAAGTGCAAGGTTTTGAAAATGCGTAAACTGCAAAAACGTGAATTTGTGAAAGCATTGCTGTCATGCACATGTGTATTACGTGTTTGTGGGGTGTTTTCTAGCCTTTTTAGTTATTTCTGCAGATCCAAGTGAACAGGAATCATTTTGATAATGTTGTCGTCTGTTTTTAGGACATGTTTTTCATGTAAAGATCACTAAATACATACAGCAATCGTATATCAATAATTTCTTTTGTGTATTTTAATAACTTCTCTGGAAATGGGGTTTGTAAATCTTGATGGTCTGAGAGTGAGTAAAGTTGGGTTTCATTAATGAAGGCAATGATCTGGCTTATTAGCTGGAGTGATGTACTTTATTTAAAACTAAATGTGGGTAAAGAAAGAAAGAAAGAAAGAAAGAAAGAAAGAAAGAAAGAAAGAAAGAAAGAAAGATGAGCTCCTCGCAGTGATTACTACAGGTCAGATGATGAATCTCTTGGTGTCTATCTGTTGAAAAGAGAACAAGAGTAACATGAGAAAAGGTCCTTTACTTTTAAGGTGATCCACATCAATCTCTCGTGCCATTCTGATCCACAATGAATTTTTAATAAAAATTAAAAAAATCAAGAGTTCATCTGAGTGGCTCAGTACTTAAGAACTTTTATCACAGTTGGACTGGGAATGCACCAAAAAAAAAACTTCAATAAGTTTGAAATTAAAGGGGTGGAAAAAAAAGAAGCAAATCCTTCCCTCACGGGTCAATTTGAGACTATAGAACATCCTCAATGCACACACACACATATTTTAACATTTTAAGGCTTATTTATTGATTTTTGTGCATAAACAGTTAACTAACCTGTTCCAGTTGTTTCTCCTGCGAAAGTCACGGATCTTGACAGACACGGCTTGGAAGTTCTGTAGGATGTTCTGGAACATATTTTGCAATGCACCTCTGACCTCATTGTAGATTTTCTCACGATTTTTTACTTCTTTTTTGTTCTCCTGCAGCCAGTGATTGCGGGCCATTGGGTCCACATACACCTCATGCTGCACCATCGGACCGGTGATGAACTCCACATTATTTTGCTCATGCTGGATTTTGTTTTTCTCATCTATGTTGTCAGATGTTTCAGCCTTGAGAAAAGCTACAAGTGCCTTTCGAAGCTTCATCACATATTCTCCGTACACACATGCATTATAATCCACATAGGAATCTTTCTCACTACAGAGAAAAACAGCAAAAACAAGATATAACAAGAAACTGAAATTAAAAGTGATGAAATGTATACTTATGGTAGATAATATCAAAAGGAAAATTAACCAGTTTATGCACTAAATAACAGTAAATGTATTAATATTATAATATTACTAATATTTTTAACTTATAACAGTTCCCAAAACATTAAAAAGTGTAACATGTCAATAACATGAGGAATAATAGATATGGAGGAGTCTTTGTGGACTGGGAGAGGATTTCAGTTTGAGGATCTCAGAACCAGTTTGATCAGTAATGATGAACTTTCACTTTCTGATCAGTGGATCTGTCTGGACTTTAAGCATTTGGTCAGTTGGATTTATCCAGATTCTGATGAAACTCAATGCCAGCAATGGATCATCAGGATCTGGGAAAGTTAGGATCGGGACAGATGTGAATCAACACTTGAGCTCAGATAAAGCAGCTTCAGCTGAAAACTTTCTGAATGCAGAAAGTGGAAATTCAGAGCTCAAATTCCTTTAGAAATGAGCTGAACAAGAAACTGCTGAACCGGACACATGACAGAATGGGACAGTCAGTCGTGGCTTGACCCGTCCATGGATCCAACAGGTCTAGTTCCACTATAAATCCTAATTCAGCTGTGGAAAGTACGACACCAGGGAAGATATTTCACAGAGGATGCTGTGGGAGTGCTGGTTTTTTACTTACTGGTGGCTAGAGGAGTGTGACATAATTTTAGATCATGATAATTATTAATTACACACTGTAGCACTCATCCCACACACACACACACAGACACACTGACCTGAAATTGACCACCAGTGAGCTAATTGCTTCTCGTTGAGTTTGGCTGAGGGGGATCACGAGGATATTCACCAGGTTCTCCATCTGCTGATCAAAGCCTCCCAGATCTTTCAGCAGATCCTCTAAAACATTGCGGTGGATCTTAAGGAGTCCGTTGTTGAAGACATGCTGGCCCCGGTTTGCTAGCTTGTCACAAGCAGACAGGACGCGTGTAGAACCAATTGCATCTAGTGCTTTCTGTGCTGCTTCTCTGAGCTCTCGCTCCAGTTTGTTGTTAACATTATTCTGATTCCCAGTGTTCTTTCCTGTCAGGAAACACAGCAGTGACATGCAAACACTCACACAGCAATTTATGAAGTACTGATTCTCCATTTAATGTGTTCATAGAACAAAACTATATCTTATATCATGGATTGATAAATGTTTGTGACATTTTGACGAGTCAAAGAATCTTGAAATATGGCAATACAACTTGTTTTTTTCCTTCTAAGATAAATAAAGTAGCCTAGAACTAAAAGAAACCACTATATTAAACTATTATTTTGCTTTTTTTGAGAAAATATAACTTGAATTTTCTTAGAAAAAATGGCCAATTCTGGTGATTTCTTTCAATTAATTAAGGATAATTTTAAAGTGTACAGAATGTTTTGTCACAGAACATCCTGAAATAAAACATTTCAAGACATATTTTCTTGTTTTAAGAGCAAAATGATTCTTATTTTTTAGAAAACAATATTAGCACATTCTGTCACAAAGATTTGTTTAATGTTATGTTCCAATGCACACAAATAAAATAAATAAAAAGAAGCTTGATTTGACTATTTTTGCTTTGGTTTCAAGACATTACACTACATTACTCTGCACCTTGCACTACTGTACCTTAACTGGAACATGCTCGTCTGCCCACTGTTTATTCACAGCACCAAATGTTTACATATGCATTTTACAGCACACTTTTAACTGTAATATGCAATCACTTTCCACTGCACTTTTACCGTTTTCAGATGGCTTCTGTTCATACTTTATTGCACTACCTTAAATCTATTGCTATATTGCTCACCTTAGCCTAACATATAACTGTATACATCTATCTGAAAAATTCTGTTTATAGTAATAGCCATTTTTATATTATATTTATAGTACATATTCACCTGTAAATCCTGTTATAGTAATAACCATCTCTATATATATATTTGTATATCTCCATATCCTGCTCTTGCTGCTATTGCACGTCTGGTTAGACCTGAACTGCATTTCGTTGCCTTGTAGCTGTACTTGTGTAATGACAATAAAGTTGAATCTAATCTAATTAGTCCTACTTGAATCTAGTTATAATATCTAAATTTGCTGAGCTTTTGACTTGGTTTAAGAACTTTTTAAATATGTTTTTTTGTCCTGTTTTAGATAAAATGTTCCCATTTGTAGATAATTCTTCTTAATTGAGATTTTTCCCCCCTTAATTTATGTTTTCCTATTCTTATTTTTGCATGTTGATTTTTTGCAGTGTAGATTGTGAGATGGGAGAATCAGTAGGTAGTTCCTTTAGTTTAGAGCACACATTCTTGGTGTATGCATGTGAGATTGGTGAATTGGTGTGTCTTACCCTTATTGTTGGAGGCGTCAATGGTGGTTACTAGAACCGCCAAAGCTGTGGCCAAAACCAGCACAAACTTCACAGTAGGAATCATCATGGACTCAATCAGGGCCTTTTCTGGTCAGCAAGAATATCTGTATCAGAAGACAGAATATTTTAGAAAATAGTCCAAGAAATGTGTATTAATGTGCTTGGTTGAAGAATACAGTGGTAAATCATGACACTGACAGCAGGTGCTCGTTATCTTCTTCACCAATAAGCTGGTGTGTGCTGGTGCAATATGGCTGCCGTCTCGTCATACAGGTGATGTTGCACATTGGTGGTGGTTGAGGGGATTCCCCACTTCCATATGTTAAGCATGTAAATGTATTTAACATGTTTTAACATGTTGTTAAGATTAGGATGTTGTTAGCATTAGTTTGCAAGTTTGCTAGCATGTCCAAAGCAAGTTGATAGGCTTTATTAGTGATAGATACATAGTGGATGAAGCTTCAACACTAGCAGATTTATTGAATAAAGGTTTGACCCCCTCAATGAAAACAAATGGGGTTTTTATGATTTTTAATCTTTAATCTTAATCTGAACCACACATAAGGTCAGCTTGAAAAGATATCAACCCCAGTCAGAACAGGCTGATGGTCAGACCAGAGTTTGGTAGTTGTAGCTTTAAAGCTCTAAGAGGGTATGCTGTCTAAGTTTTGGTGTAATGGATCAAATATGTGATTCCACTTGCTACATTTATTTAACATTTACATATCAACTCTAACCATCGCTGTTCTGTGTTACTAACAGAATAAAAAGAGATCTTGAGCGTGAATTGGTGTTCCTCCTGAGTCATTTCAACACAACACAACGCAGAGACAACACTGTTACATTGGCTCAGAAGAAGAAGTTGATATAGTAGATCAGTAAGTTGGCTTTCTCAAGTTAATTACTGATTTCTTTATAAAAAATGTGTTGTGTTTATAAACATGTGAAAATCGTTCCCACATCCCTGGCCAAATTAGAAGAGATCAGCAAGCAATTTTGAGCAGTTAACATACTAACGCAATTGATCAAGTCTGTGCCTTGTGGCCTGAATTGAATCTGTATAACGGGATGACCTTCACATAATTTTACACGGACCCTAATAATCCGACTGATGTCTGACTATTGGCACAATAGGATTAAAATTTGATTAAGTTTGAAAAAGGTGTTTTAAAGCTTTTGTAATCAGATCGAGAGGAGATGTAGTCACTTGATTGGATTGAAAAGTGGAATGAACTGACGTGCAATGATGTAGAAAAGGAGTAACGACATATGAAGCGATGAGTTTTCATGTGCTCGTCGTCTCCTTATAGGGAACAATTCCCTAAAAATCATTTGGAAAAATAGTATGAGCGGAAGCTCTTGCGGTGTGCACATGTCCAAAATATCTATTCTGATTTAAAGCTTGTGACATATTAATGCACACATCAACCTGATAACTTTATTTAGAGTTCAAGTGAACTCTGCTTTCGGATTCATCAATCAAAATTAATGAATTATGAATTAAGCAAAAGGTGTAAAAGCAATTCAAGGATTCCAACAGCTCCTATCCCTTTAACTTTTAGCTTTTAACTTACAGCTTTTCACTTTTTCAGCTTTAATTAGTGTGTAATGTTGCTGTGTGAGCATAAAATAAGATCTGCAAGGTCCAATCCAAAGGGAGATATTTTATTTAACAGAATCTACTTTTCAAGAACACAAAAAACAGCTCGTTTGGACTACAATGCATTATTTCTGACTCTCATGAAGTCGTAATGGTACTCTTTTTAAATAATCTCTGCCCACGGAATATGTAGAAAAGGTGAGGCCTAGTTGAGATGCTTTAGAGAAGAAGAAGGGTGTTGTCAATGTTTTTTCCATCCCAGAAAACGTTTGTCCAAGGAGGATGAATTTAGAGTGGCAATGTTTGTCTAAATGTGCTGCACATTTCACAGACAACAGCTTCCAGAACCTAAGAGAGGACAATGCAGGCTGCACAAAAACACTTCTGAAAGACATGGCCATTCTCATTGTTTTTTTGGAAAAAAAATTGTTTGTGGATCACGAATTGTAAGTATGTCTTATTTTTTGCAGTTATGTATTATTGCCAGAACAGTATTTACAGAGTTAGCTGATCACAGAATATATTCAGTAGTTTATGATAATAAATGTAATGCTCAACAAAAGTTAGGAGAAGCAAAACTCATGCAGTCTAACACAGAGAGAGAATTTATGCTGACTTTACATATCCTGACAAAAAAACAAATCCCCAAAATATACAGTGTGTACTATCTATGTCCCAGACCACAGTGGAAACAAGTTTTTAACTTTATTCCTTGATTTTATGTGTCACTAAACATCTAATGTTCATCAATTAAATCAGGATTAACAGACCCACCTAGTTACTCGTTCCTCTGAGTCGTGGGAACAGGGTTACCAAGTCTTCAGAGTTTCCAGGTCTTTGTGACAAACTCAATCCAATTCCCTGTGGAAAATACCCCAGAATGAATGATTCAACCTTAATAGCATATTAAACATGGAAGAAATTCCCCTTCGCACCTGATTTAAGTTTACCTGGGGTTTGTTCCTCTAACCTCCGCCAGACAGACTCCAGACGATGCCTTTGCAAAGCTTTAATCACGGCTGAGAGGATCTCATGCCAATCTCAGAGAACTAAAGACATCACAACAGTTTATATAGCATAGGTGCATGGAAAACATGACAAGATTTTTCTCCAACATGATTGGTTCTTCTGATTCTTGATATAAGCAAATTTGGATTTATTGATACTAGAGTTCCTTGTTCCTTGTTGAAAGATTCATGGAGAGCTGTCTACTTTCGTTTACCCTTTTGTTTTATTTGTTCACACTAACTTTGGCCCAAGTGTTGGGGACATTTCGTTTTCAAAAGCATCTAAATGTTAATCAAACAAGAAAAAGAATATTAATAATGATTCATATGAAAAATAATTAGACCAAATAAATTCAACTAGCTCAATAACAAAGCTCAAAATATGTACAGTTATTGACTTTATTGGCTTAAGAATGTGTTGTGTATAGTCATGTAAAACATGATTTAGGACCCACAGTCACTGGCTGCTGATTTAATACTGTAAATAAATAAGATATGTCAGTGTTATGTCAGGATCAATTATCAAAAAAATCAGTTTCTGTTTTGCAGTTCTGAAAGTATTAGCTCACGCTTCTCGGCTAACAGAATGTAAGTAGTCTATGTTTCGGCGTTTAATGAAATTAAAGGTAGGCTATTTTTACATAAACACTGTTATTCTGGTTAAAACTCTCTTCACATCTTGATGGCAATCAATAACAGAAATGAAAAATTTGTAATGAAATCAACTGCAAAATATCTAATGAAATTAAAAATAATGAAAAATCAATAAAAATGAAAACATGTTAATACCACAAATGTTAAAAAGCAGATCAAATCATTTTAGGCTGATATTGATACACCTCATACATAAAACCTATTACTGTCAGGCGGGATAAAGGACAGGATTCAATAGCAAGTGAATGTGAGTTTATTCCATTGAAAAGTGGTGAAAATAACAAACAAGTCCGGGTGATTGCTGGTGGTGGCGGCGCGAAGAGGGTGCGGTGATAAAATCCAGAGGCGATGATGACGGTGCAGGAAACTGGAACCCACAAGACACAGACACACACACACACTCACACACATGCAGTAGCTAGGAGACAGTGAATTCATGAACCATGACAATTACGGCCTTCTCCAATGCAGGGGGAAGGATTGAAATGTTTGTTTCATTTCCTAAAATGAGCACTATTATTTGAAAGATTCAATGTTATTATTAAATAGTTTGGTCGTCAAGACACCACTGGACTTCTGCTGATGCATCTATACTAAACAATTAAAATAATTAACGCAGCTAAGAAATTCAATTAAATAATAATTAAAATAAATAATTGCATTACTATAAAGGTAGTGCTCTCTCTCTGTCTCATGCAACATTGACCACCCAGTCAACAATTTGATCTCACAGTGATCTCGCCATGAGGTGAAGTCAGGTGATTCTGCATTATTATGACATTACATTATCTGGTGATTATGACATTGTAACGCAGTTCGTTGTTCAGGGAGGAAGGAGGCGGGAACCGGCAAACATTTAAAGACTTTAATGACAAAATAAAACATAAATACAAAATAAACATAATGGCGGCAGTTCCTCACGGACGACTGCCGCCCACACACACACAAAACACAACACAAATCCAGGCCTGGTCCTCTCTAGTCCTTCACTGTCGTCCGCTCCTCCGTGAGACACGAGAGACCGGTGGCTCACAGGTAACGCTCATTATCAATCACGCCACCGGCTCTCGTGACGCTCTCACGGTCCCTCGACCCCGCCCTGCTCGCCACAGACTAGGGATACACCGGATAGCAATTTTTATTATCCGTCCGGAACCGGATAGTTCCGGATATCAAATTAACTATCCGGCAGGAACCGGAACCGGATATCAGCGGATATATGGATACTTGTTGCACCACAGCCAATTTTTTGTGTGTTTACAGTTTAGACTACAGTGTAAATAAAAATGTGTTATGCCCTGTGTTTGTTGTTGTTTTTGACACACTACATAGCCCGACAGCTAGCAGAGGTAAAAAATACTTGGTGTACATGACAAAGTAGTTCTTAGTCTTAGTCGACTTTGTTGGGTTTTTCTTTAATAATGAATATTTTAAAAAAATTACAAATTCTGCTCCCAAAAAAAAATTATACAAGATATTTTTGTTGGGTTCCCTCAAATTCCGGTCCTTACTTACGATTTAATCAGTTTAGCATTGAACTTCATGAAGATCAGTTTTTCTGCATTATCAGGGAGCAGTCGCGATCGATGTTCAGTAATGATCCCCCTAGCTGAAAATAATCACAAACAACGCTAAATTTACACGACGACATTGTTGTTTTTGTTTGTATCCAACGTTTAAAATGGCGGCTGAACTAAATTAAACTAATAACCGAGCAATATCCGGTACCTGGTACCATTTCGACCGGAACCGGAGCCGGAGCCGGATAGAAAAAAAACGCCGGATATCCGGCTAACCGGAGCCGAAACCGGATATCCGGTACATCCCTACCACAGACATTATTATATCATATGAGAGTATGAATGCATTTAAAGAGAGCACTCAAAATGTATTCAGTGTAACAAATCCACGCTGAGTCCAGATCCTGCAGTATCCATGTTTTAGTGTAATGTCCCCACCGGTGACTGACATTTGAACTCAGCATTCTCATAAGCTCACATATTGAGCAGTCATTGTCCAATATGTGATTCTTGTTTGATTCTCAGTACTGGCAGGAAATGACTGAGATGCCCTTGAGCGAGGCATCTAACCCAGTGTCGTGCCACAGCAGAAACGGCTCCTCACTGTCTGTCACTACTCCTAATGTGAGGACATATATATGCAGAGGACAAATTCCAAGTATGGGTTACCGTACTTGGCCTTCACATGTCACTTAAACATCACATGATCTTGCGTTTGACTGGGATAAGAGTGCCTAAAACCTTCCCTGTCACTTTTGAAGCAATAGCCAATATAAACTCAGTGTTTAGCACTGTTTCATCGCCCGTAAAATGTAAAACAGTTTATATAAGTTGCTCACTAGTCTTGCGGATAAAGTCGAGTTAAACAGCAAAGCACTATAGAAAGCATTGTTTATGAACACTGGAAACATTGTCATTAAAGCCATTGTGTAAATGAATAGCAACAAATCAAATATCATTCTGCATGCAGCACGGTTGTAGAGATCAAATTATTACACGTGACCGATCTGATACCTGCAGTGTTGGGTGTAATTAATGACAAAGTAATTTAATTTTGGATAAAAGCGTCTGATAAAAGCATGAATGTAAATACTGTATTGGGGGATTTCTAGGTTTTAAAAACATCAGGGGCTGATTTGCTAGAGTATTGTTCTTGCAATATTGTTTATTGGTAAACATAAAGTAACACAAAGGAATCATATGTACATTTATTTACATCTCTCAATTAATTCAGTTTTGCCTCATGTTTCTTAGCCTCCGATCATTTTACAATTTTGGAGGTACATTTTTTTATCACACAATCAGTTCCTCCACACATTCTTTACTACAGTCTCTCATCTGTTCTGTCAATGTTTTCTTGCTGAATTTGTCTTATCTACTCCCTTATCCTTTAACAAATGTTGAGTTTCCATTATAGGGACATTCTATAGACATAATGATTTGTATCTTGTACAAACTGTGTATTTTACTGTTACGTGTCTGTCATGTCATCTGTTTACTTCCTGGTTCCTCCCATGATCTCCCAGTGTTTTTCCAAGGCATCTTGTCATCAGTCACCTCGTTAGACTTGTTAGCTGTGTCTTCCCTCTTTCAACCCTTGTGTAAATATTCCCTAATTAAAATGAAGTGCATGTTGCTTAAAACAAATGTTTTTATTTTATTAAGTTTGGTAGAAGCCTGTCCAAGAAGTGGATTCCAGAATCGGACCCTTCACTAGTAAAAGTGTGTTTTTTGGCGAATTGATTACCATCGATATAACCACAGTTTTACTACAAATACCATGGTTAAATTATGGTTAGTGTAGCAAAACAAACGATGGTTAATTTCTTGTTACCATGGTTTAACGACCTATTTTTTGTACAGAAATCTAATCACACTGTAGAAGTAGCTAGTAATTAATGAGAGTATTTGTTTTTTTAGTAGATACGCGTGTGATTGCAGGTCTGCAGTGCGCGTGCGTGAAACCGAGACCCTAGTGCAATAATGACCTTGCCAAATGTGCGCTCGGGCTTTCCGTAGTCGCAGCTCCCATCAGCTGTCGCTAGACGAACATTTCATTTTAAGATGTAGATATTTGTTTGCTGTTTTAATATATGAATGAATAATGTCGTCGAAGGGGATGTCGCGAGGGTTTTACTTTAATACAGTGCTGTCTCTCGCGCGCTCTCTGGCTGCTCATCGACCCGCTCCGATTGACAAGGTGAGAGTTAATACTTCCTATTAGCATCTGCAGCTAACGGCTAACACAACCAAAACAAACCTGTTTAATCCGATATATGATGCTCGCTCTTATTTATTTATCCTTTATTATCAAACATATCCTCATGTTGAAGACCAGACTTTAAAATCGACTGACGTTTTCTTTATACACCCATTGCTTTCTAGTTTTACGTTCTTCCTCTTCAAATAAATAATTTACATTATTAATTATTGTTTGTGTGTAAACATATATATTGAGTTTAAACTCATTTCAAGTTAATAAGCAATTGAATTGCTTGTTTTAAATGCAGTTGTAGGGAACAATCAATGACAGGACAAAACTATTAATCTCCCAACAATAATAATAGTAATAAATAATGTTCTAGTTTTAAAGTGCACAATAAATGTTTATGTATGTATGAATGAATGAATGAAATCTGTCATATTCCATATACTATGATCATATACTATAATCCACAACCAGTGTTTGGGAAAGTTGCATTACAATAGTATTACTTGTTCACTTTTTACTTTTGCGTTACTTTTTGTTTGTTTGATTGTTTTTAATAACAAACAAGTTCTTTTTTGGGGGAAATATTAAGACCCTTTCACACCAACATTTAAATTATAAGGCTTAAATAATATTAATAATAACACTTCACCATTAAAAACCAAAACATTAAAAGGCATTTTTGCTTCTTTAACTGAACCATCAATCTCACACACACACGCACAGACTCACTTACATACACACACACACACACACACACACACACCAACTCCTGATTTTCTCATCATGAGGACAGGAATCACATCAGTCAATAAATGGCAAAACAAAGTAACTTTAGTTACTTATTTTAAAAAGTAACTCAGATGTTTTATTGAAAAAAGAAAGTTATTTTTCTAGTTATGTATGACGATTAACTTTTTGCTTTTACTCAGAGACTGAGATATGCAGTAAGTATACAATAACCCAATCAATAAATGTTATTATTGCCTGACCGGACGAGAAAAACCAGATAGGTGTTGCAAGGGTGGATCTCTAAAGAAAGTCATTGTGACTCGTGAGAGTAAAGCATTATCTGAGCTTTAGTGAAGTGCTGTCATTTAAAACTAAGCATGCTTTTGTCCTGAATCTCATTTTTGAATGTTATATTCATATTTCTGTTCCCTTTTTTATGGCATAGCTAAATCAAGAGCCTGTTTAAAAGGAAGTATGTTATAATCCACCTTACATTTGGTGAACTTACTGCATTATTAGTTTTCATTATTGAAACAAGACTTAAAACCAACTGAGATCAATCTTTCATTTCATATTTGCTGGGTTTCGCTGCTTCTACGTGTTAAAGATTGCATGTTTTTTTAATACATTTGCATAATTTAGGTCCAGAAGCTGCAATGCATGTGTCCCGTGGACATCCGTGGTGTTTTCCAGCTGGATGAGAGGAGGAGAGATGCTGTGATCGCTCTTGGCATCTTCCTGGTGGAGTCTGAGCTGCAGGTACTGGTTTCAACTTTCTTGATTCAAATTAGGGCGAGTGGGACACATTAAACCCTCGAACTGTGGCACTAAACTATGCACACCTTTCATATTCCCGGGTCAGTTTTGACCCGGTGGAACGTGAGCTTATAAAACAGTCATAACTCTATTTTTTTCAACTAAAATCGTATTGTTTTTGATCAGTAATGATGATTTTTGAGTGCAAAAATGTCACAGTTTTGAATATCACCATATTTTATTCTGTTATTACTACATTTACCTACTTTTTATTAATAAAAAAATGGAAAAGTCTTTATTTAAAGCAACAGTTCACTATTCATTAGACATTTTATTTAAATAAAT
Source organism: Rhodeus uyekii (assembly GCA_037043235.1). Taxonomy (NCBI): domain Eukaryota; kingdom Metazoa; phylum Chordata; class Actinopteri; order Cypriniformes; family Acheilognathidae; genus Rhodeus; species Rhodeus uyekii. The sequence continues at coordinate 853,967 of JAWRVZ010000196.1, forward strand.
AATTATACAAATTTTATAAGAACATAAAAACGGATAATTACTAGTAATGTATGAAACCTACAAACCAAACAACATCAACACAACAAAAATATGACTCTGGAAACATAACATATTAATTTTACTCGCAGGATCTTTAACTTTCAGATAAAAACAGATGATCTTTAACTGCCTGAATCTGCAATGCTTTGTCAATAGGTGGCAGCAGAAAGAAATGTACTTTTATTTATTTAACCGGGAAGGTTAACAATATCTCTTCTTCCAGAGAGTCCTGTTGAAGATGGACAGCAAGAAACAAAAATTCACACAAAAACAATACATGTAACAACATCATATAAAACACACATACACATACTGACATACATGCATACTCACATACACACACAACTATGTGGATTTTTCCTTGTTCAAACTGTTTGCTGTTTCAAACTTAGACTATTTGGTCTTTAAACGTTTGCTCTGCCCTGCTTTGGGCTGCAGATAGAGTTACTTTATTTGTTGTATCAGTTACATCTTTTGCCTACTTGTAGTTTATTGTTATGTCTGTGCATATTCAGATTTACCATTAACATACTGTCCTAAAAGTGTGTGACATATGGGAAAGAGGCTAAATGTCTCATACAGAAGTAATTGTAGACATAACTAATAAATGACAAAAATCAGCTACATTTCAAATGTAAAGCCACAGTTCTAAATTAGAAATGGTTATATCTCTTTATTTGATGGATCATATGTGAATGGAAGTGAATTGGTCTGTGTGTTTATTTCTCCTCCAGCATAAGGACGCGATTGTCCCGTACCTGTTGTGTTTGCTGAAGGGATTACCCAGGGTGCAATGGATCGAGGAGAGCTCGGAGAGGAAAGGGCGAGGTATAATTCTCTTTAAACAAAATCTCTTTTACTTATCTTATTCTGAATGTTTCTGATCATCCTTGTGTTTTCAGAAACGCTTCCTATCGCGGAGAATTTCTCCTTCTGTTTGGTGACGGTGCTTTCAGATGTTGCCCAGATGGACGAGTCCATGCGGATCCAGGTGTGTTCGGGATGATTTTGCTTGCTGTTGTTTAGTTCAATAGGTTTTTAGGTCAAATTAATGATGATTGAGGTTTCCTCTCAAATCTCTTTCAGATTTTGGAGGCTGTGATGAACCTCATGCAGGTGCTTCAGGAAACCTGTCAGAACGTCGAAGGCCAAGATAAAGGTCAGTATTTTTCTTCCTGTTCTGAATGCCAGACTTTATTTTTAGGTGTTCATGTGAAATTCATAACTTTAATAATGTGAGATGGAGCAATCAACTGAAAATAATGAAGGGTGGCATTTTATTTGATCCGTGTGGATTTGATTGGATCAAGAAACATGGGCTGTTAGGGTTATTATAAATTAATTACACTAATTTTTTTCTAATTACTAAATGTTTTCTGAAAGATTTTAAAACCATGTTTTTCTTACAAAGGCTGCATTTGATCAAAAATACAGTAAAATGTTTTTATTGTGAATTATTATTATTATTATTGCAGTTTACATGCTTTCGTGTATCTTAAAAAGCTTTCCTTTAGCTCAATCAGTAGAGAGCGATGCTTGCAACGCCAAGGTCATGGGTTCGATTCCCAGGGGAAACAAGAACTGATTATAATGTCAATGTGTTTCTTGAATGCAATGCAAGTCGCTTTGGATAAAAGCAAATGATAAATGCATGAATGTAAATGTAATTTATTCCTGTGATTAAAGCTGTATTTTCAGCATCATTATTCCAGTCTTCAGTGTCACATGATCATCACAAATCATTCTGAAATCTATCTTATTACTGTTGAAAATTAGTGTTGAAAACTGTTTTGCTGCTTCATATTTTAAGGGAAACAGTGATGCATTTCATTTCAGGATTCTTTGACAAATAAAAATGTAAAAGATCAAAATTAACAAAACATCTTTACTGGAAGAAAATATTAACTTAAACTATATGATTATTGTTTTTCCTTTAGAACAATCACATTAAGACCAGATGCATTTATTTAAAGAATATTTAATATGTCTATGTTGACTTTAAATGTCTTAAAGGTGTTATAATATAGTATTAATAATATTCTCTTACTCTTTTCCTCCCAGAATACCTGTGTAAATACACTGTGCCCTGTCTGCTCGGCTTGGTGCGAGCGTTTGGCCGCTACAGCAACACAGAGGAGCCGCTGCTGTCTAAACTCTTCCCACGGGTCAACCCTCCGCCCTTCGGCACAGGAGAGGGGACAGAGGTGACCCGACGGCGATCCTTTAATGATTTCCGCTCCATCCTTCCCACCTCGTTCCTCGCCGTCTACCAGACCGACTCTTTACGCCGTAAAACCAGCAGTGTGTCCAGCATCTCACAGCAGGTACTGAATGAAATCAAATCAGACTACAGCGATCAGCGATAATTCCTACCAGTGTGATCAAATACTCTAGAGCAGCACATACATACTTTGGGGGGGGAAAAATTGATTATCCCTTCATTTCTCAGACTAAAATGCACGTTTGAGCTGTTTTAACCAAAGGGAACTTGCATAAAAAAACATGCCAGTGACTTTTTGCTCCAAGATGCACATCATTAATGTTTTATTCCAAGACATGTTTATAAAAGCTACTTAAAACTCTGGTCTAATCCTGAATTAATCTTTGCTTTGTCTGTGAAATCAGGCCTTTATGATTTGGTCAAAAGACGTAGCATTTGTTTGAAATTGTGATTTGGTGAATGTAATGGCGTCTTTGTGTTTTGAAGGCTAGTCCAGAGCGATCCGGACTTCCTCCGAGTTCCCCTGCTGACCCTTCTACTCCTTATTTTGAAGGTAACTAATCGTTTTTACAGGTTTGCCTACTTAGTATTTCCTAACACAATATTCATGATTGGAAAAGGTTTTGATGTCCAGAAATGCTGTTTTGGTTTTGAGGTGTCCTGATGTGGTCTTCTTTTGTGCTCAGCTGGCTCGTACTTGCCTGACGGTAGCGCGGTGGACCCAGACTACTATTTCTCCAACATAAGCTCTAGCTTCTCCGTCTCACCGCTCTTCACGGGCAGCAACAGTAAAGAGTTCGATGTACCGCTGGATTTACTGAGGCAGCTTCTGCAAATGGTCAGTGATCTGTCGTTCCTTAAGCTGTGCTTGTTTGCCACCAGTGTTTTTTTGTTTACTCTTGTTGTTGTTGCTTTATCTTGGATAGGTTGAGCAGTTTGTGTCAGAATCCTTTATGAAGACACTGGATCAGACTATGGTTGAGGTTCTAGAGGTATCTGCTTTGATTCGACACCACTGCTTCATGTTTGTTCTGTGTAAGACCATGTGTTGATTTCTGGACATTTGCTCTGTTACAGGTCAATGCGGCAGCTAATCTGTTCTACAAGACGTTCAGCGATCCGCTATATGTGGCCATTTTTAAAATGCTGAGGGACACTTTATACTATATGAAAGGTAAATGTTAATAAGTCACGTCAACTTTATGTTAACAATTCGGGTTGTTTCAAAGCAGCTTGACTGTGCTCTAAAAACACAAGTCACTATCCAGCTGAAATAGTAGATATTATATAGATTTATTCCATGTTTTTATTTCATAAATATTTATAGCATTTTTAGTTCATTTTATATATGTGTATATATACACACACTCACCTAAAGGATTATTAGGAACACACACTAATACTGTGTTTGAACCTCTTTCGTAATTCTACGTGGAATTGATTCAACAAGGTGCTGAAAGCATTCTTTAGAAATGTTGGCCATATTGATAGGAGCATCTTGCAGTTGATGGAGATTTGTGGGATGCTCATCCAGGACACGAAGCTCCCGTTCCACCACATCCCAAAGATGCTCTGTTGGGTTGAGATCTGGTGACTGTGGGGCCATTTTAGTTCAGTGAACTCATTGTCATGTTCAAGAAACCAATTTGAAATGATTCCAGCTTTGTGACATGGTGCATTATCCTGCTGGAAGCAGCATCAGAGGATGGGTAGATGGTGGTCATAAAGGGATGGACATGGTCAAAAACAATGCTCAGGCAGGCCGTGGCATTTAAACGATGCCCAATTGGCACTAAGGGGCCTAAAGTGTGCCAAGAAAACATCCCCACACCATTACACCACCACCACCAGCCTGCACAGGGGTAACAAGGCATGATGGATCCATGTTCTCATTCTGTTTACGCCAAATTCTGACTCTACCATCTGAATGTCTCAACAGAAATCGAGACTCATCAGACCAGGCAACATTTTTCCAGTCTTCAACTGTCCAATTTTGGTGAGCTCGTGCAAATTGTTCCTCTTTTTCCTATTTGTAGTGGAGATGAGTGGCACCCGGTGGAGTCTTCTGCTGTTGTAGCCCATCCGCCTCAAGGTTGTGCGTGTTGTGGCTTCACAAATGCTTTACTGCAAACCTCGGTTGTAACGAGTGGTTATTTCGGTCAAAGTTGCTCTTCTATCAGATTGAATCAGTCGGCCCATGACCTCTGACCTCCCACAGGACTGCAGCATACTGGATGTTTTTCCCTTTTCACAGCATTCTTTGTAAACCCTAGAAATGGTTGTGCGTATATATATTAATTAATAACATAAAGAAGCAAACACCCAATGTTTATTTTTGTTCTTCGTTTTCTGCAAGTAGAGTTTAAAATAACTTGCTGTTCTGTAACAGAAGGTACAACGCCATCTCGCTCCGATGAAAGTGTCTTGAACAAACCTGACTTTACTGATTGTTTTCTGTGTGCAGACCTGCAGGTGTCGTACGTGAAGGAGGTTCATGACTTTGTTCTGGAGCAGTTCAGCAGCAGTCAGTCGGAGCTGCAGAGGATCCTGCATGACGTGGAGTATCTGCACAGCGAGCTGAACCCGCTCAAACTGCGCTGCCAGGCCAACGCCGCCTGCGTGGACCTCATGGTTTGGGCCGTCACGGAGGAACAGGGTGAGACTACGGGAGTGTTCTGGTATCATATGCTGCATGCATGTCATGATACACTCTAACTGTTTGTGTATCGACTCGTGTTGTTCAGGTGCGGAGAACCTTTGCACCAAACTGTCTGAGAAGCTGCAGTCTAAGACGTCTAGTAAAGTCATCATCGCTCACATGCCTCTGCTCATCTGCTGCTTACAGGTGCGTTTTGAGTTTAGCCTCTCACAGTATGCTAAAGAGAGGATTTTTTGGGGATGAAGCATGATATTTCATGTTAACTGTGCTTCGTGTGTTCCCGAAACAGGGTCTGGGACGGTTGTGTGAGCGTTTCCCTGTGGTGGCCCACTCAGTCACCATGTCTCTCAGAGATTTCTTGGTTGTACCTTCACCTGTACTGGTGAAGCTCTACAAGTATCACAGTCAGTTCACCACAGGTGAGCTCGTCCCCTTCATTTCATTCTCATTAACAGTTTATTTGAATTATGCTTCAAGTGAAATTAAAGAGGCCATATTATGCCCTTTTTTTATTTTACAAAGTCTTGATTTTAGAGTTTACTAAAATAGGTTTTCATGCTTAAATGTTCAACAAACACTATTTTTTACACATTTGACATTGTTGCAGCTCCTCTATTGCAAGTGTGTCAATAACACTCTGTTTATAGGCTGCGTTTAACTTCACTTTTACACTCCTAAGCACTTTACCTCGAGGGAATCCCCGTTACCGTTTTTAAGTGCTTTCAACTTTGTGGATGAGGGAAATTTATTTGGACAGACCCTCGACCCCTTGATTTTGACAGAGGAAGCGAGTATGTGCACTTGCACAGATCCATAGACCACAGTGCAACACGTTAGTGATGTCGCAACAGCAAGTGTTGTAATAAATTTACTCACAAGTGATAAAGGGCTTTAGGCTCTATTATTCTTTGACTTCACTGGACACTTACTGTCATGTATTTCAAGTCGAGAGAAGTGACTGAATTTACGTGCTGTAAATCCGACAGATCAGATTCTCTGAATTGCAGTGCAAACTAACATGGCAGCGCCCGTCGCACTTCATAGATTGGCTAACATTATAAAGGCTTCTAATCGATCAAAACTCATTCACTTCTACATATTTGAGGATGGGAATATCAGGTAGTTGGTGAATATTTTTTGAGTAAAAAGAAAAAACTAAATAATTGTGTTACATCTGTCCTTCGGCGCTTTTTGTGACTGCGGTGTCACGTGACAAGAATGACACGTCACCATGGAAACAATAATGGGTAATGTTCTGAAATAGGAGAGTTGGGGGTGCGAAATGTTTACTTCTTCATAGAGGGGGCATAACAGAAAATAACTGAGAAGCACTGGCTTAGGGCGTTTTATTTATTTAAGTCCATTGAAAGGGTTCAGTTGGCACTTGCACAATGTAAGCAATGACAGACAACCAAGTGAATGAAACAGAGGAAATGGCATATAAAAGTTGACTTAAATGCAGGCCAAGTCTCTATGAAGCCCCTCCTTCTGAAAAGCTGAATGTGCTCTTATTGGCCAGCTGGAGCAGTGGGTTGTAATTGCTCAAGTGTGTTTGGGGAATATCACACCCCTTTTATCATAACTGTGAGTTTCAACACGACTAACTAAGTCAAGAAGGCCTCGTCACTTTTATTCTGCGTATTAATTATGATAATGAGGAATATTGTGAGTGTTTGTTCCCGGAAGAAACTCAAGAATCAATGGAGGCGTTTCAGGAGTTCAGAAACACTGACGCTGATAGAGAGAAGAACTCAAACAGCAAAATTAAGGCATAACAGGCATTAAGGCATAATAGGTCCTCGTTATGAAATAGAAACAGTTGACTTAGTGCAAGCAGTTTAACTTAATTTCCTACTAAACAGGAACGGGTGAGATCAAGATCCACGTGACCAATGAGCATTCCCAGTCCACCTTCAGCTCTCACTCCAGTAAGAAGAGCCAGCCGTCCATGTACGAGCAGCTCAGAGACATCTCCATCGACAACATATGCAGGTAAACCCGTCTGGAAGGATTTTCAGTTTAAAGTTATGCCTAATTTCTCTGCATAATTTACAGCATATACGTCCTATACAATATAAGAGATTAGGAACAATGCTTTTCAAGTGAGAGTATAAAGGTGTCCGGAGGGCATAGTATTTGTGATTTTTGAAAGTGAACGTCTATGCATGGTTTTATTTTTTAACTCTTATTGCAAACGATTCCTTTGGATTGCACTGTGCAATTCATTAATTGCAGTTTTATGACTTTAATCATGACATTTTATGTATTTCAATAATAAATTAATAAATGTATATGTGTAGTTACAAAAGATTCATATTTTAAATAAATCTTATTCTTTTGAACAAGAACATCTATTAAATCAAAGAGTCTAGTATAATAGTATTATTTTGCAGGTTTTCATATGGTTAAACACAGTTCTAATAAGTTACTAAATACTAACTATTTGTATTAATCCAGGTGTTTAAAAGCAGGGTTGAGCATGGACTCGGTCATCGTTGAGGCTTTCCTTGCCAGTCTGTCCAATCGTCTGTACATCTCACAGGAAAATGACAAGTATGTTATTGAACTCTGACAGGAAACCAAATCTCATCCATCTTAATCCTACTCTTTTAAATCATTCTTTTTCTGAAGCTTTCATCTAAAATGAGCCTAAAATATATAGAGTTGCTTTTAAATTCGGCATGAAATAGAAGGGAGTCTTTTCTTTCCTATTGTGACGTATATGTAACTGAAACAACTTTATGGAACGAGAAAAGATGAAGGCGGGGCTTGAGTTTGTCCATCAGGAATTGATTGGATGGGTGTGGTTTGCTATTGGTGGATCTCATGTGAGTGACAGGTTGCCCCGCCCTCATCATCAGTAAGAGCTTCATCAGAAAAAAGATGTTGCTGCAAGAGGGGAAGTTATTGTGATTAAAGATTATATTAAGATATAAGGTTAGGATTAAAAGGCAGGATTAAAAAAAAAAATTTATTATAATAAATACTGCAGTATTTCATAAAAAAAAAAGGTTGATTTTCATTTCATGGGGAATTTGTGTGTCTCTCTCTCTCTTCCCCGCAGGGATGCCCACCTCATCCCAGATCACACCATCCGAGCATTAGGACACATCGCCGTGGCTCTGAGAGACACTCCTCGTGTGATGGAGCCCATCCTACAGATCCTGCAGCAGAAGTTCTGCCAGCCGCCGTCCCAGCTGGACGTCCTCATCATCGATCAGCTGGGCTGTATGGTCATCACAGGAAACGTACGGCCGCAGCTCTTCTGCACACTTTGGTCATGGGGATTGTTTACTAGTGCTAACAGCTCCTTATATCTGTTTCTCTCCGGCAGCAATACATTTATCAGGAGGTTTGGAACTTGTTCCAGCAGATCAGTGTCAAGGCCAGCTCGATGGTTTACTCTACCAAAGACTACAAGGATCATGGATACAGGTGGATTTCTTTGGTCTTTTACTATATTTATGATCTAATAAATTCAGCTTTAATCACAGGAATAAATGACACTTTACTATATATTCACATAGAAAACAGCTGTTTTACACTGATATAATATTACACTGTTTTACTGTATTTATCATCTAATAAATTCAGCTTTAATCACAGGAATAAATGACACTTTACTATATATTCACATAGAAAACAGCTGTTTTACATTGATATAATATTACACTGTTTTACTGTGTTTATCATCTAATAAATTCAGCTTTAATCACAGGAATAAATGACACTTTACTATATATTCACATAGAAAACAGCTGTTTTACACTGATATAATATTACACTGTTTTACTGTATTTATCATCTAATAAATTCAGCTTTAATCACAGGAATAAATGACACTTTACTATATATTCACATAGAAAACATCTGTTTTACACTGATATAATATTACACTGTTTTATTTATCTTAATCTGATAATCATTTCCAACTTTTTGATGCATAAAGCTATAAAAATGTACTTGCATGAAAAGTACTGACAATAAAAGTCAGGATGACACTTGCTCATTAAAGCACATAAATGTGTTTCTTTTTGGTCAAGAGCGTATTTAACATCAGTTAACTCAGTATTGTGGTGTTTGGTGAAGGCACTGTTCTCTGGCTGTGATCAATGCCCTGGCCAACATCGCAGCGAACCTGCAGACAGAGCAGATGGTGGATGAGCTGCTGGTGAATCTGCTGGAGTTGTTTGTGCAGCTGGGACTGGAGGGGAAACGGGCCAGTGAAAGAGCCAGTGAGAAGGGCCCGGCCCTCAAGGTATTGCATCTCCAGAATAAAGCCCTTTATTGTTATTGTAGGAAACGCATGTCATGCACTCTTTATATTGGATACATTCTGAATGTTATATGATAATAAAAGATGGAATGTAGAAATGCAGTATGTTCTGCTGGAAGTTGCAACAGAAAGTATTGATTTAATCCAAGCCAGATCATTAGTGATAAAGCTGTAATGGCATTTGTCCTTCGTATTCACAAGTGACATTTGAAAAGTAATGAAATATTTGGCTTCTAATTTGAGTATTTTTTGTGATTTTAAGTATATATATATCTATTTATTTTTCCTCAGGCGTCCAGCAGCGCTGGTAATTTAGGAGTTCTCATTCCTGTCATTGCTGTGGTAAGAGAAAGGGATTTCTGCAAATGTGACACAACTGAATGCAATCTACAAGCGTGTAATAGCAGGTCACTCACTATTGGTCAACACTCCCTTAATCTCACTGATTTGTTCTGTTAATGTTGAGTTCATGATTTAGAATTGAGTATTTGGTTATTTACACATTTAAACTAATCAGATTTATGCAAAAAGATGCATGCATTTATATTTAAGTCACTGATTTTTATCAACAGTTGTTTTATTGAACCATAATTGTATGTCAATCAAACTGAGATTGAGATTTTGCACATTTTTAAAAGTGCTTTCACTCTTAATTTGATTCAATTAAACCATTGTATTTTACTTAGGTTCTCCACAGTCTGCACAATTCATTATTTTGCTTAAATCCTGATCGTCTCACGTTGTTCATAAATTAATCGGTCTGCTTTGTTTTAATGCTATAGCTGACCAAACGTTTGCCGGCCATTAAAGAAGCCAAACCGAGACTGCAGAAGCTGTTCAGAGATTTCTGGCTGTATTCGGTTGTGATGGGCTTCGCTGTTGAGGGCTCAGGTCAGATGTTTGTCATTTATAAATCACATATATAAGATATATACATATATTTTACATTTGTAGCGGTTTATTTTCTCTGTGATTTAATATACTATCACAGCAGTTTATCTCGTGAAGTATATCTGAAGGAATCCTTGTAATTAAACTGCTTCTTAATGCAGTGTTCATAATAACACTTCCCATATTTTGAATATTGATGATTTGTTCAGCTGATTTTGAGAAATGTTCCTCAGGTTTGTGGCCAGAGGAGTGGTATGAGGGAGTGTGTGAGATCGCAACCAAATCCCCCCTGCTGACGTTCCCAAGCGGAGAACCGCTGCGCTCAGAGCTGCAGTATAACTCTGCGCTGAAGAACGATACGGTCACTCCGGTACGACTTTGGTTCTTGTTATTAAATCTCAGATTGTTCCTGTATCTCCAGATCAGACTGATAATTTTGGTACGTTCCAACATGATCACCAGGGTTATTGTTGATAACTAAGTCTAAACCATAGAAGCACTTTTACTCCCACTTTATAATAAGTGTCTTTAACTACTATAATACTACAATTTAAATTAATACAATTTGACACAATGCATTTATTGTGCACATACTAGTTTTTACATTGTACTTACATTTCAAAATACCTGCATGTACTTACAATTGTAATTCATTTCTCGAAATACATCTATAATTTCACTTCCCTTACACTTTAACCCTCCCTTAATCTCATTTTACAAATATGCAAATATGTTTGCAATACAACAGGAACACAATATAGGGTTAGGGTTTAGGGTTAGTACCTAACAATGTAAGAATATAGTAAAGACATCATAAGTAATGACCACATTTTAATTACTGAAAATAAACTATAAATGAAATTAAAATATATAAAGACAATTCATTGTAATTTATTTTAGCTATTTGCAAAGGCAACGTTTCTTATTTACATTTAGTTGAAGTTAAAGTACTAAAATAACTAAAATTAATTAAAGTAAAAGCTCAAATTTAAAAACTATAAAGGCATATTGGTGACACTTTACAATAAGGTTCCATTACTTAAGGTTAGTTATTGCATTAATATTAATTAACAATGAGAAATTTGTTACAGTAATTGTTAACATTAATAAAAATACAACTGTTATTGTTAGTTCAGGTTCATTAATGTTAAAATATATAATAATGTATTGGTAAATGTTGAGATTAACACTTAACTGAGATTTAAGAAATATTTATCATTGTTGATGTTAACTAGTTAACAAATGAAGCTTTATTATAAAGTGTTACCGACCTGTTTAAACAAAATCAATGATACTAAATTAACACTAAAGTTTGCGTGATTAAGCTGAGTTTGTATGTGTTTGTAGGCTGAGCTCAATGATTTGAGGGGGACCATCATTAACCTGCTGGATCCTCCTCCTGAAGTCGCTGCGCTCATCAATAAACTGGACTTTGCCATGTCCACCTACCTGCTGTCCGTCTACCGGCTGGAGTACATGAGGTACGAGGAAACGCCAGTCTAACAAGCAGAGGACTGATGATTTTGTGGTCTTTATAGTCACATGACCTCTTGTAAATTCTCAGGGTTTTGCGCTCTCTGGAATCTGATCGTTTCCAAGTGATGTTTCGTTATTTTGAAGACCGGGCTATCCAGAAGGATAAATCAGGTGAGCCAAACCTGCTTCTAGACAATTTAAAGGCAGTAATGCAGTAATTACAGTAATGCCTTGGTTTACAAGTGACTTTGTATACGAGCAAATGTACACGCATTGTATCGGAGTGTTTTCACGTTTTTCTTTTGTGGAAAAGTCCTAACGCTCAGCATCTTCACACACATTTTTACTGGAAATATCCTAACGGCAGCCTCTCACAAAGCCCATCACCCCTTCACTCGTTCATTCTCTCAGTATACGTACAGTACAGCATATAGACAATGACCTCAAGATGAGTAAGAAAGAAGGGATGAAGCAGTAAAACCCTCCTCTCGTCTCCTTCAAGTATTTTTAGAGTTTAATTGTCAATTATTAATTAGTATTTATTTGAGATCTTAATGGTTATAATTTTAACTAATTGATAGGGTAAAACCCCAAAAAATATTTAAAATGGGCATTTATGATCGTGTGGAACGAATCGAGTGATTTTTTTGTGCATTCTTATGGGGAAAATTGTTTTGGTGTACGAGCATTTTGAGTTACGAGCTCTTGGAACGAATTAAACTCCTAAACCGAGGTATTACTATATTTTGAAATGCTGAGAAAGAAAAAGAAAAACTTTTTAATGCACTACAGTCAAAATCATACCTTTTTTGTTTTTATACAACGGTTTGGGCTTTTGAGCTATTTTGCTTCCATGTCTTCTGTCTAGTGGACTTGTGGAAAACATAACATCCAAAATATACATATAAATATTTTATATCTATTTTAATATGCTTCATCAACACGGCCCGCCAAAGAAAAGTCAATGTTTGGATTTAAATATGTAAATGCATCAATGATTGGATCATTATTGCAGTGATTATTGTGTTTCTAGCAAGTTGTGTGTTTAGCAGCAGTTGTTCTAATCCTGATTGATAGAGTGTGTTACCACAAATTGATGCATCTCTTGATGGAAATTAATGTTGTGATGTTATTTCCATCAAGAGGTGTATGTATTTTTGGTCTAGATCTTGTATAGTCACTGCAAGAGTCCAGCTCTCTGTAAATCTCCTTCAGCACATCCCAAACACCTTCAATCAACTTAAGCTCTGGACTCACGGCTTCATGTGTGAAAATGATTCTTCCTTCTCTTCCCAACCATTCCTTCACAGTTTGAGCCTGATGATTCTTGACATAGTCATCCTGGAATAAGGCTGTGATGTGTCTTCCTGCGTGGTTGTTTATAAAAGGAAAAGCTACACACTCCATCAATCAGGGATAGAACTGTTGCCAAACATACACTGCAATAATGATCCAAGCATAGACTATGCATTTCAATTCAAATAACTTTTTGGCCAGGCAATCTATTTCCATTTGTAGATTTCAGCTATGATATTTAGTTTTTTTCCACTTAAGCAGCACTTACATCAAACTTTGCAGTTTTATTCATATCTGTGTTCTGAGTTTTACTGAGGGATTTGTTCATATATCATTCGCCTCATTTATATTCCTATATATTTTATAATTATATTCCTAAAATATTTTCTTTCTTGTTGGCTGTTGAAAATATTTTATGATTTATGGAGTAATAAAAATAAATCACTGCAAAATTCTATTAAAAATAAAATTATGCAAATCCGTGCGTCTATAATGCCTTATTTGCATGTTTAAACATAGCATTTCAGAAAAGTGTAAATGAACTGTGGTTAATCAACTGGGGAAGAATGGTGTTGTCCTTTAGTTCAAATGTTTCTCATTCACCTGTGGCAGCTTGCCTAAAGGTTCAGGTTTAGCAAATGCATTTATTTGACAGAGTTGATGTGATTATGTGTTCATTCTGTCCTCTCAGGAATGATGCAGTGTGTCATTGCAGTGGGCGACAAGGTCTTTGATGTCTTTCTTCAGATGATGGCTGACAAGGTAAATGAAAATTGAAGAGCATTTATTCCTAACTAGACTCAAATTGAGGACATGAACAACTTGCTCGTTGTTGTCCTCTAATATTAGATGATTTCTTCCTAGGAAAAGACCAAAGCCCATGAGGAGGAGTTAGAAAGTCATGCTCAGTTCCTGCTGGTCAACTTCAACCACATTCACAAGAGAATCCGAAGAGTGGCGGATAAATATCTGTCAGGACTCGCAGAGACGTGTGTAGTTTAAAGAGAATGATTCCACACTTGAGATGTTGTTTCTGTACAGATGATTAAGAATCAAATTCAACTTTGAACTGGTAGAGTTAGTGTTGTCATGCGGGTTGGTTGATTATCGGTCATCTCACAAACAGTAGAATAGGTTGATTTCTTCATGAATGTTCAATGGAACCATTTCTCTTTGTTTTTCTTCTAGTTTTCCTCACTTGTTGTGGAGCGGCCGTGTCCTGAGGACCATGCTGGATATATTACAGACCTTGTCTCTGTCACTCAGCGCTGTATGTGCCGCTTCCTTTGCTCAGATCAAGTTAATGTGTTTCCTCATTTGGAGATTTGTTACAGGAGATTTTTATGGTACATTATTGATTTTGAACTATGAAATATTTGAACTTTGAAATATTGAACTGTTCTTCAGGACATCCACAAAGACCAGCCGTATTATGACATACCGGACACCCCGTATCGCATCACTGTACCGGATACATATGAGGCCAGAGAGGTACATTTACTGGACTTATTTATTTATTTTAGACTTAAAAATATAATTCAATGACATTTTAATTAATTACATTTTAATCATTTGTACTGGACATTTTAATCATTTGTAGTATACCATTTATAATTAAATATTTTAAGTAATTGTATTATATAGTAAACATTTAATTTTTGTATATATATATATAATAATGTACAATAAAAAGATTACATAACTAATTAATTTTTATATTATATATATATTTATTTATGTAAAAAAAAACATTTTTTATATATATATATATATATATATATATATATATAAAAAATGTTTTTTTTTTACATAAAAAATAAATATATATATAATATAAAAATTAATTAGTTATGTAATCTTTTTATTGTGTTTTTAGGTAGACAATTTTAAGATCTGTCCAGGGGCAACGGATGAAAAATAGCCTTTTGGCTAATTCTGGTGCATTTACAGCAATGTTAATTAATGTACACTGTCCCTGTTAAATAAACAAATAAAATAAATGTTAAATTAAAAAATGTTAACCTAATTTTTACTATTGAAAGTAAAATTAGCACCAAAATCATATATGAAATTTGTCTTTTTATGAAAAAGCATGCTATTGTATATGTGTTAGTGATACACTTGTAATATCGTATGTCACATGTAGAGTATAGTGAAAGACTTCGCTGCCCGCTGTGGAGAAATCCTTAAAGAGGCCATGAAATGGGCACCATCGGTCACCAAATCTCACCTACAGGTTTGGCTTCACATTAAAAAATCAACAGCAGAGAATTAACTGCAATGCTATCCTCCTCTGCAATGATTTTTAACCCATTTTCACCAATGTATTGTCCGCAGGAATACCTGAATAAGCATCAGAACTGGGTGTCGGGTCTGTCTCAGCACACGGGACTGGCGATGGCCACTGAGAGCATCCTGCACTTTGCCGGATACAATCGCCAGAGCACCAGTCTGGGTGTAAGAGTACCAACTTGTTGTGGTTTAGTTCATGTTGAATGGATGTTGACTAGTTCCTCTGAGATTCTAGTTTCTGAAAAGTATATTTCCTCTCATTTCAGACCACTCAGCTCACCGAGAGACCAACATGTGTGAAGAAAGACTACTCCAACTTCATGGCCTCCCTTAACCTGAGAAACCGCTATGCTGGAGAGGTAGTGCTAAATAATAAAGCAGAGGCTGCTGGGTATTTTATGAAAGAAGCATGCGAGTCATAACTCCTTGTATGCAGGTGGCAGGGATGATCCATTTCTCAGAGGCCACGCGGAGCACGTCGGACCTGAATAAGCTGATGATTCGTCAGATGAATGAAGCTCTGGACGGAGGCCGGCCAGAAGCCTTTACTGAAGCCATGTTCAAAATGGCTGCGCTGTTGATCAGCTCTAAAGGCATGTTACTTCATTGCAAGCCGTACGCCAACAGTAGATCTTCATGCTGTTGGATTGCAATAAAAACAAAAATGTGCATGTCATAATCAC
This sequence comes from Rhodeus uyekii, assembly GCA_037043235.1. Lineage (NCBI taxonomy): Eukaryota > Metazoa > Chordata > Actinopteri > Cypriniformes > Acheilognathidae > Rhodeus > Rhodeus uyekii. The sequence continues at coordinate 869,800 of JAWRVZ010000196.1, forward strand.
CTGTTAAAGTATACCACAAAACATGTTACATTTCACTTTTACACGTTTATTAAAAGGGACATATTAGGGCTTTTCACACTTGAAATAGTCATTCTAAACCCCCGGTTAAACCAAATCTCAGGATATCTTGCTTCATATTTCACACTGCTCATCATTTATCAGCGGTTATCAATTTATCCTGGCTATTCATAAGCTGACGTTTCATATTGTACATTCTTGAACCCTGGATTTTTGGTTTTGTGGGTTTAGTGCCATTAATTAGATAACGCAACACACAACCTGTTTACAGAAAAGCTCTATTATTGCTCATCCTCTCATTCCTGACTGCACTGTTGCGTTCACTCTGAATGGATATAACGGACTATAAAGTCTGTTGTCATGTTTTCTGTCAGTATTTGACATTTTTCCTCTCAAATGCTGAATTTACTGTTCGTATAAAATATTTCCGTGGTTGTATAAATCATGCAAATATGTATGCAATGGTTATCGGTTGCCAAGCATCTAGATTTAACATTCTAACACCGCATTTTTTTCGCACTGTATAAGATTGGCACTGCAGTGCAGACTTAACATTTCAAAAGCATCTCTAATCCTGGTCCTTAGCAGTGTTTCTTAACCCTGGGTAAAAAGCGGTGCTAAATTTCAAGTGAGAAACGTTTCTTTACCAGGAGTTAAAGCAGTGTTTAGAACAACGATTAAGCGCAGCGTGAAAAGCCCTATTATGTCTATTCAAAGTCTTAATTTAGTTTTTGGGGTCTATTTGAATGCGGTTTCATGCTTTAATGTTAAAAAAACACCTTATATTTTCCCATATTCTCCATTGTTGAATATCAGTCTGTCAGAAACGCTCTGTTTAGTTCCTGTCTCTATGAAGCTCCTCCTTCTGAAAGCACACTGTGCTCTGATTGGTCGGATGGATCGGTGTGTTGTGATTGGTCGAGAGCTTCCAGTGTGTTTGGGAAATGTCCCGCCCCTTCCCATAACCACCAGTTTCAACACACGACTAACTCACTCAAGCCCCGCCCCTTTATTCTGCGCATGAATTATGATAATGAGGAATATTGTGAGTGTTTGTTCCCGGAAGAAACTCAAGCCTCAATGGAGGCGTTTCAGGAGTTCAGAAACACTGACACTGATATAGAGAAGAACTACAGCAAGATTACACACAAAAGAAAGATGAACGTTCAAAAAAAAGCAAACCCCTTTAAGAAAGTAAATGGAGTTTTAATGATTGTTTTTATTGTGTAGAATGGGACCCTCAGCTCCTGCATCAGTTGTGCTGGTCTCCATTAAAGATGTTCACTGAGAATGGCATGGAAACGGCTATTGCCTGCTGGGAATGGCTACTGGCTGGAAGGACAGGTGTTGAAGTCCCGGTAAGACACACATGTAAATGCATCTTTGCCAAAATACCCATATTTCATCAGCCAAATTTATTTATACAGCTCTTTTTCGTCCTAGATGAATGTTGTTCCTCATTATGTATGTTAGATATGCAGGTTTTAGATAACTTGACAAAAAGCATTTTTCACTGCATTCTGTGGTCAGTTCATGCGGGAGATGGCTGGTGCGTGGCAGATGACCGTCGAGCTGAAGATGGGGCTGTTCTCCGATGCCCAGGTGGAGGCGGACCCCCTGGCAGCCTCAGAGGAAAGCCAACCCATCCCCTGCCCCCCCGACGTCACGCCCCACTACATCTGGATTGAGGTTACTTCCAGTCACCTGGTTTATCCATCCAAGCTCACTGGCATTTTCATAGCTGTAGATTTACCCGGCCCAAAAGCTCCTTACGATACACACCAGAAATAGCTTGAAGACTCGCTCTCCTCAATTGTGATGGGCTCATTCTTGAAATACAACTGTTGTGAAATTGCATCAGTTACTCTGTTTGAGAAAACAGTTTTAATTTATTGTGATTTAAGTTAATTTAGCAGATGTTTTTTTATCCAAAGCGACTTACAAATGAGTCATTTCAGTTCCGATCGTCCTCAGCACTTGACACACAGTGTTTTGAACTGTAAATATTGCATCAGCTTTACCGTGTCGATTCCAGCGCGAATCTCATCCTTTGGAAGTGCAGCAAAGTGGATTTGCTTTCGCTGCACAGAAAAACATGAAGACATGTCGACAACATGGACCAAACACTTCCAAGCTTCAGCTACAGTGTTTGAGGGTCGGGCAAAGTATACGTTGTTCAGACCATAGTCTGGCGTTATGCAAATGTGTTACGAGCCTGCGTAGGTTTTTTACAGGAATTAAGAGCGGATTTGCTTCCGAATCACTTAAGCACTTCTTTCTTTATAACTTTATTTGTTTTGCACTTTGATGTTTAAATTTACTGAGCTTTTACGTTCACAAACAGCTGTATTATTCACTTATTCAAAAAAGCATGATAGCCTCACTTTAAGGAGGCAGTAACACAGGAAGCGCTTGCAATATGTTGTCCAGAACAGTACAAGAACAGGGATGGGGTTTTAAAAAAGTGAAGCACAGCTATTATTCATTTCATCAAGTTAATTGTCTTCCCCTATGTGTGTAGTTTCTGGTCCAGCGTTTTGAGATCGCAAAGTACAGCAGTGCGGATCAGGTGGAGATTTTCGGCAGTCTTTTGCAGAGATCTCTCTCTCTCAATGTCGGCAGCCCAAAAAGCAGCCTGAACCGCCACGTGGCGGCCATCGGACCGCGCTTCAGGTTAGCAAGAGGAATACACTGGGAAATATGTTGCTTTACAAAAGTTTTCCTACTTCAAAATTTCATATTTAAAGTGCATTACTTGTCGTTTCTTTGTAATTATCTGTTTAATTTACTAGCAATTTCTGACTGAAAATTCAAGTAAATCCTGCACCATTTTTTGTAGTTCATTACATTTACAGTGGACTTGTCCTGTCATAAAAATCAAGCAGTTGAAATTTGCTATAATATTATATATTGCGTTACATGAGCGTACTGTATGCCAAAAAAATACTGTATATACAATATAAAACCCTGCTAAAAATATAATGTAAATGTATTTATTAACAAATGTCTCTAGTTTTTCCAAGTAATTATTCCAGCAAACAGTCATTTATATAAAAAAATAAAATAATATATATATATATATATATATATATATATATATATATATATATAAATAAGCAGTCAGAAATTAAAACATAATTAAATGTAAAATACTCCTTTATAATATTATTGTACTGTATTGCCACTGAAAATCACTTAATATTCATCAATATTATTGATTGATCTGCTCTTCTAGAGCTGCTGTTCAGCCAAAACAAACTTTGTTGCATTATTTTCCTGTTATCTCTGTAAAGCTGCTTTGAAACGATCTCTATTGTAAAAAGCACAACATAAATAAAGGTGACTTGACTTGGCTGGACATCACTTCTGGTCACCTTTGAAATACACTGTTTAAAATGATTTAAATAAAGATAATTGGAGTGTGTTTGGCAAGAAAATACTTCAGAATATCACTTGCCATTTCTTTGTAATTATTGTCTAATTCACTAGCGATATCTAGTAAATGATAAGGCCATTAGTTACACTTTTTTTGTGGTTTTATGACTTGTCTCTGCACTCAGGCTGTTGACGCTCGGTCTTGCCCTCCTGCATTCTGACGTACTGACCAACTCCACCATCCGTAATGTGCTGCGGGAAAAGATTTACTCCACCGCCTTTGATTATTTCAGGTACTGGAAAGAAAGCATTGGACTTTTTTATATGATCAGTGCTAGTTGAGAACACATTGTCTCTGTCTCTGTTGAGCTAATGCATGTTTATTGAATTGGCTGCTTGTGTCTTTTTAGTAAGTTAAGTTCAATCTAATTCTGTTTATCGCTGCTTTTTAATTTCAGCGTGGCATCGAAGTTCCCCACTCAGGGAGACAAACGCCTGCGCGAGGACATCAGCATAATGATCCGCTTCTACGCCAACATCCTCTCCGATAAGAAGTACCTAGCTGCTAGCCAGCTCGTGCCACCTGGTGAGCTTGGCTCCAATCCCCCTCAAAGCTCCCTTTCTGCTGGGATTTTCGGATCGCTTATCGTTTCCAGCACTTCTCCGCTATCGATATTAAGTAAGCCTCTCTTGCTACAACTGTGCAACTACAGTGCAGCAGGAGCATGTTTATATGGTTCAAATTTGCATGGCTGCAAATTTGAAACCAATACAAAAAATGCACGGCAATCATCCGGGCGGCCAAATTTATCAATTTGTTTGCTAAGCGCAAATTGACAAATGTATCCGTCCCGACTGCCCCCCCCCCCCCCCCCACACACACACGCCTCCACCCCTCTCTATCCATCGTAAAAACATGGTCTCATCAGAACATTAGCGCTTTCATGTAAAATGCATGATCATTTCAGTACCAGAGACTAATTGAGACTTCATTCGTCCCTTAAAGCCTTTCCATCGTGTGATTTGCTACGTCGCCAGACGGCACCGCAAATCAGTTGCTTCGCTTGGTATTTACTCGTCGAATGTATCATTTGCAGGCTTTACTTCCTCGAATGCTTTGTGTTAATAATTCATTAAAGCAAATGGGTAAGGAGAAAAAGTGCTGGAATGATGGAACGAAATAGGAAAAGGAAAAGTTGCAAATGGGGTAAAATTATTCATTTACAAATCACTTATTGGGTGAATTTCACAGAACATGTCCAGGCCATATTTCACCTCTAAATCAGAATAAATAAATAGGAAATGTAGTTTTTGTGTGTGAAAATTATGCACATTTATCCAAAACAGAACTATCACTCTAAAATAGAAAATAAAAAAATGATATTCCTCATTTTCCATTTTTTTTACGTTAAGAAATGGTGCTTGAAATAGTACTTTAAAAAAATGTGTAAAATAATTTCTCATCAACGACAGTGCAATATGTAAATTAAAATCTAATGAGTTTCATCACTACAAGAATAAGTGCAATTACAAATAAACTCAAAAGTAAAACATTCAGACTTGTAGAAGTAATGGGAATTTTGTGTTTAAATGGGCAATAAAAATAAGAATGATAAATAAATTGACCTCAATGGCTTTATTTTCTCTTTGACTTTAGGGAGAACGATGACCTGCACATGTTCTTCATGAGATTCACTCTGATAGTTTAGATGTTCAGCATCAGAAAGGAGAATAAAATTCAGCAAAATCCTTGTCTTGACACCGTTTCCTTTCACAGACAACCAGGATCCGTCCATGAACAGTTTGTCTGTGATGAACGCCACTGACCCCAGGAACAACATGGACATGGCGGTGGGTTCCCGGCAGCAGAGCGCTCAGGGCTGGATTAACACATACCCCCTGTCCAGCGGGATGTCCACCACCTCGAAGAAATCAGGTATCGCTCAAACGTGCAGCAGGTCTTTAGGCCTGTCGCTCATCCTGATTCGTTTTAATAGTTTAATCTGTTCAGCCGATGTGTACCTGCTAATGCGATGATCTCCCTGATTGTTAAGAGTCAGCAGTAAACGTAGCTGAGCGATAAATGCTTTCTGAGACACTTGTGGCCTTTGTTTCGTTTATTTTGTTGTTATTTTTTGAGGATCATGCATTATGAGCATTGCATTTTATCCAAATAAAAATGGAAAATAAGCAAATGTGATTAAGTTCCCTCCATTTGTAAAGTGAATAATTAAAATGACAAAAATAGCTGTTTTTTAATAAAAAAAAAAATTTTTTTATCCATATCTATATATATGTATAAAAAAATGCAAACACACTTACATGCATACACGTGTGTGTATAGATATATTGACTGAATAACTTTTCTAATGAAGACTATAACCATTAAAAAATATAATTTTACAGATGGTTGACTTAATATAATTATTAACTGAAATGAAATAAAATATAAAAACTTAAACTTATTTCAGCTACTTTTAGCTTGCTTGATGTTCTGAAAACTCAAATTTAAATCAATAAAACCTTTACACATTTATAATTTACATTTATGCATTTATCAGATGCTTTTATCCAAAGCGACTTGCATTGCATTCAAGAAACATTGACATTCTAATCAGTTCTTGCTTTTCCTGAGAATCAAACCCTGACCTTGATGTTGCAAGCACCACTCTCACTGTGTGAGACACAGGAAAGTAGATGTATATATTAACCCTCACACAATAAAAAAAAAACAACTGGAGGAAAATAAAAAAGCACAAAAATCTTACTAAAATTTGAACGGCAAATTTAAAAATGAAAACGTATTCAAAATAATAACTACAATAGGATCTCGATGATACAGCACAGAACCAGCTAGAGTAGTTAAAGTATTACACAAGCTATAAGTGGCTCTTAACCCTCGGCTCAGAGGTGAATGTCCAGCTGGGCTGGTGTTAAGTCCTCATGCGGCTCTGGTACGATGTCTTCTGTTGTTTCTTTCTCTATAGGCATGTCCAAAAAGAGCAACAGAGGCACCCAGTTACACAAGTACTACATGAAGCGCAGGACGTTGCTGTTGGCCTTACTGGTAAGGGATGCCTTTCCCCCAGTCTGATCTAATCCTCCGTTCCTGATAAACAAATGAACTCCAGCGTCTCTCTGCTTTCTCACCAGGCCAGTGAGATCGAGCGACTGACCACTTGGTACAACCCGCTCTCAACACAGGAGCTGGCCATCGCCACCGAGCAGTCGGTGGAAACCAGCATCTCCAACTGGAGATCCAAATACATCAACCTGAGTGAGAAACAATGGAAGGACAATGTCAATTTGGCCTGGAGTATCGCTCCGTACCTGGCCATGCAGCTTCCAGCCAGGTGCGCCAACAAGACTATTAGCTCTGGTCCAAACTAGTGAGGCTTCCTGATGCGAAGCAAATGATACCTTCTTTTATTTTTTATTTTTAAGGCAACTTTTACCGTTTCATGCATGTATCAAGAATACAATCCCAGAATGCACTGCATCGAATTCAAATGGGGGGTAAAAAAAACGATTTTAAATGGCAGAATGAATGAAACCTATTTTTTAATGACAAAAAGGCAAAACCTTCCAAAACAAAACTGTAGTGTGTAAAAAATATTGTATTATGTTAATGTAAAAAAAAATCTATTCCTTTCTAATGAGATCCCCAGACCCCAAATAAAATTGGGAATTAATTTAATGATTCGCAATATTATGTTATTAAAAATCTAACGAGGAACATCAATTAAAAATTATTTAAAAATAATTAAAAATAAACATCAGGATGCATTACAGAAATGTGCTTAAATGCCATGAAAATACTGTCACAATAAATTGTTTCTACCTTCTAAGGTGTCCATCTCATTTCGACAAATGAAGGCAATATTAGCATTTTTTGGGGAATGTATAATTTGTGGAGATTGTAATCTCATTTTAAATGACATAATTCATTCAAAACTAAAAACTGTTGCTGAACATAGCACTGTGTCTCTTAATTAAAAGTGGACTTATATTATTTGTATGTTTACTAATGCATTTTTTTATTGCATCATTTAATTAGAAAAATGACGGGTTTTTTAGTCCTAAAGCTGTTGTTTTGATGTCAACGTGTGACCTCTTTCTTTATAGATTCAAAAACGCTGACGCCATCGTGGCTGAAGTGACCCGTCTGGTTCGACTGGATCCTGGAGCTGTCAGCGACGTGCCGGAGGCAGTAAAGGTCAGAGCCGCCATTCTGCCACAACAGCAAAAGAACTGCCACTACTTGTCAAGAATCGATCTGAATGTTGCGTGTTTTTCCCCCATAGTTCCTGGTGACGTGGCACACCATTGATGCCGATTCTCCCGAGCTGAGCCACATCCTGTGCTGGGCTCCTGCCGATCCTCCCACAGGCCTCTCGTACTTCTCCAGCATGTACCCTCCTCATCCGCTCACCGCTCAGTATGGAGTCAAAGTCCTGCGCTCCTTCCCTCCTGTAGGTACCAGCAGGGCGGCGCTAGAGCAGAAGTTTGCAAGGCCTCCCACTGCCAAATACAATATTGAAGATATTTCTGGTCGAAAAAGCTGCTCTTTATTTCAAAGTATTGAATGTAATGAATAAAACTATGAGTGGCAATTTAAATAAATAAAAATATATATAATTACTATTATTACCAATTTTATAATATTTATCTCTTCACTTTTCTAATGATTTGTAATGACAGTTTTTGTTTTAACTCACAAATAGAAGTTTCTACCCAATATAATATTTTAGAGCTTGACTTATTTTTTTTATTATTATTTAATATTTATTTGTATTTAATTTTTTTATATATTTCCATGACTTTCCAGTAGAAATCACACTTGTATTATTTTAATTTATTTTACTTTTAAAAAGGTGCATGCAACTGCTCAAAAGAAAAGGGTTGCCAGAAATCACACAAATAAACATAAATCAATTATTTTGCTCTCTATCAATATCAGTTATTTGTCAGCTGTGCTTTAGCTACAGTTTCCATTGATGTATTTTGATAATTTCAAAAATTATACACTCATTTCTTTCCAAACCTGTCTGATTGACTGTCTTCCACAAAAGGAGATGTTTTAAAGTGTGTTAATGTCACAAAAGTCATAAAACTGGTCCATATGTCACTTCTTCATTCAATCTTATGTGTTTGTGATCTTGTGTTTGTCTAACAGGACGCCATTTTGTTTTACATTCCACAAATCGTTCAAGCGCTGCGGTATGACAAGGTGAGGAAGAGTGAACTGTGACCTTTCCTGAGCAACCTCTGCCTTTTGTTGACAAAGCAGTTGTTTCATTCACCCCTGGGCTGTTATTAACGTCTTCCTGTCGTTTTTGACAGATGGGCTACGTGCGCGAGTACATCCTCTGGGCCGCGCAAAAGTCCCAGCTCCTCGCTCATCAGTTCATATGGAACATGAAGACCAACATCTATCTGGACGAGGAAGGCCATCAGAAAGACCGTATGTAACCTGCATCCAGTTACTTGCCATTATTAACCTGATTCAAATCATATATAATTCCATATACAGTAATTCTCGGTTTAGAGCTCGTAACTCAAAATGCTCGTACACCAAAACAAGTTTCCCCATAAGAATGCACTAAAAATCCCTCAATTCGTTCCACACGACCATAAATGCCCATTTTAAATATTTTTTTGGTTTTACCCTATTACAGTTAAAATTATAACCATTAAGATCTCATATAAATACTAATTAATAATTGACAATTAAACTCTAAAAATACTTGACATTTTACTGTAACGCACTTTAGCTTTGAGTCGCGTCGCTGCTGGCGTGAAGGAGACGAGAGGAGGGTTTTACTGCTTACAGGGAGAATTTCATCCCTTCTTTCTTACTCATCTTGAGGTCATTGTCTATATGCTGTACTGTACGTATATATTTCACTACGTGAACAATAGCGATCACAATTAATGTGAACAACAGGAGGTAAAACCGCTGTAAATCACTTATAAAAGTATCACCGATTTGCTCATATATAACGTCACTCGTAAACCGAGGTATTACTGTACTACTGTTCAAAGGTCTGAATGCATTAGCCAATCAGAAACTGGGAGGCTGCCTTGTCAGTCTTATTTCACGTTCACGTAGCACCTCTTACAGCAGTATATATGACCAGCAAGAGGAAATGCTAAACATTTATAGCAGCCCATAGGTTTAGAACGGCATGAGATGTTAGAGTGTGATCACACATGGCAGGATCGGTTCGATCAAAACACACTCTGGTGCGATTGCTCTGTTGGTGCGGTTCATTTGAATAAGTGTGAACGCTGCCATCCGAACCCTGCTGCCACCAAACAAGAGACTCTTCTCTTCAACCGAACTCTGATGTGGTTTGACTGAAATAAGAATGCATCACAGACCAAAGGCATTTAAATGAACCAAAAACATGGTGTTGAACGCTCAAGCGTAGCTGGTTTCTCTCGTCAAAGGAGCCATGTTGCCCGTTTCAGTTCGGCACAGTCCTTTGCGCGCTGTGAGAGAACTTGTGTTTGTACTCCTCTGAAACGTGGAAAGCCGAGTCTCAGACAGTGTGCAGATATAGAGTTCTCTTTCAAATCTTACGCTTGACAAATGCACACAAAAATTTTCAACGTGTGTCTTGGCGAGTAGCCTAGCAAACATAGTAGGTTATGTCTTAAGTGAACATAAACAGTCGAGAAAGACGATGCATGTGTATCAGGGTATTTTCTTTATTGAATCTAATGTGTACACGCATACAACGAAGTGACAGTTTTAATTTTAATTTTTAAAATTTTAATTTAAAATTATTTAATTATTTTATTTTATACATTTTTATTTTAAGTGACAGTGTGAATGCTAAGAGAACCGATCTACATGTGTGAACCTGTGATGAGATACGCAGGTTAATGTGTGTTTATTGAGTGCTGGGTGTGTGTTGTGGCGCAGCGGACATCGGCGAGCTTCTGGAGCAGATGGTGGAAGAGATCACACACTCTCTGTCGGGCCCCGCTAAAGACTTCTACCAGCGCGAGTTTGACTTCTTCAACAAGATCACCAACGTCTCCGCCATTATCAAGTATGTTCACCACATTTGAACTGCCTATAAAGATAGTTCCCTTCCTAGAAAGCATCCTAACTGAGATGAAACAGATGAATATTAATTCCATCTGCTATCATTTTTTCACTGATTTCATCGCAGTGCATTGTGTTACCAGTATATTATTTACATTTACATTTATCAGACACTTTTATCCAAAGTTTCTTGCATTACATTCAAGAAACACATTGACATTCTAATCAGTTCTTGCTTTCCCTGGGAATCGAACCCATGACCTTGATGTTGCAAGCGCCACACTCTACATTTGAGCTATTAAACCTAAAGTATGTATACAATGATGCCTTCAAATTTAAAATCAAAAGTCGATGAAAAACAATAATTAATTGGACCACAAAAATGGCAAATTTTAATATAAAAATTAAATCAAATATTGTTTACCTGCATGTCATCATAAATGCAAACGTGTTGTTGAATTATTAACTTAAAATCACAGGAAGTACTTCAAGTAAGTGTTTTACTTGCTCTTTTGGTAGCACTTTATTTTACAGTCATGTGTTGCATGTACATACTCTGTGCTTAATGACACAAACTGGGGAATAACTAGATATAATAACCACTAAACCTAACCGTAACCCATGCAGACGCCTTACTTTACTTTTACTTTTACTTTACTTTTGTGGGCTTGTACATTGTAAGTGCACGTACTGTAAAATAAAGTCCAACCACTATTTTACAATTGGTTCAAAGAATAGATGGCAAAGAAAATTGTGACATGTTACATATTGTTTGCTGTTTGACATATGAAGTATGCTTATAAATGCGTATGATGTCTCGCTAGGAAGCGGTTTATATGGATCAGAGCTGTTTAATGCTTTAAAAGTATTTAGTGCTTATTTTGCATTCTCAGTCACAGATATGCATGTTTTTGGAAACTCTTGTTTTCCAAGCTTGTTCCAAATCATCACCCATCTCTTTAATTTTGTCAATATTTCCTGTGCTACAGACCTGTCTGCAAATATCACTTGAATTGATTAAATAAATGTCACTATTATTTCTATGAAAAAGGATGAATCTCATGAAACCTGTCGAGTCCAGATCATATTTTGGCTCAAAATGAAGAGAATTTTTTTTTAGGAATTAAGATGTTTTGCATTGTTTTAAATTGTTGCAATGTTTTAAAAACATTGCAGATGAAAATAATTTGCGCACCATTTCTCCCACCAAAGGTTTATCACAAGAAAGTGATTCATAATTTTGCTGCTGTTGTTTTCCAGGCCTGTTCCGAAAGGAGATGAGAGGAAGAGAGCGTGTCTGAAGGCGCTGTCAGAAATCAAAGTTCAGCCAGGTCGTTTTAAGATGAATTTTTATTTATTTATTTTTTTTTATTGGTGGATCAAAGATGTAACATTTTACAGGAAGTAAAACAGTTCTCCAGTTTCATTTTATCTTAAACGGCTAGAACATCCCCCCCCCCCCCCCCCCCCCCCCAAAGAAAACAACAACCACATCAACAACAGCAAAAATGATAATAATTAAAAGAAAATTAAAAAAATAATAAAAGAAAATATAGAAAATAAAATAAAAATATATTATTCACAATTATATTTAATCACATTCTGGGAGAACACCTTCCCTTTTTCTTCTCTTTTCCCCCTCTTATCCCTTCCTCTATCCCTCCTCCCTTTAGTATGTTACATAGTTATTTCCACCATTGTTGGTCAGGCTACTCAATTCCTACCCCATGGAGGTAGCTGACCACTGATTTGATTAAACCCCCCTTCCCCTAGGAAAAAAGAAAAGGATATAAAATAAAAAGGTACCTCATACTTCAGGCAATACTTTAAGATTCTCAAAATATGGGTTAATTTGAATTTTTATGACTTCGGATAAAGTTTGAAAAACAGATGACCAGTATTGATTTAAACGGGGGCACAACCAAAACCTGTGTTAAATCAGCTTTTAAGATGATTTTTATGAGTAATTGCTCTTATATTACTTGTGTTTCTCTTTTTTTAATGATCTGTTCATGACTTTCTAACTCTGTTATCAGGATGCTATTTGCCAAGCAATCCAGAAGCTATCGTCCTTGATATCGACTACAAGTCAGGAACCCCCATGCAGAGGTATCACCGCTCACAGTTTTCATCACACGCTATCTGCGGTATTGACAACATGTGTCTACATTGCCCATGTGATGTAGCAGCTCATTAACATTAGCTTGTCTTCACAGTGCTGCTAAAGCCCCTTATCTGGCAAAATTCAAAGTTAAGAGGTGTGGTGTTAGCGAGCTTGAAAAAGAAGGTGAGACCTTTCATATGTCATGAACTTGCAGTGATCCCAATGCAGTTTCTTTATTATCCTCCTAATCGTCCCGTTGTCTGTGTGCAGGTATGCGCTGCCCATCAGACTCTCCGGATGAAGAGGATGAGAGTTCAGAGATGGCTCAAAAGGTCTGCTGGCAGGCGGCCATCTTTAAAGTAGGAGATGATTGCAGACAGGTCAGTGTCAGGGGAAACATCCCTTATTATTTTGGTAAATTCAAATGTAATTTGGCGAATCTCACGAAACCTCTCAAGTCTGTATCATATGTTATTCAAAAAAAAAGAAAAAAAAAGACGTTGCCTAATTTAAGGAGCAATCAGATGTTTTACATATTCGTAAAGGAAAAAACAAACTTTTACCCCTAAAAAACTGATTACTGATTGTTAAAAAGAAAAGGTGAAAAATAAATAAATACATATTTAATTTCTAAAATATTAAATGAAAACAAATATTGTTTATACAATAGATTTTTTTTAAGCAATTAATACTTCACCAATGCATCAAAATGATTAAACGTGACGGCAGACATTTATAATGTTACAAAGGATTTCTACTTCAAATAAATGCTGTTCTTTTGATCTTTCTATTCATCAAAGAATCCTGTAAAAAACTGTATCATAATTTTCACAAATATGGAGCATTGTTATGCTTAATCATGAATGTTTGTTGAGCAGCAAATCAGCATGTTAGAGTGATTAGTGAAGGATCATGTGACACTGAAGACTGGAGGAATGATGCTGAAAATACAGATTTAATCACAGGAATAAATGACACTTTACTATATATTCACATAGAAAACAGCTGTTTTACACTGATATAATATTACACTGTTTTACTGCATTTATCATCTAATAAATTCAGCTTTAATCACAGGAATAAATGACACTTTACTATATATTCACATAGAAAACAACTGTTTTACTGTATTTATCATCTAATAAATTCAGCTTTAATCACAGGAATAAATGACACTTTACTATATATTCACATAGAAAACAGCTGTTTTACACTGATATAATATTACACTGTTTTACTGTATTTATCGTCTAATAAATTCAGCTTTAATCACTGGAATAAATGACACTTTACTATTTATCACATAGAAAACAGCTGTTTTACACTGATATAATATTACACTGTTTTACTGTATTTATCATCTAATAAATTCAGCTTTAATCACAGGAATAAATGACACTTTACTATATATTCACATAGAAAACAGCTGTTTTACACTGATATAATATTACACTGTTTTACTGTATTTATCATCTAATAAATTCAGCTTTAATCACAGGAATAAATGACACTTTACTATATATTCACATAGAAAACAGCTGTTTTACACTGATATAATATTACACTGTTTTACTGTATTTATCATCTAATAAATTCAGCTTTAATCACAGGAATAAATTACACTTTACTATATATTCACATAGAAAACATTTATTTTAAATTGATATATTAAACTGTTTTTACAGTATTTGTAAGCAGAAGACACTTCTTTCAAGAACATTAAAAAGCCTACCCTCCCCAAACTTTCAAATTGTAGTGTGTCTGTTTTTATATATTACTAATGTAAAAGTAAAATATCTGGACGTATTACAGTTAATATTATGTATTAAAATCTAATTGTATACTATGAAAAGTTAAAAGTTAATTATGTTCAGTGCATTTTCGGGTAAAATATTATCTCTACGGGTTTTCATGAAATTCATTCCAAATAATTATCCTCTAATTAATCGATTGATTTGATTGTGTTTGTCTCTTGTCAGGACATGCTTGCTCTTCAGATCATTGGTCTCTTCAAGAACATCTTTCAGCTGGTGGGTTTGGACCTGTTTGTGTTCCCGTATCGAGTGGTGGCCACCGCTCCTGGAGTGAGTGACCCTTGACCTTTCTGTGAGATCCTCATGTTGCTAACCTGCTGGAGTTGTGCTCACATGCGTTCCCGTTTGACTCTTTTCAGTGTGGCGTGATCGAATGTATTCCCGACTGTAAGTCCCGTGATCAGCTCGGCCGGCAGACGGACTTCGGCATGTACGACTACTTCAGAAATCAGTACGGCGACGAGTCCACGCTGGCCTTCCAGAAGGTGACAAACATTTGCTTCAGTAAATGTCATAGATTCATATTTCATTTTGTCTTTTTGTGTGTGTGTGTGTGTGTGTATACATACACACACACATATCTCAAAAGTGTGCACACAGATCCTGAACATCTGATGTGTATGAAAACCCACACTTGAGAGAATAGAAAGTGATAAACATACTTTGCTTCCTGTTTTGCAAAAGCTAATGTGTATTTATGGAGTTGTTTATGCAGCTCTGATTATTTTTAATGCATCTTTTGTCGTTTCTCTCTTTTAAAGGCTCGATATAACTTCATCCGCAGTATGGCAGCGTACAGTCTGCTGCTCTTCCTGTTACAAATCAAAGACCGACACAACGGCAACATCATGCTGGACAGCAAAGGCCATCTTATCCACATCGGTCAGTCAGATTAAACCAAACTAGCTTAACTAAAAAAAGCCTGTTATTTTGTTGCATTTTATTTGATTCATGATGCAAGTCATGGTTTCCTGCACCATCATTTAGACTTTTTCACTCTTTTTGCAACTGTTAGTGGCAGCTACTTTTTGCACCTCAATGTTTCGTAGTGCATCATAAAACAGTATGCAATAAGACAAATTAGTTATTACATGATTTCATATAATATTAAATTTTGAAGAAAAAAAAAAGATATTTTTTTCATTTATATTTTCATATTATGTGAAATCATGTATTAACTAATTTGTGTTATATATATATATATATATATATATATATATTTATTTATTTTCAACTTGATGTAATAAAAACAACATAAAATGAGTTTGTGTTTTGTATATGTTTGTGTGTTGTAGACTTCGGGTTCATGTTTGAGAGTTCTCCGGGTGGGAATCTGGGCTGGGAGCCTGACATCAAGCTGACCGATGAGATGGTGATGATCATGGGCGGCAAGATGGAGGCCACACCCTTTAAATGGTTCATGGAGATGTGTGTGCGCGGATACCTGGCCGTAAGGTGAGTCTGGCCAGTGCTCAATATTTCACAATCCTCAGAGATGATAAATTAGGCCAGACGTGTTGATGCTTGAGTGTGTCTGGGAAGGATTTTGACTGCAAACCACCCAAATATTTCAAAGGGGTCCTGTTGAACTTCTTTTGTGTGTAATGTTGCTGTTTGAGCACGAAAAAAAGTCTTCAAATTCCCTCCAGCTGGACTCAGTGTCAGTGTTTCTGAACTCCTGAAACGCCTCCATTGAGTCTTGAGTTTCCTCCGGGAACAAACACTCACAATATTCCTCATTATCATAATTAATGCGCAGAATAAAGGGGCGGGGCTTGAGTGAGTTAGTCGTGTGTTGAAACTGGCGGTTATGGGAAGGGGAGGGGCATTTCCCAAACACACTGGAAGCTCTCGACCAATCACAACACACCGATCCAGCCAACCAATCAGAGCACAGTGTGCTTTCAGAAGGAGGGGCTTCATAGAGACAGGAACTAAACAGAGCGTTTCTGACAGACGAGCCGCAACAATATGGGAAAAAATGTTTCAAACATGAAAACCTTTCCTAGTAGATTTTGAAAAAGGGCATTATAGGTCTCCTTAACAATCACATTGGATTTGTTTTCTGTCATTATCTGCTTTATAATGATAACATCTCTCTTTTTGAACACCTTTTTATACTGTATTTTAAGAGTTATACTAAAGATATTTAGTAATATTATCAGTTTGACTGCACGGATGTTTTGAATGAGCTGTTTTATGGCTGAATCAAAATTGTTTCATAATGGATGAACTCTGAATCAACACTGGGCTGACTAGAACTGAATAACAACATTATCTTCTGCTGTCGAGCTGCTTTCTAGTCCAATTGAGTTATGCATCTGAATAATGGCACTTTTTAGAGCTGCTTCACAGCCGAACTTGTATTCGTTTCTTAATTGAAGTTATTTTTCTGTTTTCACTGTAAAGCTTCTTTTGAAACAGTCTGTATTGTATAGAGCGCAATAGAAGTAAAGGTGACTTGACGTGAGCGCATGTGTTTTAATGGTTTATCTCAGGCCGTATATGGATGCTGTCGTGTCTCTGGTGACGTTGATGCTGGATACGGGGCTGCCGTGCTTCAGAGGACAGACCATCAAACTCCTGAAGTATGTTACTGAATGCTCAATCATAGTTTAATGCTTGAATCTGACGTTTGTTCCTCTGATCGTCGTTCATTGTTTTCTGCAGGCAGAGATTCAACCCTAATATGAGTGAAAAGGAAGCTGCGGCCTTCATGATTAAAGTCATCGAGCGCTGCTTCCTCAGTAGCAGGTAACAAACAACACTCATCGCATCTTGTTTTCCACTGCATCTTTTTTCATAGTAAAATAAAATCTGTATCTGTAGTTTTGCCTTTTTGTACGAAATTTAGTAAGTTTAGTGTTTTGTTGTTATCTCGATATTTAAAAAATCCTCATATTTTGATGTTTTAATTGAACTTTCAGGGTCATTAAAAACAAATATCGCTAATAACAAATCGCTTTTGGCCTCATTGAATTAACAGATGCAAATATTGATTTAAATAATTAACAAACGTTTTTTTAGTTCGTTGATCAACGTTAAGAAAAGAGACCTTTTGTGAAGTGTTAACGGTGAAATTGTGTGTTTCTCCGACACAGGAGCAAAACCTACGACATGCTGCAATACTACCAGAACCAGATCCCATACTGAGACCGGACTCGCACATCCCACTTCTCTTCACCGGCCTCCGATTGAGATCAGTAGTCATTATCAGTCTATTGCAATCCTTTACGATGAGCACTTTATAGATCTGAATAATTCTCCCACTCTGATTGGCCCAGATTGTGTGTGTGTGTGCGTGTCACTTCCTGTCCGGCTGCCTCGGGGCCTCTCAAGTGATCCGCTGTACTCCAAAAGCTGCATGTACGTCCTCTAATCTCCCTTTAAGGCGTCGCCATGACGGTTTGTGCGTGAGTTCTGACATTCCATGCGTATAAATACATCCTTTAACTCTTTACTTGAATCTGTACTGGGTTCAGTTCCTTCACCCAGGAAGCCATTTCTAAAACTATGGCACAAATTGCACTGTAGATTGTGTGCCGTCGGCAAATGACTTGTGTTATGCAATACATCGGTGTTTGTGCGTTGTATTTTATCTGTACGTCGTGTTCGGCAAAAAACTCTTTTTGTCTTGTTTTCCAGCACAAATATATAAACGTTTCTTCAATAAAGAGGCATTTACTTGAGAAGCACAATGACAAAAAGTCTTGTTTTATGAGAGTTAACGGAGTCTGTGCTTGAAACAAGAAACAAAAATTGCCTGTGGGGTCGAAAAAATAAACTTTTTATTTGTTTTTGCCGACTCCATCGGAACATATTTTTTCTTTTTTTAAGCAAAAACTTAATTTTGATACACGTTTCATAAAGCAAGAGTCATTTCGCTTCTCAAGTCAATGCCTGCTCTCATAATTGTACTTGAAAATGAGACAAAAATACCAAGTGAGGAAATTGCAGTGATGGTGAATCTCACGAAACCTGTCAGGAAAAGGTCTGAAAATTATAGAAATTACAATTTTGCAAGAAAATTGTTTATTTTTGGGACTGTTAAGTTTTTGTATTGCGTTATGGCATTGTGCACAGCACGTTTTAACCACAATTTCTTTTTAATATAACGCTAAATGTCTCTTATTAATATTTATGTCATGGTGTTTGTTGCACTGCCTTTAATTAGTTTTGATTTCAATAAAGAAAAATGCCTTTTTTTTCCTCCTTTCTTTATTTTTACTATAATACACAAAAAAGACTGTATTATACTAAGAATTCAGATTGAGAAAATGACGACAACAACAAAACCTAGTTCACCGTCTGAATGCATTTCAGCAAATGAGAAGAATAATGCAATTAATACCAATAATGCAATAAACAGGCCTTTTTTGTGAATATGAATTAGATTTTAGGGTGAAATCTTGATGTGTTTTCGTGAGATTCACTCAGATGTTGTTTGTGCGTTTACTTCTAACAGGGATCTTCAACCCAAAAACAAAATGTAGTTTACTGACTTGACTTTGAATCATAATGTGTGTCATTTGGCACGTATTTTCTTAAAAACGTGTCATTTGAAAGTGGTTAAAATGGGGAACTGTGAATGTTCATTTTGTCGGTGGGTTACGATGAGAGATTTTGCTGTACAGTTCCCTCTTATGCTGTTGTAGTTTCGCTGTTTTTTTACTCTCTGTCGGT
This sequence comes from Rhodeus uyekii, assembly GCA_037043235.1. Taxonomy (NCBI): domain Eukaryota; kingdom Metazoa; phylum Chordata; class Actinopteri; order Cypriniformes; family Acheilognathidae; genus Rhodeus; species Rhodeus uyekii. The sequence continues at coordinate 888,851 of JAWRVZ010000196.1, forward strand.
GAAAAGATATAAAATAATTATATTATAGACAAAAGCTTTAGTCCTATGAATACGTTTTGTTCAATGTTACTCAAAGATAAGAGCTTATTTCAGCAACAATAGACTCTAGAAGCTAAACTCAAATTCATCCGTCTGATGTTTGTGACGATAAGAAATACTGCAGAAAATACTTTATTTCTGTGTATGTTGAAGTTTTATCCGTCGAAATAGTGTTTTTATTGATTTGCATCACCGTTCGCATCATTGACAATCAAGTCGCTTGTTGAATCGTGTTCCTTGTGAATCCATGAACAATTCAGTCGCGTTTGTCAGTAAAAACACGTTTGAGAGAAACGTCACATGCTGGGAATGTTTCTTAACCTCATGAAAAGCCATCGCCGTTTGTCCACATTTGCACTTTTAACATTTCATTGCTCAGTGTAATCAATCAAATGTATTTGTGAAGAGAAATGGACCTGAAGTTATGTATTAAAATGTAAACACCTGGACAAAAATGTTCTTCTTGTAGTCTTTGACACCGTCAGTAATGCATGAGCTTTGCGTTTCATTATTCATCGTAGGCTCTCGAACCTGATCCGTCCCTTCTGTGTTACACCTAGAGTACGATTCAGATGCCATGAGCATTAATATTTCATTGTTGAACTGCTGAGCTGATCCTGCTAACAGCATCCACATATAACGCTTACAAACTCCTTTTAAACCGTTCTAAAATCGAATTGGATGAGCTACGTTTGAAAACTAAAATAACACAATAAGCCACAAGAGTTGGTCTGTTACAATCTCATACCTTATGCAAAGTAGCAAAATAATAAGACACCAACGTACAATTTTATTTGCACAGTAGTTTGTAAACGTGTGTGTGTGACACAAACAGTAATACCTTGAGATACGAGCATCCTGACATGCGAGTGTTCCAAGATACGAGCAAGTCTTGTAGCAATTTTTGCTTTGAGATACGAGTAAATATTTGAGATACGAGCAGCTTACAGACGCTAGAGGTGTTCAGCACTCGCAGCAGCTCAAGCTCCTCATTTATGGGTAATTCATATGATCTCCACTAGAGGCAGCTTGGTTTTACAGCGGGGGTTACCGGGGGCAACAAGTGATTCACCAGTATTAAGCTGGGAGCAGCACGAGTTATGAGTGTTCAATAATAATAAATATGAGCTTCTGAGTCTATCCAATACACAACACGGGAAGAAACACTACACTTCTGTATTGTGTTTGCATTTACTTTATTTCTCCTCTGCACATGCCGTCATTAGCTGCTACTGTATCGTCTGTCTCGAAGGCAAGAACTCATAATTAAAACCACATTTTATTTTATATCACAGGAATCCTTATATTAGCACTAATAAGGGAGTTTTTTAGAGGGCTGGAACGGATAAATGTTTTTCCTTTTATTTCTTATGGGGAAAATGATTTGAGATACGAGCAATTCAAGTTACGAGCTCAGTCCTGGAATGGATTATGATCTTATCTCAAGGTGTTACTGTGTGTGTGTGTGTGTGTGTGTGTGTGTGTGTGTGTGTGTGTGTGTGTGTGTGTGTGTGTATACATATATAAAATATTTACTCGTATAGTAAATATACATTTTAAATAGTAAATATAAATGTACTCATATGTGCTGAGTGTGTCTGTATAAAATATATATATATATATATATATATATATATATATATATATATATATATATAGTGTGTGTGTGATATATTTTTGCGTGTCTGCGTGAGGTGCTTAACATTTTTAATCATAACGTATACATCCATGTATAATACATATAATATAAAATATTAAACTTTTAATTTAATTCTTTGCCTTTAAAGAGGCAGTAGCAGTTGATTCTACGGTGGTTCCTGCGAGTTCAGAGGGAGAGATCTGAGAGCTCAAGCTGCTTTGTAAGAGAACTGAAGCACAAGAAGCTTCCCTGTCTCCAGGAATTCCACTTCCACATCCATACATTAGTTGAAATACTGGGTTGCCGTGGCAACGGTTCCCTCAGCACTCAGGGGTGGGGGAGGTGGGAGTGGGTTGCAATAAAAAGGTGTTGCCACTGATTTCTCCCGTCTCCTGAAACATGCCCATTTATTCTCGACAGGGCAATTTTCAGAAAGCGCAATTGAGCCCCTCCTTTCTGCCCGTGATACGGCCGGAGGCGCTGTGGGTGGGGTGGGATGGGGCGGGGGTCTGTTGCATAAAGAATGCCACTCGGTGTGTTTCAGTGCAGGTTTGGCGCAGAGGATTCTCAAGCACTGCACCTGCAACTCATGAGCAGAATGAAGCGCTGTACCTGCGACTGCTTCTGAACATCACCGAGCGTTCGACTGCGTTTACACGAGGGATTGCCATGGCTCCGGTGAACGCACGCAGTACTGCTACTCTCATTTCTTTAATGAGCTTAGAGATTATGGGCTTTAATGTGTAGCTGGTCATCATGACAACGTGTTAAGAATACTTTAAACTTAAGGCCTGTTCACACCAAGAACAATGACTATAGATAATTGTAACGATTACTGTATTAGCATCCACACGAATGCACAATATTACCGTAGTTATATATACACATAGTTCTGTTTATTCTAAGTGCACAGTTTTCCCATCTGTTGCTTTAGAGGGGTCATGGCATAGATTTTTTTAATGTGTTCCTTGAGTCTCGCTTTTAAAAGTTTTTGTTGCACAAAAATAGCTACATATATTGATGTATATGTGTGTGTGTGAGAGAGAGAAAACTATTTTCATCCCTCATTCTGACCATCTGTCTGAAATGATAGGATTTGAAGGTGTGGTTACTTTAAAGCATGTCAGTAAACATCCATGGTTATGATTTGGTAACGTCACTTCATATCATCGCACACTTGCTATTGAAAACATTATCCGTATAAAACCATAATTTACAGACAAAGCATCGAGAAATCATTCAGTTCCGGTTTGGGATGCAGCTGCTGTCAGATCCAGTGCAGTCGCTGCTTCATCCGTCAACAGTTTTTCACTTACTAAAATAATGTGCTCCGAACAAACATAAAACTGGGGTCCAATTGTACAGACGAGCTGTTTAAACATACTTTCACTTCTCCATTTGTCCTGTTGTCAGCCGACTCAAGTGCGGTAAGTTTCAGAAATCTCTCATTTGTATCAGCGCAGACGCCGTCAGTCGTTATAATCTTTAATCTCGTGGATTCTGATTATGAATGTTTTTCTATCAGCTAAAAAAAAAAAAATTCTGAACTGATTTCGACAATATTGTTTTTCTGTGCCATTATTGTTATAGTTGTGTTGGGATCTCAGCCATTCTTTTATATTTAGAAAGGTTTTTAGAACGATATCTTTATCGTAATAGTTATTGTCCTTCGTGTGACTGGAGCTTTACACAATGATCCTGAGGAGCTAAGCATACGTTTCCCACTAAAGATAATGTCAGATAAAGATGGGTCATTTTCTAGCCTCATAGTTATAAGGTCATGTAGAACCTGAAAATATCAGGCAATTTTAAAATTGTGTTTGCGTCCCAAATTACATTCTGTACACTTGCATAGTCATAGACATAGTCATGGTTGACTATATAGTGTATTTGAATTTTATAAGCTTATTTTAACATTCAGCATTGAAGTCTGAAAAAAAGTAAGGAAAACAACATTTTTGTTGATTATTCATCAAAAAATTGAAACTTATTTTATCTGTTAGTGGAACAACTTAAAATAAATTGAGAAATTTTGCCTGAAGTGATAAAACTACATAAACTAAAACTTAATGAAAGATATATAGAGGTTTAAAAATGTTAATAAAATGATAAAAACTAAACCAAATTATTACAACTTTAATGAAAATAGAAAACAATCACGTGACTTTTTTTTTCACGTGAAACTTTTTTACAAATTATTTAGTCAAATGCAACGGCACATGATAATTAATTCTGCATCAAAACATAAGACGTATCTTCCTGCCTGAGCAAAATATGAATACCCCGGTCATGGCGAGTAAAGGTGTATAAACTATAGACTAATTACTGTAGTGTTATTAGTAGAAGCTGCTGCAGAAGACATGGTATCCTTTTAAGCACGTAATCTTGGTCACAGGCGCTCTGCTCTGTTTGACACACACACACACGAAACTAACCCAACATGACAGTGATGAATGGGCCGAGAGTGCGCTGATGCCATGTGTGCGCGCTGCGGTTTGACGTCGGGCCCTCTGTGAATCTACATGCGTACGGCGGGCCCATGTGACCCATTAATGTTAATCAAACATGCTTGACAGTTCCTGATTAAAAATGTTCCTAGAGGCCATCCTCACTGGAGCAGAGACAGTCACTGCATTTAAAACAGCAAGAGTTTAAATCCGTTTAATTCGCACATACACACACAATGTGATTCTGCTTCTGATTCCTTAACGAATTTGTCAATGAAGTCTCTCACCACGGATGCATTTATTTGATCAAAAATACAGTATAAAACGTTATTTGCAAAGCATTAGCTACTACAAATCAAACCTAAAAATTATAATTGTAAACTAATTTATTTCTGTGATGAAAGCATCATTGCTGCAGTCTTTAGTGTCACATGATCCTTCACTAATCACTCTAACATGATTTGCTGTAACATTTCTGATTATTATTAGTGGAAACTGATACATATATTATTCTGCAATCTTTAACAAACTATTTATTTGAATCAGAAATCATTTGTGAGATTATTCCAGTCTATTTAATGTGTTTTCACTGAATAAAACTAATAAAATAAATATAAATCAAACATTTATTTGTATTTTCAATAAATTTTTTGTCGTGTAAAATTGCTTTTTTTACTGCTTTTTGCAATTACAGAAAAACAAAAGGCATGGGATGTAAGAGCAGTAAAAAATGTTTTTTAATCATACTACCATTCAAAGGTTTTGGGTCAGTTACACACACACACACACACACACAATTTGTTGATTAATTGATTTACATTGTTTCCAGGGTTTATTAAAAAAAGTAGTGCTTATTTTCATAGTCTGCTTAAACATTGTTTTGTGAATCCAGCTAATTAATTAAATCTGCAAACATTAATACATCATATGTTGCAAAAACATTTTCTTACGGGTCATGGCACCAATTTCAGCATCCTGCGTCTTTCAAAAATCAACTGTACCTTTGAATTAGCCAGCGTAGCGTCATCATGTGCGACGAAGAACAAAGAAAAAGGGGGAAAAAAGGCATCAGAATTTCACATTAAACCTTTTTTCTTCTCCCTGTCCTTTGTGGCCCTTCAAGCTCAGGCAAAGGAGCCCATTATGTGTTGCCCTAAAGCCTGTTTTGAATAGCCCCATGGCACAGTGTAAATAGGGAGCAGGGGGACAGTCTTTCTCTCTCGGAGAGGCTGCTGTACTATTCCATGTGAAAGGATCAATATGCTAAACTCTCGCAGTGCCCACCACCTGTAGGGTCGTTTCTTTTGGGCTGTTGCACTGTCAGCCTGGCAGTCTGTGCCATTACATTCAGCCCAGTGAAAGAAAGAATGAAAGAAATAAAGAGAAGAATAGACTCAATTCTGCCGGACGGGCTCGCATGTATCCCCCCCCCCCTTGCATTAATCCCGGGTTCGAGGGGCAGCTGCTGTACTGGCGAGGCCGACACCTGGTGCAACACTTCTTATGCAAACCGCCCAGCAAAAGGCTGAAGCGAAGGTGTTTGGCAAACATTTTAAGACTTTGCATCCCAATAAATGGCATTTAACATCTTTGAGCACATCATATAGAAGAAAAGAAGAAAAGAAATGAGAGAGAAACTCTTTTTACAATTGCTTTTGGCCAAATGATGCTGTTGAGTTGGGATGGATAGCAGCCTGTTGTGATGCAGTTGCGTAGGATTTTCTTACTACGCTCTAAAAAAAAAAACCGCTTGGTTGTTTCAACCCATGTTTGGGTCAAATCCAACCATTAGTTCACATTTTTTATTTAAAAAATTATTAAACCCAATGGTTGTGTTTTTTGACCCAAACATGGGTTGAAACAATTTTCACATTTTTTTTTTTGAAACAAAAAAATTTTCTTTGAGTGTAAAGTCCAGTTCTCTACATATGATTCAATAAGTGAAGGAGTTTTTTTTACAAAAGCCAACTTTTGTAACCCGCTTCGCAGCACGAATGCAACCCTTGCTCTCGGACACCAACTAAAGAGATGGTGTGCTATTTCCCAATTTGGACCAGTGATCAGAAGCCTAAACTCGCTCAAGAGACTGACTGATCAACAAGGAAGAAAGGCAATGACAACACACTTGCTGATTAAGGAACAGGTAAGATGTATTGACAAAAACGAAAACATTATATCACAATTTAACACAAAAAGGGGGAGAAAAAAAAACAACACACAAAAAAGTTTTTTTTTTTTTATTTTGGCCCTATTTAGTTTCAAGCTAAAAAAAGGATTTCGCTAATTACTATTTATTCACTTAATTCCTATTAAGATTTGTTTGTTTGTGAATGGTTTCAATTTACTACTCCAATTTCAACTCTTTTCATACAAAAAAAGAAAAGAATAAATAAAATAGTAAGATTAAATTTCAATTAAGGGAAAAAAAACTTGATAGTTTCAACCCATGTTTGGATCAAATCCAACCATTAGTTTGCATTTTTTATTGAAATTATTAAACCCAATGCTTATGTTTTTTGACCCAAACATGGGTTTGAAACAAAGCATGTTTGAGTCTAAAGCCCAGTTCTCTAGATATGATTCAATAAATGGAGGATTACTCGAATTACTAACCCGAACTACAAGCAATAGTAATAATAATGCTCCTCGCCTTGACCAAGAGCAACATTTTCGGGTGCATCAAATTTGCATCACGCAGCAGATGCCACAACCACGGGCATTGGATGCTGAAAGGCCTTTCATGCATTTAAGGGCTTCTTGCAAGATCTGCATGTGATTTTGCCTCCTCGCAGATGTGTCTATAGTTAATCTATACTTAGCAGACGGGGTGAGCGGGGGGAGGCGGCATCAACATACAACTCATTGTGCCTGAAACTGACCCCATTCAGGGTCATTTGGCATGTGACACCACTTGAGGCGGGGCTTGATGGCCCTGTAGAATCAGCCACACAAGGACCATAAAAATGCCAACCCTCTTTTCCCCTGGGGTAGGGAGGTGCACGCTGGCCTCTTGACATACACTGGCAAGCCTTGAAGGGAGGGGGACAAAAGGAGGGCCGGTCTAAACGGCCACGAGAATGCAGAGCAAAAGAGAAAGAAAAGCACCGGTGAAGGAGCGAGCCGCCAGCTCTGATTGGTGAAGCTCCGAGAGGGGCTCCCAGATGGCAGACGGAGCCCTTGTGCCACGGCCCGGCTGGGGGAGGGGCCCGGATTCCCTCTCGCCCGCTCATCATTAATCATCACTGACCCCCAGGCTCACTGACGCAACGTTCGGCTGTGGATGGTGCAGAAACTCAAGTGCATTTGCTTTCAATGTAATTGGGACTGGAAAGTAGAGTTGGCTTAAATGAGAATGAAATTGGAACGTTTTCAGCAGAAATCATCCCTTAGTTCGATCAATAACACATAAAGCATTGCATTAAAGGAAACTTGCAACGAAAGCATGATGTGTGTTTGTTAAAGCACTGAAAAATTAGATCGATAAAATAGTCAAAATCATAATTTAAAGGGTTAGTTCACCCACAAATGAAAATTATCCCATATTTACTAGCCATCATAGATCTATATGATGGCTATGGAGCTTTCCTGTAGAGCATTGGTGTTTACAATGCCAAGGTCATGGGTTCGATCCCAGGGAGAGCAATAAATCAATGCGTTTCTTGAATGCAATACAAGTTGCTTTGGATAAAAGCGTCTGCCAAATGCGTAAAACATAAAAAATGTATTTAAAGTCCATGGCTCTGCTGAGTTTTATAATGGGAGTGAATGGAAACTGGAGTTTGAAGCTCATCCGTCCATCATAAAAGTAATCCGCATGACTCCAGTGGTTAATGAAGGCTTTCTGAAGAGAAGCGGTGTGTTTTTGTAAGACAAATATCCATATTTATAATTACAGTTCATAAAATCACTGGCTTCGCAGCAGTTCACTAGTGACCTTTGACCTGACGCATGCATTGACCATTACAGAACCGCACAGGATAGAGCAAAACAAAACCAACCCAGCCTGGATGGTTTGTTGCCCAGCCCAGTTCATCTGAACCGTGAGAGGCGTCGAGACTCCTACATCCTAGGTCAAGCATGGGGTCAGAGGTCACTCTTCAGACGGAACTCAACTCGTGTACAGCCGTTACTGGAAGCCAGTGATTATAGTTCATAAAAGATAAAGATGGATATTTTTCCTCCAGAAATGCACCGTTTTGCTTCAGAAGGCCTTTTTTAATCCCTGGAGTCGTATGGAGTACAGATTTTTTGAGCTTCAAAATCTCAGTTACCATTCACTCCCATTATAAAACTTAAAATCCAGTATATTTTTTTAACATAACCGTGTTTGGCTGAAAGAAGAAAATCATATACAGCTAAGAGAGTTTGAGCAGGCGTAAATTATGAGAGAATTTTCATTTTTGACGCATTAAGGATTAATTTTCTAGATACAAGAACTTCTAATTATTATTTAATTCCAAATGTTTGGATTTACTTAAAGAAAGAAGTTGTTTTCCTGCATCATTGCATGGTTCATGCTGAAGCTACAGAGTTTCCTGGCATTGCGTAGAATCAAGATAGCTTTGCAAAGACAAGGTCAAAAGTGTTTGTTTGTCACACTGTATTTGAATGTTTACTGCATTTACTTCCAGTTTGAGTCATAAAAGCAAACAAGGAGGAATTCAAACACACAAGGACACCAGAATCTTTTGATCAAGATTTTAATGAAAAGATTCTAAAATGACTTCTGGTAGCTGTACATTAAGACTGTGAACGTGAGATGAGCTCTGTACACTGTGTTTTATTCACACGAGACAGAATTCGAGCTGCATGTAGCTCTGACCTGAATACAAGCTCTCTGAGGAAGGCGAAACCGCCGTGTTGTCCACGAACCGCGCTCAAGGCTGCCCGAAAACACATGCAACGAGCAATCTCGTCAAGGGCAACTTGTCGGTCTTCACAAGTGTGCCAAACTCGCCCAAATTCCCCTCTACTCTGACAGTCTCCTTTAATTCAAAGTGAAAATAAATATTAATCAGCATATAAAGTCATAGGAATGCTTGTGAAGGTGGAGTGGACAGGCTCGGACGACGAACGCTATAGCGTTTAAACGTGATATGGCGTTTAAGTGGAAACACGTGGGGAACATGCCCACCTGCTAAGCACATGCTTGTAAATCTGGCTTTGGTTTCGTTTGTTTGGGTTGGTTTGGTAGCTTGAGGTCCCTACGAACACATAACACTTACCAGTTGTGTTGACAGAATATAAAAACCAACATATAATACTATCTGGGATATGTAGAATCGGACAAACCTACACATTAGCAGCAAAAAAGCATCAGATAAATGGATTGCGGTTTGTAAATAACTGACAAGATGTAACCGTCTAGATCTCGCGTAAAGGACCTCGTGAGAACTTAGAAAGTGCATTTTATAAAGCTTAAAAAGATATGATCTTACAGTGAAGAAGATGCATCTGCATTCGGTTTGCTAATGAGAAAGTGAGCGTTTCTTAGGAAAAACCTTTGGCTCTGGTGGGAACTTGTAAATTATTTAAAAACACGGAATCGACCGGCAGCCTTGAGTCACGGCGTGCAACAACACGGCAGCTTTCAGTACACAAAATACAACCTTGAATGCCTTTGACACAATTCTAAAGGGTCCCTTCCTGTATCGGTGGGCAGAGGCGTACAGACAGAGAACATTTAAAATAGACAAACAGCCTTCAAGTGTCTGTGACAGAAAACACATGATCCAGAGCATGTGCATGCTTTGAGTGAGACAAAAATTACAAAAACGATGTGGGCTACATCCTTTATGATGGACACTTCATGGAGAAATACATTCCTCATGTCTACGTCTTCACAGGTTTGAAAATGATCCGTCTTGTGTCTTATCTTTTTTAAATTTACCTCTCAGCTTTACTACGACAGAATATAAACTCAGACCCTGAAGACACGTCATCTCACCCAAAGTGAACTCTTAAAAAGTGAAAACAGGATCAAACAAATAAATACATTCATCACTGACAATAGACATTTGATAAAAAAAAGTGAACACTGTCAGTAAGTGTTTGCACCAATGTAGACGGAGGAGAGGCCAGTCGGTTTTTAAGTTGCTTCTTTTGTGGAAAATGAAAAACAAAAAAAAAAAAACAGGCAGCTCAGAATACATACAACACATTTTTAAAACAGAGTTAAAAAAAGAAAAAGAAAAAAATTAGACCCCCCCCCCAAAAAAAAAAAAAGTAAAAAATAAAATATATATTTATTTATATTTATATATATATAGATATGCAGCAAGTCCTAAAAGTTACTTTGAGGTAAATGTGTATGTAGTTTTATTCATGCGTATTTACATTTAAAAAAAGAAAAGAAAAAGCAGCAGATTCATAAAAATAAAATGATTTTCATAAGGGATGTCTCGGCACGTCTTAAAGGGCCAGAGTCGCAAATCAAATGCAGCAGCTCACCGAAATCAAAAGCATGCGGCTACGTTCACAGGGTAAGACACACGGTTACGATTCGGTTCGCTTTCGTTTAAAGATGACCGGTGACCGACGCAGAAGCAGGTTCAAACTGGCCTCCCCTCACCTGAGGTCTATGACTGTAAAGAGTTTATGTAAACAATGAGATATTATACACAAGTATCTTTAATGTCAATCAATCATTCAAAATGTGCTTTGGTTTAGAAAATAGTCTGAAAATTTGGGTATGAGCTTTCATCTTATTAGTTTATACATTTTGCGCTTCCTACAATGCTTTTTTTCATTTTTTTCTCTTTTTTTGATCAAAAACACTGGAACTTAAAAGTAAAACATCTCTGGCTTTGTTTTTTTGTTGTTTTTTGAAGGCGTTTTAAAATGGGAACACGCTCGTAAAATCTATTTCATAGGAAACTAGTGTTTTGCTTTTCATCAATAAAATACAGAAATTGACACAGTATTGACACAGTCTTACAAATGTAGTCGAAAGCTCTGCATTTCAAAATATGCAGAACTATCCCTGAAGTTTTGAAGTAGAAATATTATTGTCACAGTTTGAAACTTTTTGTCATCCTTTTTCTGCTCTCCCAGTTGTCTCAGCCATAGTCTGAAACAGAGCCTAGTATCACCCAAGACATCGGTTCAGTGACGGTATTCAAATGAAGTGCTAGTAAATTAGCAAGATATCATTGGGAACTTTATTCCTGGAATCCTGTTCAATACAAATGAAAAGAATATTTAAAAATGTCTCCCTGAGTTGAGATGCGTATCAACACCAGAGCACTGTAATGCAACAAACTGTTACATCCTAGATATGCACAACTTTGAAAATTTGATTTTTTGGTGACTGTCCAACATTCAGTTAAAAGTTACATATAACTGGATTAGCTTTGGTGCTAATGCTAGTGGAATGAGTTTATAGGGAAATTCTACATCTCCGATGCATTGGCTTTGATGGAGTAATATGGACTAATGGAGACAACCTCAAATTTAGACTTTTAAAACAAATATATGTTTGAGCACGCAAAGTAAAGACCAAAAGGATTCCAGGAAAAAGTCATCAGTAAACATTGCTCCGTTAACACGACTATAGCTGTACCCCAAAGTTCATCATTAGCAAGCGCAAACACAAGCCTTTGGAGAAAGGAATGCCATTAAGACTTTTACATTAAGAAGGCTAAGAATTACGCATGGAATGTGATACACTGGGATTGGCGAAATAATTCATCTGTAACAGAGTTATGAAATGAAGATGGCAGCGAAGACGAACACTGATCTATACGTCAGCGTTTACCCAACACTGACCATGTAACATTCCCCCGACACAATTACCAGCATTTTGAATAACCATAAATTCTTTTCAACATGCACACTTTACATAACACCTCGAATGAATGAATAAATGATAAATGGACTTTACGCAACGCCACATAACTTAGCATCGTTTTAGCTTAACAAGGTCTTACTTGGGGCTGATGGCTAAAAAGCAAATCCAGTGCATCAATTCCTCCTCATTCAGTACGTTTTCCAATCATGGTCGATATGTAACACAAAAACCTACAACTCGTTATGTTCTCGTACGTTTTTCCTCTTGCTCTGAACTGAAGCAAATTAGTCCTTCTAAGTCTCTCTGCAGACAAAGTAAGAAGCCAAAAGACACTCTTGAGAAACTAACTGTAAACTTCAAAACACAGAAAGCCAGCGGCCCACCATCTACCAGAAGACAGAAGTTCATTGGTTTTTAGTAAAATGTCATGTACAAACTAACATCCCACTACATTGCTCTTCGTCAAGAACTAAAAGACAAAAGTACATCCTTACCTCTTGCAATGCAATCTAAAACCTTTGGTAGGGATATTCTACATGAAACATGTGTTGGCAATCCATTCTCCTCAATATTAAATTTATCTTTGGATTTCTCTGACATAAAACTCTCAATACCTTAAATACATGCACCCAAAGAAGCTATTCTCTACATTAATAATTTTAAAACTTAAAACCTTTGTTGATGGGCAGGTGACGACTACTTTGAAAGCCTCTGCAAACTTTATACATCTATATTCAGAGACCTCCGTAGTTCCAATGAATGTATTGTTCTTAATTAAGAGGTAGCAATGAGACAAGTCCGTATGGACTCGCCTTGTTCAGTGAAGGGAAAAAGAAAACCAACAGTACCGACAGAATTTACGAAGTTAAACAATACTAAAATGAACCCTGCCCAACCCATCACCCAAACCAACACAACCCTCTCTGATCCCAAAAGGAAAGGAAAATAATTTCCAGTTAAAACATTCACAGAAGCATATCAATAAGTTATCTAAAGAAATCTAAAAAGAAGTACCTTTAAGTTTGGCTTTTCTTTGAGAGTAAACCCCTATATACTAATACGAGTAAACGACAAAGGACACCCATGGCCTCTCGTCACCACTTTGCCATTGGCTTGCATCCAGATGTAGGATCAGGGTGCGTTTAGGGTATTTCCGTGCTAAATCGGTTAACTGAATCAACCACAGCACAACACTTTAAAGACCCTGTTTTCCAGCTACACCTAGAGTAAAGCCAATGGATGTGATGTGCAGAGTAGGTATACTGGGAAATGTTTGGTTGGATGCACAAAGCTTTTATGAAACACCACATAAATGATGACAGACAGGCCATCTTCATGTCTGACATCACTGTCTTTGAGACCCTTAGGAGACACTTCAAATAATTTAACCTTTGTATATAGAATAACTTGGTCATTACAAGCCCAAACCGTGCAGAGAGTTTTACATAGACTATACCACCAGAACTCTCGAGAGTGATACTTTATCAAGGACCAAGAATGGAAAGAAGGAATATTTCTGGGATACCAAGAAAAACAATCAGACAGACCACAAGGACTCCAGACATATCGTAAAAACCCAATGCATGGATTGCAGTGGTTGAGAGTGGTCACAATATCCCAAGAAATCAACATTAGTACCCAATTTTTACATTCACAGCAATATAAAAAAAAATAAAATCATAGGCCCATAAACTCATACCAGTTGGTTTATTCTTTCCATTGTTGGGGCTCATTGTGTGAAAGGCTCCTCCTGTAAATTACAGCCGAAGAGAATCCTGCTTTGGGTTATCGGCTCCTTGCAGTGTACTTCAAAAGGAAGAGGTGTGCATTGACTCTTTTTGCTGAGGGTCTCCTGTTCAAGGTGTCTTTGGCTTATGACGGGGAGGTATGCATTCGTAGGTGGCTAATGAGGTTACGCTGCTGGGTAAATTTGCCCCCACATAGCTGACATTCGTACGGCTTCTCACCTGAGTGAACACGCATGTGCTCTGTGAGCCGGTACTGGCGGGTAAAGCGCATGCCGCACTCTTCACAGGCAAAGGGCTTCAGCCCCAGGTGGCTACGCATGTGGCGTGTCATGGTGCCGCGTTGGGTGAACATCTTGCCGCAGATGTTGCAGGGGAAGGGACGGGTGAGCCAGTGGGTCTTCTCGTGTTGACGAAGAGTGGCTGGATCTTTGTAGCTCTTGTTGCAGACCGAGCAGCTAAAGCGACGCGACTCGGGGCCGTGGACATGGGTTATTTGCGAAGACAAGTCCTCTGCTTCTACTTCATCTTCCTTTGGATAGGCATCATCATCCTCCTCTTTGATATACAACTCTTCCTCTGTGTGGGTCTCTACGTGGGCGTTCAGCTCCTCGGAGCTCGGGAAGCCTTTACCACAGGGAATGCAAACGTAAAGGTTGTCACCGAGTGCAGGCTCAAAGCCTTCCTGGCGGTAGACGTAATTGGCGCTATTCCGCCCACCTTCGCTCTCGCTCTGTCCACTCTCTTCACTTTGCTCCTGTCCATTCTCTAAACCTTCATCTTCATCTTTGCACTGATAGGATACTTCGGAGTTGCCATTTCCTCTACCAGGAAGCCTCTCCCCAACCACTTTCAATCTTTTGGCGACTCCATTGGGTAAAGTTCTTCGTTCCACATCTTCAACCTTCTTGCTTTCGCTCTTGGGTTGTCGCCTCTGTCGGGTAACCTGCCGGGAGCTTTTATGCTGGTCAACTTCTGGAGGTGGTTGGCTCTCTTCGCATTCTCCTCCACCCAGCTCCATGGGCTCTCCAGTGGTGAGGTTTGGCGTGTTGGTGTTCTCATCAAATGAGGCACTATTGGCTGTGGATTCTGAGGCAGACTGAGGTGATTCTTGTGGGATGCTGCTGGGACTGACTTCTTCAGTGGCTGTGCTCCCTGAGGGGCTTTTCTTGGAAAGGTCTAGGCCAAGTTCCTGCATGCCACAACTGCCATTGCTTCCGTTCTTACTCGTTGAGGGACTGAGCGAATTCACCGAGGTGGCACAGTGGGCGTTTCTCGCAAACATCTCGTCCTCAGACAAGTCGTCTTTGAGTAGCTCCTCATGCCTCTTTGTCTTCTCACTGTCTTTTAACCCTGACATTTGGTTAGGAGTAACAGGTATAGAGGACAGCCTTTGGTTCCTAGAAGTTCTTCCATTGGTAGGGGTGGATGGTTTATTAAGAAGGGATCTCCCGTTACGCTTGAGCTTCTTCCTGCAGAGAGCAGCCAAGTCGTGAAGTTGGAGGTAGCTTGCTGCCGTTAGAAGGGCATTAAAATTTTGGTCACTGAACTGATCAGATGACAAAAGCTTGCCAGTGTAAATGAAGTCTAGAACCTGCCGGAAAACCGACGGATTCACCATGTCCGTATCGAGGTTAATCAAGTTGTCATGAAGGATAAGGGATTTGAAATAGATACTGCTGGCTGCCAGGATGTTCTTGTGTGCCCGAAAAAGGGCATTTTCTACTACTATGATCACATCACACAGATAACCTTTGGCTCTTTGTTGGTTTAGCTGCAGCAGCAATTGTTTGGCATGATTTGGCAATTCCATTTCCTCCAACTTTGTCTTTACCTATGAAACCTAAAACGGAAAAACAAACAGTTAATCATTGTCAAGCGGGTCGGAATACAGCAAACACTTGCATCAAAAACGTTTTGTTTCTCTGACACGTCGCCGGTTTTCTATATTTACAATTGTTTGTGGTATATTGAAGCACGTATCCCTTATTTTTAAACAGCCAATATTTACATCTCAGCTTACTGATCAGTCGCAGGGGGAGAGGCACTCATAGAATGCATCCGATTGGACAAAATCCTGTGCAGTGCAAGAGTCACATATTTTTGGTTGACTTTACAAACAGAAAATAATTGTAAAAGTTAAATATGCATAGCTACTAAAAGTAAATTGTCAATGTTTTGAAACATTAGCATGTAGATGAGCTTAAAGTGAACAGACAAAACTGTTCTGACCAATCCAATCCACCACATCAGACAATACATCCAACCCAAACTGGGTCTTAAATAAAGTCTATGTTCTGAACACACATTTTTAAGCACAAATCTAGACCTTGATAACAGTTTCCATGCTATCAGAGCACACTTGCATAGAAAGCATAGAGTAAAGCTGCCATCTTATTCTCCAAGTGTGTACAAATTCTCAACTTTCAGCTAAAAGCAGAGAAGGGATAAAAGGCTTGAACAGTAACACAATTTCTTTTCTTCTAAGGGCGTCCACTATGGCTTAACGTTCCTGCCAGCAGTCATTAATGCCAGCCTCCAGGGCCAGTGCCTTTGTTGTGATATGGGGGTTGGGTGAAAAAGGCTAGTGGACGTCAACGATGGGCCTGTGTGACAGACAGCTTGAAACCTGAGCTGGGATATCACCAAGGGTGTGGTGGGAAACAGGTAAACCAGCACCCTGTCCACAGGACGAACAGGCCCCGTCTTGCAGTAGAATCTTTGTAATGCGGCAAAGAAGGTTTCTGGCACTCAGACCAACCGAGACTGGCGTGTCAATGGGAAAAACATGGAATTATCTTTGCACAATGCCAAAACACATTTTCCCATTTCACAACATTGTGATTATTCAATGCCTTGTTTATGAACAATTAACAACAACAACAAGAAAAACATTAGCAAGGCTGCGGTACCTGTCCCTGAGGAACACCTTATTGAAAACTTTTTTACTGTAAATGCTTTCCCTTGCATATTACAATGAAATCCATAATGACACTGATTTAAATGAAATCCTAAAAATAACTACTTTTGAAACCCACACAATGGGGGGAGGGGGGGATGTATATATTTATAAACCATGTTGAACATTTATCAGTGGTTCCAGTGAAACAAATTAACTATTTATAGCTAATTCATGATGGCAATGTACAACCAAGCCAAAACCAATAACGGAGACAGGAAACCAATCAGTCAGCAGAATTCAAGACTGCTTAAAGCAGACTAATGATTATTCAGGAAATGTTAGTCCAATAAATAAAGTGAATTTCACTAGATATTTAATTCCCACCAATTTAGTACATTAAAAAGGGCAAAAATGCAATGCAGGAGCAGCTTTGAATGACTAAATTAAATACATAAAGGACACATTGTTTAATATTCATCCATTTTATACTTCATAATTAAGGATTATTTTAATGTTTTTCATGTTTGCAATCTGAACTAAGTCTGAACCCTGAATGGCTTCTCTTAATACCTCGCATAAAAACCAGTATGTCCAGACATGAAACTAAACCCTATTTGCATAATATCAATGATATCAATACCATCTCTCAGGTTATTTATAGGCCTCGGGTACAGTTTAAGAACTGCCTAGATAACAAAAAAAACCCAACAGTTAGGGCAAACTTTGATAGTACCCAAAACCCACTGCCCCAAAAAAAACAAAAGACAACAGACGTTTGAGAAACACATTTATCTAGAAGTTGCAAACAACTCTTGATAAGATGATGCTGGTTTTTCAATTGCTTTCCTGACATTCCGACCCCTCCTCAAAAACCGTCAGTCCCGTCCCAGAGATGAAACAACTGCTCTAATCAGAGAGATAGTTGCCTGAGAAAAAGTCAAAGTGCAAAAGCAGCCAGTAAAAACACGGGTAAACAAGTCTGGCAAGGACTGTTTTTAACCTCATAAACAAGCTTATCCGGTGGCACGGCCCCTGGGGCCCTGATTTTATTGTCTTAATGCCATAAAAACACAGAGAGCACTTTTGCTCTTACGAAAGAGGGCATTGGTGAAACAAAATGCAATGGCACATAATATCTACCCTACAGCAATTTAAGAACAAAAAACAAAATAGAGGCGAGTAAAATCTTAAGATCTCCAAGAACATTTGGTTTTAATGGAACCATGTGGGTTAATGTGATGAGAAACACTTCCATAGATGCCTACAAACATTAAGATCTAAGTGCTTACTGTAACCAACCACCATCCTCGACAGACCAAGTCCAACCTGGAAGCCAAGCAAACCTGATCCAAATAATCTGATAAATGACCTCAACTAAGAGATAACACAATATCACTTATCTGAAGAATACAAGGCCTTTGTTCACAGCCTGTGTGCATTACAATCAATGTTACGCCCTATTTGAGTTACAAAAAAGGGTGAGCTTTTAATTTCCAATCAAAACAACTGTACTTTAAGTCCGTAATCTGACATTTTTGTCATAATGGATATTCAACAAAATTACTTGAGATGAAAAGCTGCTTGGAAAGTGGTATGTATAGATAAGAGGTTTTATTCGGAATAAATTGCATTTGTCTTACAAAAAGACAACTTGCACTTTGATTATATTGATAAGTATATTGATTATATTGATCATTGTGAATAGCTGAAAATGGATCAGTTTGTAAACTTCAGAACATTTCTTTCATTTGTTGGCATGTCCATATTTAAAAGACAGGTGAAAACATCTCATCTGTGAGCATCTATATTTACATTTATGCATTTGGCAGACGCTTTTATCCAAAGCGACTTATATTGCATTCAAGAAACACATTGAATCAGTTCTTGCTTTCCCTGGGATCGAACCCATGACCGTGGCGTTGTAAGCACCACTCTTTACTGATTGAGCAACATTAAAATAATAAAAATCCCTCCATTCTCCAGGCTTACACTACCTCAAGCAATATTCGGAAACTTTGTATTGTGACACTCTTGTGCACTTTTGCCTCTTTAGGATGAATCGCTTTCTGTATTCCTCAAGTTCTAAGTCACTTTTGGAAAAGTGTCTGCTAAATTAATAAATGTAAAATGCAAAAGTGCATATGGGTACACATGCATGTGACGTGTAGAAGTTGCAAAACACCTGAGAAACTAGACTAGTTACCGACTAAAATCGTCAGCAGACAGCAAACAATCACATTCTCACAAACCAGTTTCAAATACACATCCAAAACGACTGCGCATGTCGCAATTTTACTTAAAAAAAGTAAAATGCCTATCATGCCTGGTTCCAAAGACAGGACTTAGATTAAGCCAGGATTAGGCAATTTAAGTAGCTTTTATAAACATGCCTTAAAAGAAAAAGAAACATTGCTGATGTGCATTTCGAGACAAAACAATGGCACTAACATATTGTTAAGGTATGTCAATGCCATTTGCTTTCAGTTAAAACGGCTCAAACATGCATTTTAGTCTGGGACTGACTTAAGCCATGTCTGAGAAACTGTAGGGGGTCAATGTACCAGAGCAGCTACTTCTATGTGATGGAAACCAAGAATTAGGAAATCTGCGGCAAAACCAACCACTCAAGCAGATTGGGCAACCGCAGAATAACCCTCAATAGATAAATCACAATCGCATGTGTCAACATCTCTACACAATCACGTCTGCTGTTTTGCCCAAGAAGTGGTTAAAAGGTTCCGGGTTAAAAGGATCTCGTCAATAAACATGCCAAGCATGTTAGGCAAGATTTCAGACATGGGGTGATGCCTTAAAGCAACATGCACATGCATTCAGACACATCTAAACTGGACTAAAAGGTTTAAACTAAACAATTAAATAGAGGCTAACCTATATTCAAAGTGGACTCAAGTTCTCATCATTTTAATCAGCCAACAAACAAGGTTTACAGCAATTTTTCTTCATGGGAATTTGAAGAATAACAAAGATGAAAATACTGCATCATTATTACCAAACCAGACAAGAACAGTACAGGTGGCATAACCAGACGATCAGAAAAGGCTGTCAAAAACATCATAAATCTCACGAAGAACTGAACAAAACCGGGTGTAAAATAAGACTTCAATCAAAATGCAAACACAACACAATTCCTAACGACGTTCTCATTGAAAACGGCTCTAAATAAAGTGTCTCAAGCACCGATCCGCCCCTTTCACTCAATACATCTGATCAACTGCATTATTCAGAGCAGAAACCAAGGGCTGCCTTTCATAAGAGTATTGATTAGATCTTAACATGAATGCCACTACATATGTTAAACACGTCTTTTATTCTCGTTTTCTCTGACCTTTGTAGAGGACAGCAAAACAATTATGACAGACAGGGCAAGTTCGAGCTCGCAGGGAAGCAACCTCTACAATTTGATAAGCCTCGCTGGACCATGGACCTAAACATCAGCGCCTCGTTTCGCAAAGGAAAGCAAAGCGTGCATCCGCAGGTTTGCTTACCTTGAAACCATTCATTATGCAGCATGAACAAGAGGCTGTTTTATGTGCTAAAAATCACAATATTGTTGGTTATAAGTCTCATTCAAGCAGACTGTCACCCAGAAAGAGAGTTACTGGAACGGTGTGGCACTGATCTAAACCACCAAGCCCCCTCCCCCAGCCCATTAAAATGGATGAGATTAAAAGGGTCCTTCAAGCACTCCACAAGGTATAGAAATAAAATGATTTAAAATAAAATGCATGCATCGTTGAAATAACAAGAGCCAAAAATAAAAGCACCTAGATGCATTTTGAAGTGCAACAACAAAAATCACCCAACATGCATATCCCTCATAAAGAGAGATCTACACACACACACACACACACACACACATGCATTACAAGAAACAAACTACAACCTTTACTGGTCAGAATATCTTATTGCATGCAGTAACAAAGCAAAACTGCAGTGACAGAGGCAATGGTGAGCTGTCAATGCTGAGTAGAAATATACCATCTTCATGTTTGTGTGTCTCACATGGATCAATATCGCAAAAGAAACAAACTCCACCAGCATTATTTCATCATGATGATCCGAATGCACAAACAAGACTCGACACATACCATCCCATCATAAATCAGTTTCCCCTTTTTTCCCTACTCATACATTGCGAATTGCACTTATGCATTTAGTGAAACAAACACGTATAACCTAAAGTCTGCATCCTGACATCTAAATGCATGCATGAGCAATGCACACGGATTACAGAAGAGCATTAGACATGTTAAATGCATGCATTAACCATGCAAAACAATTCCCAAATATTTCATACGAGCATTAACAGCGTTAAAGGTTGAAACACACACCGAGGGAGGGGTGAGGCAGGAATGCTGTCCACAGAAAGGGCCAGTGCTCGGGTTTTGCCATTAAGGTGACGACTGAGCGTTTAAAGATGCGGTTTAGACCTCAATCGAGTCTTAAAGATTGCGTTTGGTTATAGCACGAGTCCAGCAGGTAAGCGCACGCGAGGAGAAACAGGCTTTCTTTCAAAAAAATCAAAACAAAGCGAGAGAGCGCTCTCAAACCCCGTCGCGTCGCACTCGTGTTCCCCTCGCAACACAAAACCACACGCGTGTGTAATAATAAAGTATCTGTACCTTAAAGCATCGACAGAAGCTCTTCAAACACTCATTCTGTTTTCACATCTCACAGCTTTCCGAGCGCCATCTTGCCTGCAAGCTTGTGTGACGTGAGAAATCCTCACCCCTGACCCAAATTTGAATAAGAAGCAGTAAAGAGAAGGGGGGGAGAGAGGGTAAATGCCCTGCCTCTGCCAGCCACACACTCTCATTTGCCTAAACAGCCCTGGGCCGTAACGTGCCGTGACCCGCCACTGCTGCTGCCACATCCCGAGCCCAAACGCTGCGGTGCGACTGGCCATTTCTATTCCCAATTCTGCTGTCAAGTCATCATGCATGCATTTTTGCGACATGAGTATCTGTGTTTTGACACAGAGCACTTAACTTGCATCTAAAATACACATTTACCCATATACATTTATATTAGTGCTGTCAAATCAGTTAATGCATCTAACAGAAAAGGTTTAGT
The DNA here is from genome assembly GCA_037043235.1 of Rhodeus uyekii. NCBI lineage: Eukaryota > Metazoa > Chordata > Actinopteri > Cypriniformes > Acheilognathidae > Rhodeus > Rhodeus uyekii. The sequence goes on from JAWRVZ010000196.1 coordinate 910,506, forward strand.
TAATATCGTGGTGCGTGTGTCTGTTTGTGTGTACGTGCGTATATATGCACACACACACACACACTCACACACACGTATGCATATATACATACACATATTATGTTAGCAAAACCTTTTGTGTTAGATGAGATAGATCGCATTAATCATTTTGACAGCACTAATTTCTAATTTAAGCCTATATAAATTGTAGACTAATATCTTAATGCCGATAATGACACATTCATATGATTTGTCAGCTAATAATCCTCATAGTTGCATTATTGTAAGCAAAAATATGTCATTCATATATTACATACACATTTCTGAGTTATATTTAGGATGTAATAAACTATTGAAAAGTTCAAAATTAATAAGTCATATTTAATTACTTTAAATATTAAAATATGTATAGATATTCGTGTGCGATACACACACACACACACACACACACACACACACATATATATATATATGTATAAGAGCATCTTACCTAGAATATCTCAAAATAATAAAAAAAATATTATAATATATTAAATACATATATTATTATATTATTATAATAACAAATATATTATAATAATATAGCAAAATATCATAAATATAATACCTGTACATAGATTCTAGTGAGATCAAATCATTTGATTCGTCATGGTCTTTCTCCATGCTTTCAATTATTTTATAATACTTAAATTTTATGATTATAATATTCTAACTTTAACTGAGGCCACACTGAATGCTGTTTTACCTCTTATTTGCTGACCAACAAGAACAGCAGGTTTTTGTAAAGGAATTTGCGTCGACTGTGGTAACTTGTTCTCTGGAGTTACAGCATTAGAAGTGAAACTAGGGTAAAATAATTATGAACTACAGAAAGTATAGAAAAGGGAAGTATAGATGTATAGAAAAGGAAATATGTATGTGTGTACCAGGCAATAACTCTCTATTTCTTCATTCACATTTCAGTTCTTCCGTTACAGGCCTACTTCAATAAACAGACATAAAATAACAGCCTTGAAGTGATCCAAACTGAGTGATGTGTGTGTGCGCGCGTTGTGTGTGTGTGAGTGTGCGTGTGCGTGTGTGTGAGTGTGTGCGTGTGTGCGTGCGTGTGTGCGTGTGTGCAGTTCCAGTAAAGAGCTCTCACACCTCCTAGTGGACTCATTTTGGACTGGACATTCTTATATCGAAGTACATTGTGGGTGGGTGTGAAGAATACATATATATATATATATATATATATATATATATATATATATATATATATATATATATATATATGTAGAGAGAGAGAGGATATATATATTTTTATTTCTCTATACATAAAGAGGTAATTCTTTCCAAACAGGTTTTATCTGAAATTACAAATACATTCTGTATAAATACAAGTCTTTATTTAGTGATAATTGGTTTTGTGATAATGTTTTTGTCAGCCAACTTTATATCCATTAAGGACTTATGTAGACCTATTCTGGATTTATTTTTAAATATAATATTCCAGACCCTCCTAATGATTTTGCTATGGTTATGGATTGTGAAATCCTCAGATCCCTCCATACTCACTGAATCCTGCTGAGACTAAAGCTGTTTTTCTCGTTCCCATATTATGAATGATAATCGTTTTGTACGGGCTTTGTTTCATACAGATATTGTCTCCAGTCCTGCTGTTATTATATTATTTTGGATTGGATGTGTTGATGGAGTAGATTATGGAAACTTCCTCATAAATATTTCATCACAAATGAAACCAAAGATATTTCTCGTATACTCATCTATAAATACTAACCTTGTATTCTTGTATATCTTGAGAAACAGATTTAATTGTTATATTGATATGTTTTGTACATTTTGTGGTTTGCGTTTTATCATTTATCTTGGAGTTCTCCTTGTTCAGATTGTTTTTAGTCAGATTTTGTTTTGTTTTATTAAGAAGGCTTTAACAATGTTTAATTTTGGGTCATTTTATTATCATAATGAATATTACTTAATTTACTACTTGATTTAGCTAAATTTTGTATTCACAAATGTAAATTTGGAGGAAATAAGCCTTTGTTTTTTCTTTTAAAATCAGAAGAAATACCTTAATACAATGATATCTTTAAAAATATATAAAGACTGTAAAATGTTTCCATTTGTAAACATTTTCACTTTTAAGTTTTTCATAGTTTTTTTTTATGTATTTGTCTCATTTTTGTTTATTCGTTGCACCCACATGACCAAAATAAATGAAATACCAAATAAATTAATATTTAAAAAAAATATATAGGTATAATGCTAGTGGTAATGGTATTCCTAAAGTTTGGAATCGTTGTCAACTCTGTATTTTTCAGTTGCCCATTCCGTTAACATAACTTTCATTCTCTAACTTGCTAAAAGTATCAACGTGTTCGCAGAACTCGGAGTTACAATTTGTAAAATAGGAATTTTCGGAAAAATCCGACTTGTACCACGTGGCCACCGCAGATTCATTACGCCGCTGATAATGTTTTGTTTGTTTTTATTAATTAACGTTTGTATTTATTTGTGTATTTCACATTGTGCAGTTTGTGCTATCGAGTGTACGTCAGATAAAATCACATTAATATGGTTATAAAACGAATTAAATTGTAACTAACTCGAGGAAGTAACAGCAGAAATCTTTGATAAATAACACTGTAATGTTTTTATTTAAATTATTCTTTAAAGTTTCCCTTTGTTTTATTTCCATCCTTAAATCATCTAGAGAGGGAAAACAAAAACTCACTAAATTATTTACAAACATGTAATGACTAAACGAAATCTTTTAAGCATTTCTGACAGGATTGACAGAAGTGAAATCAACGCGCGTTGCATTGTGGGTTCAAGGAAATCCAAGATGGCGGCGAGCAGGCGACTGCATAAGGTAAATATTAACAAAAATGTAGTTTTATGCACATTAAGTACAGATTTTACTCGGTGTACCAACGCAAGCAGATGTATTGCGAACTTGAATCGCTGTTGGTCGGAAACCTGAAACTTTAGAGAAGTCTGGTGTGAAATGCGACGAGGAAGATGAGGAAGAAGCTAACGAGCTTAGCTGTAGTTCGAATATACACATAAAAATGGAAATAAACAGTCAAATAAAGTCCGCGGTGAGTCTCTCTCATGATGTGGATCAGAATAAGCTTTTGCGCGTCTGTCAAAGAGTGTTTTTGTTGACAGATGATGTTAGTTTAATAAATGACACCGAAACTTCCTGATCCGCAACTGAGAACAAATCACAAATTATGACTAAATGAGATAACTATAAATGTATCGTTTATTATTATAAACGAAGCTTTCTAGGCGGAATATGTTACTTAATTTATGATGCAACGAGAAAGAGAAACAGAAAGTATTTCTTTTGATTTGTTTTAATCGTTTGTAATTGACTAAATCTGCTTGATGTTAATGATACTTTAATGAATATATGAATTCCTACCGTTTTGAATGATTATAGTCATATTTTAGATTTTTAGGCTTCCTGCTAGTTAAATGTTCAAGACATAAAATCATAAATTCTCAGTGTTTTGCCTGAATTCGTGCCATTTTAACAGATTCAAGTGAAAATGACTTAGTGTAAATGGGATTTATAGAGTTGTAATACGTTATTTTTTAGTTATTACAATTGACGCATGACCACAGCGAAACTGAAAGTGTCTTGTTCTCACTTTATGGTTGCTCAAAGATTTGAGAAGTGTCAGATTTCCTCATAGCGCAGCCGCAGGTGAATCACATTCTCTGTTTTACAGGAACTTGATGAAATCCGCAAGTCTGGAATGAAGAATTTCCGCAACATTCTGGTGGACGAGTCAAACATCCTGACCTGGCAAGGACTGATCGTTCCTGTAAGTCTGAAGGCATCTCAAAAGCTAAAGTGTTTCTTTAATATTGTTTTATTGCACTAATTGTATTTAGTATAAAATTCTTTAATATTGATGTTTTTTTGCACTAATTGTATGCTTTAAACCAGTGTTTTTCAACCTTTTTTGAGCCAAGGTACATTGTTTCACTGGGGGAAAAACTCACAAGGCACACCACCAACCAAAAATGTAAAAAAAAAATGAAACTCTGTAGCTTATATTAACAATATATAGTCATTACTATCAATGGCAATCAAATAAACACACAAAAAAAGTATTTTATGATTAATTGGTTTGAAAAAAAAAGAAGTTTTTTTTAGACCACTAGCTTTCCTTCAGCATCCAGTCAGAAAAGCTCTCTCTATTGAGTCATTTTGCATATGCGCCGTGTTTTGTTTTCAGGACAACCCTCCATACGATAAAGGTGCATTCCGGATTGAGATCACATTCCCTGCAGAATACCCCTTTAAACCCCCGAAGATCACGTTTAAAACGAAGATCTATCACCCGAACATCGATGAGAAAGGTCAGGTGTGCCTGCCGGTTATAAGTGCTGAGAACTGGAAACCTGCAACCAAAACTGACCAAGGTACGTCTCTAAGCCATGACTTTTGTTCATCTTCGGGACAGATTGGTGAATTCTGTTCCTCCATTGACAGCTATGCAACTTCCACTTCTCAAAGGTAGTAAAGAGATCATTAAAGTAATGCATGCATGCAACTCCTGTGGTGTCACAGCCATTTACATTTCTGCATTTCTCAGATGCTTTTATCCAAAGCGACTTGCATTGCATTCAAGAAACACATTGACATTCTAATCAGTTCTTGCTTTTCTTGAGAAACAAACCCATGACCTTGATGTTGCAAGCGCCACTCTCTACTGATTGAGCGACATCAATTTCATGAAGTGTGAAGCGGTAGTTGCATAGTTGTCATAGAAATCTCTCAGATTTCACCAAAAAGATCTTCATTCCAAAGATGAAAGTCTTACAGGCTTGGAACGACGTGAGATTGAGTAATTAATTTAATTTGGTTGAGTTATCCATTTAAATGTGTCTTTTGCTCTCTTTAACCAGTGATCCAGTCTCTCATCGCCCTCGTCAATGACCCCCAACCAGAGCATCCGCTGAGGGCCGACCTAGCGGAGGAATATTCAAAAGACCGTAAAAAATTCTTTAAGAACGCAGAAGAGTTTACAAAGAAACATGGCGAAAAGCGGCCAGTGGACTGATATGGCATGGGTGCGTTTCCCATGTTTCTGCTTTGCCCACTCCTCCAAAACCGTTTCCCCTCCAATCTGAGTCCCCGCCAGTCCGCCCTCACTCTCGGTCACCCGTGGATCAGCCGCATTTCACCTTCGGCAGAACGACCCGTGACTTCTCAGCCTCTGGGTGTCGAAGTGTGTTGAAATTGTGATCAAGGGAACGTGCGAATAAGAACTTGATAAAAGTGGTGAGGAAGGACGGGGGCCAAAAGGTTGTTCCTTTTAATTTGTTCTTAAATTGCACAGAGATGTGTTCAGGTCAGGTAATCTGCTGTGTGATTAATCTAGACCGGTTTCATAGCAGAATACTACGGTGAACCAGAATATAATGTTTAGTCTTTCACTTTCACTTTTGAAGAAATCAAATCCAATAATTCATTGAATGGAAACACGTAATACGTGAAAGGTGTGTGGCAAATGTTTCTTTTATATTTCTCTCTCATCTCTGTCATTTTTTCTAATTTTTTTTCTTAGGTTGCACTGTTTTCTGTGGAATAAGATTTCATGTTCATCATAATCTGAGTTTGTAACTCATTGAATCACAAATTAGTCACTGTCACCAATATAATGTTTATGATGTCATAAAAAGTAAAGCAAAAATGACTTTGTGTCTGACTGAATGTCGTATATCGCTGAACCTTTCTGGGACACGAACGTTTCAAGTGAGATTCTTTAAAATTTTGGTAAAACTTTACAATAATCAGATCTAATTTTAGCTATCAACGAGCAAGGCATTTGTTGCAGTGTTAATAAAAGTCTTAGTTCATAGTGTATTAACCAATGTTAATAAATACAACATTTGATTATATCAGAAGTGAAATTCTGAAAGTTAATACTTAGTTCATGTTAACTAATGAAACCTTGTAAAGTGTAACCAAAACTTCTGAAACTAAACCGGGTTTATCCTTCCATTTTTTTTTAATAACTTGAGGAAATCATATAGGAATAGTAATACCTCTTTTCATTAGTTTGACTGGCAGAAGCCTATTCAAATGTTAGCATTAGTCTTATAAGTGCCTTTTTGCGTTCAATGAGTATTGTGATAAAATTATTTTACCATAGTAAAGCAACAGTACTGTTTTGTAAAGGTTTAAGGAATATACCCCCGTATTTAAGGTGTTATGGCATTAATACGAAAATTACTGTAGTGTTTTTGTTTGTTAATTCTTAAAAATTACACTAGTTTGCACTTCTACCTTTAATGCAAAATTCTAAATATCTTGCATGACTAACGACGAAGCGCTTCATCCTCATGAGCATTAGGGGGCGACATTGGATGCGTTTGAACCACAGAAGAATACATTAACCACCAAATCACTGGAGAAGATTCAAATATTGGATGAAGGATTTCAAGGTAAATGAGTCAATCTGAGCAACTTCCATTATGTATTTCATTGACTACAGAACAAGAAGTTTACTTGTGTTTTCAATACAACAAACTACCACGTTGTCCTCAAAATACCATAGTACTTGTACGGTTATTCCCGACTGCTAATTAGGGGCCAAGCACCGAAGGTGCGGAGGCACCTATTGTTTTTGTTCCGGTTCTTTATTATTATTCTTCTTCTTCTTCCGTCATTGAAGTCTATGACAGCCCATAGAACCGTAAGCGGGAAAATGAAAAAAAGTTGGCACACTCATAAAGGACAGTCCAATCATTGACCATAGCAAAATTGAAGTCTCTAACTCAATCTCTATAGCGCCACCAACTGTCCAAAGTTGCACTCACGTTTACGTAAATAACTTTTGAACCGTATGTCCTAGAAACAAAATTCTTTTGTCCACTGATTCCTTGGCTCAAGACGATTCGATTGCACCCTATGACGTCATTTTCCGTCATTAATATTTTCCCGCCATTTTGAATTTTATGAAAAACCTACTTTTTCGAACTCCTCCTAGGCCGTTTGTCCGATTTTCACGAAAATTGAACCACATCATCTCCAGACCATGGTGACAAAAAGTTATCCAAAGAAAGTTGAAATGTCAAACCGTTTATGAATAACTCACGAAATAATCCGACGTAATGATCGCAAAAATGAACTTGAGGCTCTATCTCCACAACGCATTAGCGTTTTCTGACCAAACTCGGTGTGTGTTATGTCAATCATGGTCTGAGGCTACCTGCAGAGTTTTGGCGCTGTGCCCCCTAGTGGTCAGGAGATATGAAAAAGTGACATTTTTCCTTACAACTCCTGAACGCTTTGTCTAAAAATCATAAAACTGGTCTCGTTAGATTCAGTGCATCATGCCGAGTCGTGCGATACTAATTTTTCCCATATCGGCCATTTAGAGCGTCGGCCATTTTGAATATTGTCATAAATTGCTATATTTAACAAATGGATTGGCGTATCGTTACGAAACTCAATATGTGTCTTCGGCACCTAACCTTGATACGGCACAAAAAGTTTGGGGGCAGCGCCACCTTGTGGTCAAAAGTTATAACCAAATTTACAAATATGCTAATAACTTTTGATGACGTTAACCTATTGTAAAACAAATGGTCTTAATGTGTTCATTGGGTCAAGCCGAGACCATAGATACCAAATATGTCATATTCGGCCAAACCTCCGATTTGCCATGTTATTTTTCTATGAAAACCTACTTTTTCGAACTCCTCCCCAACCGTTTGTTCAATTTTCACCAAAATTGAATCACATCATCTTCAGACCCTGATGACAAAAAGTTATAGAAATGAAGTTGATTCGCCAAACTGTTTTCGATAAAATTGCAATTCGAATTTGACCAAATGGCCACCAAAAAAAGCGAGGTGTATATCTCTGCAACGCATTAGCCTATTCTGACCAAACTTTCTGTGTGCCGTGTCAATCATGATCTGAGGCTACCTGCAGAGTTTTGGCGCTGTGCCCCCTAGTGGTCAGGAGTTATGAAGAACTGACTTTTTTGCTTATAACTTCTGAACCCTTTGGCCAAAAATCATGAAACTGGTCTCTTTAGATCCAGTGGGTCATGCCGAGTCCTGTGATACCAAATATTCCCATATCGGCCATTTTGAGCATCTGCCATTTCGATTTTTCTTATAAAATGCTATGTTTAACAAACACATGACTTTAGTGCTCTGTCAGCAATGGTTTACCCAATTGAAAGCAAACTTTGCATGTGTCAATGTCACCACACTCTCAATGTACCACATGAATTGACACTACAATTTGGTTACAGCGCTGCCTGTTGGTCGAACTTGATAAACCATTAAATCGAAATACTAAAGACCGTATTGTTGATTTTTCAGCCATTTAGACTTAAGTCATATTGAAATGTCTTTAGATTCTTACTGCCGTTGGTCTAATGATGCCAGCCATGTCGGCATGACATTTAATGCCCTCCTTGCGCTTGGCCCCGTGATGGCTGCTAGCAGCTATATTTTGCCACTACTTTCATTAAAAAAGAAGTCTTAAAGCATGACACCACACATTTGTCATACCTACAGCTTCACACACACTATGTATTCTTTAAATGAGTATGTTATACTCCGCATCAGATCATTTAACTTATAATTGACTCAATTTTCTCATAATAACAGAGGTTAATATATGTTTTGTTCTCCTGTTCAAACAAAAAGTGGTGTTTCCAAACAAATGATGGTGGACAATGTTTTATTACTCTCATCAGTGGTTGCATATATGGTGTTTAGTTGCAAATAGACTAAAGGACTTATAATACCCTTGTTCTTTTTTTTCAGTGGCCTCTACAGCCAAGATAGTGACCCCATTATGTAGAAGCACACACATATTCACCCCCACCCTAACCCGCTTTTCTCTTAAGTATAGAACCAAGATTAGCATTATTAGATACGTCACTAAGCCGCTCTAAATGGAGAAATCAGCCCCACTGGATTAGTCGAGCGATGGGAGGCCAGTGTCTGGTCTTCAATTAATTAGTTTAAACCACATAAAGAAGATTCTGTCACAAAGGACTTTCTGCACTTTACAACTGACGAAAGACTGTTTATATCTATAGAGAGAAATAAAGATTATTATATTTAATTGCATCAAGACCTCAGGTGAATAGCACATCACGTCCAATTGTGTTTAAGTCAGACTCTAGATTCATTAAATTAAATCAAAACCGACTATTTTATTTTTTTATCTTTCTTAACACACATTACTAGTCTTGTTGTGAGCAATTTATCCATGCAAGTTAATACACTGAAAATACACGTTTCATTTGGAAATATGTCACAACACTGAAGTAAAGTCAGATGCAACTTCTGGCTAAAATCCATACATGCGCAAATATTTTAATAAAAGGTCGATAAAACGATTCGAAATTGCCATTCTCAAGTAAAGGATTTGGATGTTGACTCTTTTATGTTAATAATATTAATTAGGTGGCGTTTACAAGGCGAGATCTGAAACCATTTAGCTGCACACCATTTTGATTATAGATTTCATATATGGAAAAGAGGCGTACGCACATTTCTTTGTGCGTAAGTTCGTTCTCTGAATCACTCGTACACACATTTGAGAAATGATCTTAAGATCAAATGTAGGACGGTTTCTATGCAACATTTTATAAATGAGGCCTTGGGTTCCTAGAATCTTATGGTTATGATTTACCCATTACTCTCTGTGATAGCAGAGCAACTGTGTTGACATTGTTAGTAACTAAAGAGTAAAAAGCCTGGCAGCGTGACAAGAAGTGACACAAAGCTACCAAGTAAATCGTCTTTGTTGATGGTAATGGCAGATTTTTTGCAATTGTTTGCTGTGTGCACATGATGCAAAGAGATAAGAAAGCATTTGTAGTTTTAGGGTTCATTTTAATGAGCTTTCTATACATATAAGACCTTCAGTTCTGGGATTTGTGGAAGGAGTGTCCATGTTTCTTTTTGCTTTACTGGATCCAGCCTTTATCAGATGAGTATTGGTCACTTCCTGAAATGTTGGATGGGGGCAGGGATCTTGATATCCTGACCCTTCTCCAGCCTCTTCTCACACTCGATAAGATAGTTGACACCATCAACGACCAGTTGCACCAGTTCCACCTAGTGAAGAAAAGCAGAGTTGCATCAGAATCCTATGCATGTCGATCTCCATGTCCACCCACTTTGGCTTTGAAAGACTTACCTCGGATTTGCCCAGGCGGTCAAGGTTTGAGATGTCGAAAGTGTCGCCCACTGCAGCTGTGTCCACACCTCCAGTGCCACGCTTCTGCAGCCGCAAGTTATCCAGGATCTTGCCAAAACGAGGGTCCTGCAGGCAATTGTTTTAGTTAGACAGATTTTCACTGTTCAATGCACCTTTCCGAAAGCTTTCACTATAAGAAAAAGCTAATTATTGTTACCTTGCTGAGTTTTGGCAAGCGGACGTGTACTCCAGCCCTGAGACCAGTGCCCAGGTTGGATGGACAGGTCAGTACGTAACCAAGACGTTCATTCCACATGAATTCCCAGCCTCGCTCCTGAATCAAATGCTCCACCTGTTCAACAGAGAAGCAGCCAACAGATGAAAGACAATTTTTCAGATCAAATATATGCAGCTCTAGATACCAGGGATGAGTGAGTACAACATTATCTGTATCTGTTAACCATATGAATTATCTGTATCTGTACTCGGGCGGGGCGGGGCCTAACCCGGAAGTGGGCGGGTTGTCTTGAAATAGGCGGAGCTTTAATCTGTATGTTATTTTTAATCATGGAATTGATATGGGTTGATCAGAACTTTTTATATTTATTGCTGATTAGAAAACAATTTAAATGACAGCAACAGCATTGAGCTTCAGATCAATGGTTTTGATCACGATAACAAACTATATACAGAACAAGTTTTGCAACAAAGAATACAACTCATGCGGTTGTAATTATGAAGAAAAATGTAATGAACAAGAGTTTCACCTAAACATCTTTCTTTTTTTAACTTTTAATTTTTTTATGATCAGTGTGATTTTTTTATTTTATTTCCACAGCAGGGATGTGTGTGTGTGTGTTTGTGTAGCTAATTAATTTGTAATATAGATTTTATACCACTACTTTATTTTTTGCGTGAAGTCAAAAAATTGGTTTGAGCCAGCAGACGGTTAAAAAATAAATAAAAAATCTCCAACAGGCAGAAATGCAACGCGAGTCGCATTTTATCAAGCACCACGTCTGAACAAACCCCACGTTTACCAGAACTCTACTGGTTAATAAGTAAGTACTACAAACAAACTGGAATAAAAAACAAACCTGAAGCTGAAGAAACCCTAAACGTTAACGGAAAAGACCCGCGAACCTGAGTGACTGAGAGAAAGACAGCGAGAGAAAGAGAGCTGTTCTCTTCTCAGTGTTCTGTGTGTGAGTGAGCAGAACAGGACACAGCAAATCTGTATGTGTAGGGGAGGGGCGCTGTGACTAGCCTATCACAGAACGCAGACATAGTCAGCGACCCAATGAGGATTTTTATTCAATCCGAGCACAGAAATTAACTCGTATTACTCGTATAATACTCATACTCGGCAAAAGTGCTTTATCCGTATCGAATACTCGTTTCAGCCGAGTATCCGGCTCAACACTACTAGATACGTTCTTGAGCAGTCAGCTTGGTTAATGGGCGAGTATGAAGGTGGTGTGGTTTTTACCTGTTTAAGTCCTCTGCAGAACCTCTCAAACACCCTTTTCATATTGCCACCTTTCTCCATGGAGATGACACGGGTGTGGTCTTCCTCATTGATCCATATTAAGAAGGTCTTCTCATTGTTATGCCTTGAAAATTATTGGAAGTTTAAGATCAAGAAGGAGCTTGATAACCAAAATGTGTACATGGATGATTCACTGATTTTTTTACTGTACCGTCATCAACGTTAAGTCTTTCATGCTTTATGAAGTCAAGAGCATCTTGCAATAATGTTCCTAGTGTTATGCATTAAATCTAACATTGCATTTAAGGTACATATGAATACAGTTTATCTGAAGGCAGTTCTTTACTTGTAGGCAAATGTGAGAATTTTTATATATTTCTGATGTGACTTCTCTTGTTAGCTACACAACTGGTGTTCAAGGCATGCTAAGAACTTCGTAAAGCCATACCAGATGCCTCTTGCATCTGGCCAGTCACGGGCCATAAAGGCACAAGTCAACAAGGGGGACACAGGTTTGTCAAACAGGAAGTGGTCCTACAGAAGGATGAAAGGTTGGTGGAACTGGAGAAGTAGAACAGAATAAGGGGAAAACCGTAACATTGTTTGTGTCAAATGCAACCTATAAAAAACTTGGAAGAGTGGGGATTGTTAGGGTTGTTCTACCATGGCTTCTTCTCTCACTCTCACTCGCCTTACCATATCCCACGGGCATCAGGCCAATCCCTGGCCATCCCAGATGCCGTGAGCAAAGGAGACACAGGCTTGTCAAAGAGAAAATGCTCCTATGCCATGCCAGCATGAAAGGAAGAGTTCAGCATCATGATGTGTGGAAGCAACACCATTAAACGCGCATTTTTAACCAAACACTTAAGCTAGAACCCAGTTGGTACCAAAATATCCTGTGACGGAAAGATCATTATGGAAGCAACTCACATCGATAAGTCTCTGCTGCTCAGCATCACTCATTTCAGTCAGGCTGTAGTAACGTCCAGAGAGGTCTCCTTTTAAGCCAGCCAAGGCCTGGACAACCACTCTTTCCACTTCACGTCGTTCAGAGCGGCTGCAGGCGGGGGGGAGGCTGAGGCCACGGATGCTGCGGCCTGTGCGCACGCGGGAGGACAGGACGTATTGTTCGTCAAATATGCCTGATTGGATCTGCAAGATAAAGGACAACCACAAAAGAAAATATAATCAAGTAAAACTCTGAGAAACTCACTTTAGAAGAAGAGATAAAAACAGACGTGCACCTTGGAGGCATCCAGATCAGTGGGATGCTTCATCGTCTTTGGATCATAGCCATTGTGTCTATCCTTGATTACAGGATCAAAGATTTCAGCAAAGACCTGTAACAGAGAAGTCAAGGGTGTTGTCTCTCCTAATTAGTTTGTAAGACATAAAGAGGAGAGGAAAAATATGATCTTGTAGAAAAGACCAGCTATTGAGTTTGACTTAGCCAAGCTGGTTGATGTTGTTTACCAGTGGTTTGGTGCACCAGACCAACATATTCATACCCTTCTCCAGCAAAACTTCACATAAAGCTTGATAGTTGACCAAGATAGTCATACCCTTTACCCACAAAATAGTGCTGAAGCAGGATGACTTAGGAAGTTTGCTGGTTAAGAGGCCAGCATCCCAAATACAACCCATGCTGTTGACAAGTTGATCTTTTCAGCAAGGGTTGAACAACTTTCTTGAGAAGAGATGTGTTTTGAATATATTGCTGTACCTCATAGCTCTCCTCGTCACCAGCAACCATCCCAACTGTCTTGATGAAGGGATGACCGGGGTTGTCCACACCAGTCTGAATGCACTGGTCAAGAGTCCAATTGTTTGGGGTAACCTTGTCCCTCAGCTTGGCATAAATGGCAGGGGTCATCACACTAGCCATACAGTTGTTGTGTTTACGAAGGTCAGGGTAGTCGGCACTGTTAAGGAACACAGTGTCACATCTTAAGTCATGTTCTGTCTTTGACCCTGTGTAAAAAGTGACTGAGGAAAATGATGTCCTTGCTGTTAATCACCACCATGATTCTTGTAGAAATGAGGAGTTTGTTCAACAGTGGAATGAAGCAATCTTGACGCCACAACGAGCACTACAGGTATAAGACTGTTCACCTCATTTGCTCTTTGCAGATTAGTCATTGGCCCTGCCTCACACTTGATGATAATTCACTCCTAGTACGAGACTACACTAGTGTAGACTTTATAGTGGGATTACTACCCGAAAGTCTATCCAGGATTATGTCAGAGTGGACTTCGAGGATCGCAAAGCATGAAAGTACCTTGGTTTACGAGTGACTTTGTATACGAGTAAATCGGTGTACGAGTATTGTATCAGAGTGCGAGAGAATTTTTCCCTCATCCACGCGCATTTTTTTGTGGAAAAATCCTAACACTCAGCATCATTGCGCACATTTTTACTGGAAATATCCTTAACACAGCCTCTCACAAAGCCCATCACCCCTTCACTCGTTCATTCTCTGTCGCTCGGTTTGGTTCATCATTCATCACAGTGATACTTTTATAAGTGATTTACAGCGGTTTTACCTCGTGTTGTTAACATTAATTGTGATCGCTATTGTTCACGTAGTGAAATATATACGTACAGTACAGCATATAGACAATGACCTCAAGATGAGTAAGAAAGAAGGGATGAAATTCTCCCTGTAAGCAGTAAAACCCTCCTCTCGTCTCCTTCACGCCAGCAGCGACGCTACTCAAAGATGAAGTGTGTTACAGTAAAATGTCAAGTATTTTTTGAGTTTAATTGTCAATTATTAATTAGTATTTATACAAGATCTTAATGGTTATAATTTTAACTGTAATTAATAGGTAAAACCAATTTTTTTAAATAATATTTAATATTTAAAATGGGCATTTACTGTCGTGTGGAACGAATCGAGTGATTTTTATTGCATTCTTATGGGGAAATTTTTTTTGGTGTACGAGATTTTTGAGTTACTTGGAACGAATTAAACTCGTAAACCGAGGTATTATTGTATGTGGGGCAGATGGACTTCTTGTGAACTGGGCCTAAATCCAAAATCGACAACCTTTGAGAACCTTCGACAACACGCTAGAGAAACGAGCGCGCAGCCATCTTTAGAATTTTATATTTAAACTTCCATTTTCGCAGTAGCCCTGTATATTATATGGCATTGCTGTCAAAGACTAATTCGCTTGTGATGTGGATTTACTAATTATAGAGTGAAAAGAAAGGTTCCTTCCTTGGACCGATGATCTGATTTGATCTTTGGCATCTATTAGCATGGAGGAGTGTAACAGAGGTGATGTGTGGAACAGGCAGGACAGTTCCTAAGCTACTTAAGTGTCATGTTCCCACCCATTTACCTTTCACTCAGTTAACGTGTGGCACTTCATCACACAGTACATCATGATCTCTACGCCTGATCATATTTTTTTCCATCACAGAACAGGTGCAAGTTAACTCTAATGCAATAGAGATGTACCGCACCCTTCTGCGTACATTGGTTGAATGATAAAACATTAGCTTTTCATGCAATTTATTCAGGCGTGATTACTAAATTAGCAATGTGTTGAGTGGCGAATAAAGCAAGTAAGAGTCTAGATAGTTATTATACAATGACTAGCTATATTCCATGCAGGATTATCAATGGGATGCAATTGATTTCACCACTTTAGTGTTTACCTGGGAGGGTATAGTTTCCTCCTCTGGTCTGCTGAGATGGCAGCACTGTCACTCAATAGATAACCGGTTGCCACGGCACCAGCTCCAAGGCTCGCCATAAGCAAGCCAGTGGTACGGCTCGACATCATCTTGGCGAATGAGCTTGCCATCTTCACTCGGTTTCTTGTCAAAACGTTCGGGTCAGCACTGATAGAACAGAATGGCTTTCAGAATGATCATAGCAATGAATACTTAATTTATGTGTAGCTATCTAGAAAAACTGTTAGTTAACAGATGGTGCACCAAGGTGGAAAGTGTCACCTGATTAAAAATGACAGCTTGCCTTATTAAGAAACAAATTTATTACCTCTAATACTTCCTTAACATACTTGGCATAGGTGGTTGCACTCTTGAGGACTTGTCCTTTACCCGTTTCTAAAGGACTGTTATGGGAAAACCATTGTAATGTTTCTGAGAATTTGTTTCTTAAATACAGGGCAAACCACACTAAAGACAATCCCCCAAATATTAAAAGTATTGGCCCATCAATATGTGTTTCTCTAAGCCAGATTACTAAACTTTAACATTTGACATCCTCGACGAATCCAACACCGTTGACACTACTGGGACTCTTTAAAAGTGAAAGTGTTATTAATAGACTACATGAAGTGTTTGGAACGAAGCCCCAACTGGCATCGGTCAGTCCCGAGGCCTCGTGCTCAGCCGTGACATTCTGAGCCGGTCACACAAGTGCACACAAGACCCGACTAGAATCTGGCAGCCTGAATTAAGATCTGCATAAAACAGCAAAACCATGAAGACTGTGATACTTCTGAGCAGGTGGCCCGTCAGCACTCCGCCGCGGTTTAAAGTCCGTCTCTTGGCGGAGTTGTGGGGGATTATTAGGCTTTTAACTCGAGGATTAGTCTATAATGGTTGGAGAACCCTATTAAATAATCTAGCTGTTAAGGGCTTGATAGCTATAGCATGGTTAGGGTGTAATCTAGTTGCCTGATTAACCTTGCATTTTACATTATTAATTTTGTTAGCTCTTTGACAAATTGCTTTTTCGATAAAAGCATCTTCTAAATGCATAAATGTACAGATGCTTCAACTAATGTCCTTAAAGATGGCACAGTGATTCCACTAAATGCTTCTTGTTGAAATAGTAACCTGTATTTTACAATCAAGCTTTTAAAGCAATCAAAAGTTCAAGCAAGTATACAATGCAGTGCACTTTTTAAATATCCAATAAGAAATAAAAATAAAAAGAGTTCATAGTTGCCTTTACCACATTGTACACGGCATTCTTAATATTTTCAGTTCCATTAAAAAAATGGGATTAATGAAAACTATTTCTTACCAGCCAACAGAGCTCCTTTTTCTCAAACTGAGCTTTAGTTCTTTCTGGTTAAAGATCAAGATTCAAGTGATTTTTATGATTAAGTAGTAGAGAGAGTTTTACCTGTAGAGTGTCCTCTGTTACAGTAGGCTGTGTCAGGAAGCACACAGTCTGTGAGTGAAGCTGGCGCTCCTCCCAGGATATGGGATTAGAAGCCGACCTGATGGCCAATCCTCTTCCACGTAAGTGCCAGGTCATAACCTATGTCTGGTGCCCGGCTTGTCCTTGAGACCTGCCGCCATGGTCCAGCATTTTGCACTGTACGCAACCTCTTAAATAGATCCACTATCAGCGCTTTAAAACGTCTTAATCTTGGTCTTACCTTGAAATGTGGACTTCTAAAACACTTTTTTAAACCAGTCACAACTGCATTATCAAACAACTTTTAGATGCACAAGATAGACAGATGAATATATCTAAATGATCTTTTGAATGTATAATAGAAAACAAGTATACAGAATATAAGCCAAAACATTTTATTTCATAATTAACATAGGTGAACATTTATGTTGGTGATTGAAAAAAGACATGTTTGAGAATGAAAAGAGGTAAAGTCACTTCTTCAGGAAGTGTGCATGAGTCAACAACAATGTTTAAATAAAAACAACAGCGCAGGGCTGCTTAAAGATCTCAGTGACGTTAAAATAAACGCATGTAATATAACCAATTAAATAGACAGGGCATTATACATATTCTGCTGAACGTGGGTTTGAATTAATCAATCATCAGTAAACCGATTCTCTTTATACAGTGCACATCAAAAAGTACCATCTTTTATCATGGTAATATAGTATGGAGTGCTGTGTAAATACCATTGAACACAGGTATGGTAATAAATCAGTACAAAAGTGCCTTCACTGTTAATGACTTTATACACATCATTTTTATCAGTCATTTACTCTTTCCCCACCATTGATGAGATTTTCCATCATCTACGACATTCTGAACTCATTTTCTTGCAGAGTTTAACTCCAACCTTGATTAAATCCAAGTAGATATACAAAGACGGTGCACTCGTATTACTGCGAATGGGAGAAAGTGCAACACGCAATATGGCAGAATAATCCCGCCCATCTAAATAAAAGAGCCAAGAGCCAATTGTTAGTCATTAATCCCTGCAGCTTTTGTCTGAGACGTGCTCCTATGGCTGGTCATACTCGAAAAAAGTATTTTTTTTGGTCATGATTTGAGTGTTTAGAAGGAAAATATATATGAGACGGTTGTCATTTCATTAGTGATTTCAAATGTGAAATTTAATTCTAAGTTTTGTGATCAGCTTTGGAGAATTTGATGTTTCCCATTCAAAGAGGTGGAAGCTGTACTTGCATGACTGGAATATCTGTGTTTCAAAGATGTGTTTCATTTTAAAAAAGCAACAATTTGAGCAAAAGCTGAGAAAATTGTTTTTTTTTTCAAAAACTCAGATTCAAAACAATGATCAAAACACAGATGGAGTCGATCGAGTCAGTCGAGTCCATCAACACCACCAAAGCTTCACAGTCCCGGAGTCCATTTCATTCAGTAACATCACATGTGCATTTTTTACATTTCTCTATTTACCGCTTTTATCCAAAGGGACATTCAAAAAACGCATTGACATTTTAATCAGCTCTTGCTTTCCCATCAGGCAGTTTTGATCTATATGCTGTTCAATGTTGGTGATTGCATTATTTATTAACAGGAGTTTCTGCAGAAGGGGTGTCATATGTGTAATTCCATATAACAGTGAAACTCCATCAATGGCAGGGAAAGATTAAAAAATAAAAATAAAACGCTGGTGGGAAAGAATTAATTGTAGAATACATGTAATAAATGCTTTGAACAATAGGTTTTTATAGGTCAAAAATTTTTTAAATAAAATGAAAAATAATTTTGTATTTTTGAAGATTATATTAAATACAGATTCATGCAAAAACAGGCCAACAATATCAAACAATTCTACTAACAAAAACATGCTAATTGAGCAAATGCAGCTGACCTGCTGTGTAAACGAATGACAGCTAACATTAACAAATGACAAATGTTTATTTCAGCAAACTCCAGATGAATGTATTTACATGATTGTCATAACATATGGCCGGATGATTAAGAAACGCGCTTGGACCAGCGAACATCAATCATTTCCTGACATTTGTTCACATAACAAATACGATTCTCATTATAATATATTAAAGGATAGATCTGACCTCTAAAATGGAACTGATATTTTGCATTCAGTTAAAAACATTTCAAGAGTTTATCAAATTTATATGAAAAAGTGTCATGCTAGAAATATGCATCCCGAAATATTATAACTGTACATAATATTTACAAAAAGGCACATTTATACCTGAGCTTACAGCAAAGAAAAATCACAAAACAAAATTATGTGCAATGAAGTAAATACATATGGATAGATTGTGGTTTCATAATGGACAGACTTTAGTTCAGATGAACTAAACTGATGAACTATATATATAAAGATGAACTATAGATTCCCTCAAACTGACTTCAAAGGTCTCTTACTGGATATCTGCGTCTGGTGTAAACATGATCGTGATGTTTAGTTGGCAGGAGGGAGTCTTGGCTCAATCTTCAGAGATAATTCATAAAGTGTGTCCTCGTCCATTACAAGAGTCTTATCGAGGAGGAACTGTGTTACCTGAGAGAAGAACAGCCGATCATAACAGGATAACACAACTGCTCGTTCCAAAGACTGAAGCTCACATCCCTTTCATGCTTTAAGTCTAGTCTGCGATTTTTTTTTTTTTGGTGATAAATCTGAAAACCAAGCCCCTAATATTCGAAAGCCTGTAAATGATCAAAACCTTTTTTGCTGTGAAATCTTTTTCAGATTATTATAAAATCAACATACAAATAATATTTGGAATATTTCAAGACGAACACTTTCTGGACTGAAGTAACTTATGTTCACGTGATCATGCATGCATCTCGTTTCTTTTTCTTTAAAAAAAAAAATCATGTTAAAATGCAAGTATAAAATATGATCATCAGGCTTTTGAGGAAGGTTTATTTTTTTCATCTCTCAATCATCATTGTATTGCATTGCATTATGCGTTTTAAAATGACAGAGCTTTGATTATAAAACAAAACATTTAAATATCTTACTAAAACATTATTGGGAAATATAGAGTAGCGACTGATATTTACATGCAACTATTATAAAGATCTCATAGTATCAGAATTTCAGATCTCACTTTCTGGTCATATAAATATCAGCAACTGCAACAAAATGCATATTTTGTCTCAGTTTGAGCCTCTGAATAAAATTGAGCAGTTTTTTCCTTATTCTCACTCTATCCTACAGTGCTATACGAGCCATAAAATCCTGATGCATGTGTGAATCTAAACAAAAAGCATGCATGCAAAAGAACGTCTGTATCTACAGCTTCCATACGGTCTCACTGTACATCAAGACTGTACCTTGGGTTGCAGATCGATCCTGTAGGGCGCCTGCTGAAACTGTCGGATCTCTCGTATTATGTGCGAGATCTGTGACGCACAACAAAAGCACATTTGAAGACTCATGACTACACAATGTGAACTGCTATCTTTCAAAATCCCCCTGAGCCTCAGAATGGTGTAAACTGAAATCATGAGTATTTACCATCCTCATTTTAGAGAAGTTGACAAGCCCCTCCTCTGTGAAGTTGGGCGTTCCTTCCTCGATGAACGCCAGATCTGTCAGGTACATGCCCAGATAGGGCACGCATGGAGGGTTACAGCTGTGGATTCAACACCACAATGTTACAGTGCATGTGTTTATATGGAGTGTGAATCAAACATATGCAAACTTACTTTTTCAGAGTTTCCCTCAGGTTCTTAAACCTCCCTTCAGAGGAAACGATCTTCTGCAGTCGGTCCATAAGAGCTTTGGTCTGAGAATAAACGATTAAAATGGACACAATGCACGATGTTTGATCAATGGAATCTGAGGCTCTCAACCCACCTGTTTGCAAACCTTGGCCCATGTTTTCTTTAGCCTGTAGATGGCGCTGCGGTTCAGCGCGGACGTGATCTCCAGGACTCCGTTGTAGTTGTTGAGACAGCGGCATATATCAGCAACCGCCAGCCACTTCTCAATGGAGTTGGCTCTGGAGCTCAGGTCGCACTGAGCCATGATCTGAGACGCTACCAGATTGCTCATCTATTGAAAACAATTATCATTCTGTTATATCGACTCATCACATGAAGGACTTTAACCCTTGTGCGTCCTTAAGGACTCTTAACTCATTTACCTGTGTTATTGCCAACAGCATAAATGTGGCAGAAGCACACATACTATGTACTTATTATATTATAAGTACTAACCCAGAACCTGCACCTGCACCATGTAGTCACCTCACATTACTCACTACTTGTTTATGATCGAAGGGAACGATTTGGATGCTTCATCCACTGTTGCTTCAATACAGTCTTTTCTTTTTCTTCTAATGATTTGTAATGAGTGATTTATAATCAAGTTTGTGATTTATAATGTGGTATATATTTTTTAATTTTTTGAATGATGTCTTCAAATGTATGTACACTTCAGTCTATCGCCTATGTAAGCAATATGTTAAACTTTACCTTTACTTTGCTTTTCTGTATTTTTCCATAGAGTGAGGATGAATATTGTCTGCACTTCTCCACAGATAGAGAATGTTATCAGAATGTTTTGAGAGTCTTTCTGTTGATAGTTGGAGCCTGAGCCGAGTTCAACCTTGGAGAAGCTCTCTCTCTGTGTGTGTGTGTGTGTGTGTGTGTGTGTGTGTGTGTGTGTGTGTGTGTGTCCTGTGTTAGTGTGTATATCTGTGTGTTTGTGTGTGTCCTGTGTATCTGTGTGTGTATATATGTGTGTGTGTGTCCTGTGTTAGTGTGTATGTGTGCATATGTGTGTGTGTGTCCTGTGTATCTTTGTTAGTGTGTATATCTGTATGTGTGTGTGTCCTGTGTTAGTGTGTATGTGTGTATATATGTGTGTGTGTGTGTCCTGTGTTAGTGTGTATGTGTGTATATATGTGTGTGTGTCCTGTGTTAGTGTGTATGTGTGTATATATGTGTGTGTGTGTGTCCTGTGTTAGTGTGTATGTGTGTATATCTGTGTGTGTGTGTGTGTCCTGTGTATCTATGTTAGTGTGTATATCTGTTTGTGTGTGTGTCCTGTGTTAGTGTGTATGTGTGCATATGTGTGTGTGTGTCCTGTGTATCTTTGTTAGTGTGTATATCTGTATGTGTGTGTGTCCTGTGTTAGTGTGTATGTGTGTATATATGTGTGTGTGTGTGTCCTGTGTTAGTGTGTATGTGTGTATATATGTGTGTGTGTCCTGTGTTAGTGTGTATGTGTGTATATATGTGTGTGTGTGTGTCCTGTGTTAGTGTGTATGTGTGTATATCTGTGTGTGTGTGTGTGTCCTGTGTATCTATGTTAGTGTGTATATCTGTTTGTGTGTGTGTCCTGTGTTAGTGTGTATGTGTGTATATATGTGTGTGTGTGTGTCCTGTGTTAGTGTGTGTGTGTGTATATCTGTGTGTGTGTGTTTTTTAGTGTGTCCTGTGTATCTGTGTGTGTGTGTGTTAATGTGTTCTGTGTATCTGTGTTAGTGTGTATGTGTGTACATCTGTGTGTGTGTGTGTCTAAGTCTGTGTGTGTGTGTGTGTGTGTGTGTTTTAGTGTGTCCTGTGTATCTGTGTGTGTATATATCTGTATGTGTGTGTGTGTGCTTTAGTGTGTCCTGTGTATCTGTGTGTGTATATATCTGTATGTGTGTGTGTGTGTGCTTTAGTGTGTCCTGTGTATCTGTGTGTGTGTGTGTTAATGTGTTCTGTGTATCTGTGTTAGTGTGTATGTGTGTATATCTGTGTGTGTGTGTGTGTTTTAGTGTGTCCTGTGTATCTGTGTGTGTGTGTGTGTGTTTTAGTGTGTCCTGTGTATCTGTGTGTGTGTGTGTGTTTTAGTGTGTCCTGTGTATCTGTGTGTGTGTGTGTTAATGTGTTCTGTGTATCTGTGTTAGTGTGTATGTGTGTATATCTGTGTGTGTGTGTGTGTTTTAGTGTGTCCTGTGTATCTGTGTGTGTATGTGTCTAAATCTGTGTGTGTGTGTGTTTTAGTGTGTCCTGTGTATCTGTGTGTGTATATATCTGTATGTGTGTGTGTGTGTGTGCTTTAGTGTGTCCTGTGTATCTGTGTGTGTGTGTTTGTTAATGTGTCCTGTGTATCTTTGTTAGTGTGTGTGTGTGTGTGTGTGTGTGTGTGTGTGTGTGTCCTATGTATCTGTATGTGTAGACAAATCTTAATTCTGTCATTATCATTTTAAAATCTTAGGATGTGTGCTTTCCTGTGTCTCAAACAGTGATCAATCGTGGCGCTTGCAACATCAAGGTCATGGGTTCGAGTCCCAGTGAAAGCAAGAACTGATTAGTATGTCAATGTGTTTCTTGATTCAAGATAAAAGGATAAAAGCATCTGATAAATGCAGAAATATAAATGTCCAAAAGCTTCTGCTTAAAGGACTCAAATTTGCTTTGTAGATAAATCTTAATTCTGTCATTATCATTTTAAAATCTGAGGATGTGTGTTTAATCTTTTGATGTTTATAGATTATAAATTTTTGCCCACGTCATTGAAGTGCTGACTGGTCTTCATAATATACGGAGTCCTTTCATTTTTGTCCGTTTTCATCCAGCCTTGACCAAGAAACTCCCTAGAAAGTCAGACATCTTCATCAAACACAACTAAAGAGCAATTCAGCAAACATGCATGAATGAAACACTGTAAAGCGTTAATGCGTGCTCTGATCAAATACTCACTCGTATGGAATATTCCGGAACACAATATGGTCCAGGAGAGTAATTTGTTCCGCTAGTTCCATTGCCGACAGCGACTCAAAGCATTCGACCCTCGGACACTCAGACTAGAAAACACACGCAAAATTATACAGGGATGAAAGAAATACATCAATACACACTTCGATGCAGTGACACCAACCATTTGAACTATATCCTCAATCTTCAACTGGGAATCATCTTGCTCTTCTTGAGAAAGGGCACTGGGGAGAGATCAAAGAAGCAGTTCACCTCAAACGAAAGCTCTGTCATTTAATTATTCATCCAATATATGTTTGCTTTCCCATAGAACACATATTTCATCTTGTCTTCCACATACACTACCACTCAAAAGATTTTTTTTTGTTAATTAATAGTAATAATATTAATATTGCACTGTTTTACTGTATTTATGATCTGATAAATTCAGCTTTAATCACAGGAATAAATGACACTTTACTATATATTCACATAGAAAACAGCTGTTTTACACTGATATAATATTACACTGTTTTACTGTATTTATCATATAAATAAATTCAGTGTACTGATATAATATTACACTGTGTAATATTATAAATTCAGTGTACTGATTGTGATAAATTCAGTGTACTGAATGTGATAAATTCAGTGTACTGATTCAGTGTACTGTACTGTAATTCTGTGTAATATTATAAATTCAGTGTACTGATATAATATTACACTGTTTTACTGTATTTATCATATAATAAATTCAGCTTTAATCACAGGAATAAATGACACTTTACTGTATATTCACATAGAAAACAGCTGTTTTACACTGATATAATATTACACTGTTTTACTGTATTTATCATCTAATAAATTCAGCTTTAATCACAGGAATAAATGACACTTTACTATATATTCACATAGAAAACAGCTGTTTTACACTGATATAATATTACACTGTTTTACTGTATTTGTCATCTAATAAATTCAGCTTTAATCACAGGAATAAATGACACTACTATATATTCACATAGAAAACAGCTGTTTTACACTGATATAATATTACACTGTTTTACTGTATTTATCATCTAATAAATTCAGCTTTAATCACAGGAATAAATGACACTTTACTGTATATTCACATAGAAAACAGCTGTTTTACACTGATATAATATTACACTGTTTTACTGTATTTATCATCTAATAAATTCAGCTTTAATCACAGGAATAAATGACACTTTACTATATATTCACATAGAAAACAGCTGTTTTACACTGATATAATATTACACTGTTTTACTGTATTTATCATCTAATAAATTCAGCTTTAATCACAGGAATAAATGACACTTTACTATATATTCACATAGAAAACAGCTGTTTTACACTGATATAATATTACACTGTTTTACTGTATTTATCATCTAATAAATTCAGCTTTAATCACAGGAATAAATGACACTTTACTATATATTCACATAGAAAACAGCTGTTTTACACTGATATAATATTACACTGTTTTACTGTATTTATCATCTAATAAATTCAGCTTTAATCACAGGAATAAATGACACTTTACTGTATATTCACATAGAAAACAGCTGTTTTACACTGATATAATATTACACTGTTTTACTGTATTTATCATCTAATAAATTCAGCTTTAATCACAGGAATAAATGACACTTTACTGTATATTCACATAGAAAACAGCTGTTTTACACTGATATAATATTACACTGTTTTACTGTATTTATCATCTAATAAATTCAGCTTTAATCACAGGAATAAATGACACTTTACTATATATTCACATAGAAAACAGCTGTTTTACACTGATATAATATTACACTGTTTTACTGTATTTATCATCTAATAAATTCAGCTTTAATCACAGGAATAAATGACACTTTACTATATATTCACATAGAAAACAGCTGTTTTACACTGATATAATATTACACTGTTTTACTGTATTTATCATCTAATAAATTCAGCTTTAATCACAGGAATAAATGACACTTTACTGTATATTCACATAGAAAACAGCTGTTTTACACTGATATAATATTACACTGTTTTACTGTATTTATCATCTAATAAATTCAGCTTTAATCACAGGAATAAATGACACTTTACTATATATTCACATAGAAAACAGCTGTTTTACACTGATATAATATTACACTGTTTTACTGTATTTATCATCTAATAAATTCAGCTTTAATCACAGGAATAAATGACACTTTACTATATATTCACATAGAAAACAGCTGTTTTACACTGATATAATATTACACTGTTTTACTGTATTTATCATCTAATAAATTCAGCTTTAATCACAGGAATAAATGACACTTTACTGTATATTCACATAGAAAACAGCTGTTTTACACTGATATAATATTACACTGTTTTACTGTATTTATCATCTAATAAATTCAGCTTTAATCACAGGAATAAATGACACTTTACTATATATTCACATAGAAAACAGCTGTTTTACACTGATATAATATTACACTGTTTTACTGTATTTATCATCTAATAAATTCAGCTTTAATCACAGGAATAAATGACACTTTACTGTATATTCACATAGAAAACAGCTGTTTTACACTGATATAATATTACACTGTTTTACTGTATTTATCATCTAATAAATTCAGCTTTAATCACAGGAATAAATGACACTTTACTATATATTCACATAGAAAACAGCTGTTTTACACTGATATAATATTACACTGTTTTACTGTATTTATCATCTAATAAATTCAGCTTTAATCACAGGAATAAATGACATTTTACTATATATTCACATAGAAAACAGCTGTTTTACACTGATATAATATTACACTGTTTTACTGTATTTATCATCTAATAAATTCAGCTTTAATCACAGGAATAAATGACACTTTACTATATATTCACATAGAAAACAGCTGTTTTACACTGATATAATATTACACTGTTTTACTGTATTTATCATCTAATAAATTCAGCTTTAATCACAGGAATAAATGACACTTTACTATATATTCACATAGAAAACAGCTGTTTTACACTGATATAATATTACACTGTTTTACTGTATTTATCATCTAATAAATTCAGCTTTAATCACAGGAATAAATGACACTTTACTGTATATTCACATAGAAAACAGCTGTTTTACACTGATATAATATTACACTGTTTTACTGTATTTATCATCTAATAAATTCAGCTTTAATCACAGGAATAAATGACACTTTACTGTATATTCACATAGAAAACAGCTGTTTTACACTGATATAATATTACACTGTTTTACTGTATTTATCATCTAATAAATTCAGCTTTAATCACAGGAATAAATGACACTTTACTATATATTCACATAGAAAACAGCTGTTTTACACTGATATAATATTACACTGTTTTACTGTATTTATCATCTAATAAATTCAGCTTTAATCACAGGAATAAATGACACTTTACTATATATTCACATAGAAAACAGCTGTTTTACACTGATATAATATTACACTGTTTTACTGTATTTATCATCTAATAAATTCAGCTTTAATCACAGGAATAAATGACACTTTACTGTATATTCACATAGAAAACAGCTGTTTTACACTGATATAATATTACACTGTTTTACTGTATTTATCATCTAATAAATTCAGCTTTAATCACAGGAATAAATGACACTTTACTATATATTCACATAGAAAACAGCTGTTTTACACTGATATAATATTACACTGTTTTACTGTATTTATCATCTAATAAATTCAGCTTTAATCACAGGAATAAATGACACTTTACTATATATTCACA
The DNA here is from genome assembly GCA_037043235.1 of Rhodeus uyekii. Lineage (NCBI taxonomy): Eukaryota > Metazoa > Chordata > Actinopteri > Cypriniformes > Acheilognathidae > Rhodeus > Rhodeus uyekii. Next base: position 937,834 of record JAWRVZ010000196.1, read on the forward strand.
TAGAAAACAGCTGTTTTACACTGATATAATATTACACTGTTTTACTGTATTTATCATCTAATAAATTCAGCTTTAATCACAGGAATAAATTACACTTTACTGTATATTCACATAGAAAACAGCTGTTTTACACTGATATAATATTACACTGTTTTACTGTATTTATCATCTAATAAATTCAGCTTTAATCACAGGAATAAATGACACTTTACTATATATTCACATAGAAAACAGCTATTTTACACTGATATAATATTACACTGTTTTACTGTATTTATCATCTAATAAATTCAGCTTTAATCACAGGAATAAATGACACTTTACTGTATATTCACATAGAAAACAGCTGTTTTACACTGATATAATATTACACTGTTTTACTGTATTTATCATCTAATAAATTCAGCTTTAATCACAGGAATAAATGACACTTTACTGTATATTCACATAGAAAACAGCTGTTTTACACTGATATAATATTACACTGTTTTACTGTATTTATCATCTAATAAATTCAGCTTTAATCACAGGAATAAATGACACTTTACTATATATTCACATAGAAAACAGCTGTTTTACACTGATATAATATTACACTGTTTTACTGTATTTATCATCTAATAAATTCAGCTTTAATCACAGGAATAAATTACACTTTACTGTATATTCACATAGAAAACAGCTGTTTTACACTGATATAATATTACACTGTTTTACTGTATTTATCATCTAATAAATTCAGCTTTAATCACAGGAATAAATGACACTTTACTGTATATTCACATAGAAAACAGCTGTTTTACACTGATATAATATTACACTGTTTTACTGTATTTATCATCTAATAAATTCAGCTTTAATCACAGGAATAAATGACACTTTACTATATATTCACATAGAAAACAGCTGTTTTACACTGATATAATATTACACTGTTTTACTGTATTTATCATCTAATAAATTCAGCTTTAATCACAGGAATAAATGACACTTTACTGTATATTCACATAGAAAACAGCTGTTTTACACTGATATAATATTACACTGTTTTACTGTATTTATCATCTAATAAATTCAGCTTTAATCACAGGAATAAATGACACTTTACTATATATTCACATAGAAAACAGCTGTTTTACACTGATATAATATTACACTGTTTTACTGTATTTATCATCTAATAAATTCAGCTTTAATCACAGGAATAAATGACACTTTACTATATATTCACATAGAAAACAGCTGTTTTACACTGATATAATATTACACTGTTTTACTGTATTTATCATCTAATAAATTCAGCTTTAATCACAGGAATAAATGACACTTTACTATATATTCACATAGAAAACAGCTGTTTTACACTGATATAATATTACACTGTTTTACTGTATTTATCATCTAATAAATTCAGCTTTAATCACAGGAATAAATTAAATTTAAAATATATTACAATAGAAAACAGTTATATTACATTTCACAGACTTCTTTCAAAAACATTAAGAGATCTTTCTGACTTTTGAACACATATGCTTCAACTAAATTAAATCAGATTAAATATTGTTGGTGAATTATCCCACCCATCTGTCATTGAGACATCAAACCATTTCTCTCAGAGTTGTTGAGATGTTCAATGGAAGCACACAAACACAGTCTCACTGACGGTCTGTCTGGAGTGGGTTTCACCTCAGTATGTTAGCTGTGGCCTTCCTCTCCTGCGGCAGAAGGTCTGGATCTCGCAGCACCTCCTCCAGCAGGGCGACCACAGCCGTCGTCAGCTCTGCGTTCATCTCAAAGTCCTACAAACACACAGACAAACTCAGTGTCCCCGACCACACATAAAACAGGGCTGTATGATTTAGTGGTCATTCTGGCTAATATTTAGGTTTGAAACTCATGCATCTTGAGAATCACTGCTCTGCCCTTTTCAGGACGCTCCAGTAATTTATGCATTTATAGCCATGAAACCTGAACACATACATGCAAACCAACTGTTGAAGAACCAACATGAACATTATCTTCTATGAGTGAGAAAATGCAGATGCATGGATTTGTACTAATTTAACACAAAAATGGTGTTTGTGTGCATGCATATGATCGTTCAGAAATCATTCTAATATGCTGATTTGCTGCTCAAGAATTATTTATGATTATTATTATCAATGCTGAAAACAGCTACTATTTTTGTAGAAACTGATTACATATTTTAGTTTTCATTGATAAATACAAAGTTCGAAAGAAAATTTGAAAATGTGCTTTTACTGTCAAATTTGGTCAATATTATATGGAAAGTTGGTTCCGCCACTGAATAAAAATAAATAAATAAAAAGGTAACTTATCTCACTATAGTTTTTTTTTTATCTCAAAATTATAAAATGACAGTTATAAAGTCAGAATTGTGAGATATAAACAAGTAAATGTAAGAAAATACCAGAATTCGGAGCTGAATTTTCCCCCACAGAATTGGACTTTTGGACAATTGGGAGTTTATATTTCACAATTCTGAGTAAAGCGATGTATGGGATCTAAACTCATAATTGCAAGATAATTATCTTCAATAACATTATGTATCTTTGCTGAATAAAATTATTAATATCCTTTTTTTTATTTTATCTTACTTACATTTGCATTTTCATATAAACATTTTTCAGTTTTCAATTTGTAAATTTCACAAAAAATTTGAGGAAAAATCAAAGACAATATTATTTGTATAGTGTTTTCCTCAATATAAATTATTTCAGAGCAGCTTGAAATAAATAAATCACTCCTTAGATTGTAAAACACTGGTTTGCGTTTAAGCAAATTTTTGGAGTTATATCAGCCACATTGCTCTCCAGATATCAGCGTCAGTCATTAAAATATTCAAAATTCACATATCACTAGATAAAGGCGTCTAAATAACGTCCTGCTTACTAAAACTGCTGTGAGACAGAAGTACAGCGCAATAAATGAACCACCAGTGTCCTTCAAAATGCACGACACGCTAAAAGAGGGAATAGATTTGACTGGATGCTCTGTTCCTGACATGTTAACAGAGCGGGGCCCTCCGGGGTCCGGTGACATTTCAGCGCAGTCACTACCGCACACAATGAAGGACTGAAGCGCAAAGCAGGTCTGACAGTGAGGTGTGAGGCGCGTCTCGCCGCTGTTTGAATACAGATCAGAAAATTCAACTAATGTTTCATATAATCATGCACAGGTACAATAGCAATGCAAATCTACTGTTACAATTTCCTTATTTTAAAAAAGAGGGTTTGTGACTTGAAGTGAAGTTAATAATTATATTGAATATAAAAATAAAACAAATAAATAAATGGGGCTGCATGATAATTGCAATAAAATTATAAAAACAAACGCTGCGATTCAAATAACTGTATAGTCTGATGCGCCGAAGACTCGTGCAGTGCATTTCATTATTATAATTAAATATAAATAAATGAAAAATCTACTAATAACATTTATTATTATCAACGGCAGGAAATCATAAACAATGTTGAGATGGTTACTCTAAAAAAGTAATTTATTACTAGCTCTTTAACAGTGTAATTAGATTACAAATTTCGCTCAAGAAATTACTTAAAGTACTCTTTCAATACTTTCAAATAAATTGCATAAATTACTCTTGAACTGACTGAAGTATTTAAATCTACACTGGTAAATCTACTTGTTTTATATACAAATGTTCTTTAGTCCATACTAAAATTAAAATACATACAGGAAAATTAAGAGTAATCCCTTACTTTTTATTTTTTCAAGGGAAAAGTAATTAAACTACAGTAATTATCCGTCCATGCATTACACCCAAAGCTGACCTCAAACATGCGATTGTGTCATTAAATTATGGAAATATTAACTTCAAGTACTTCAAGTAAATATTGTCCGACTAAACCCATTGTGTTATTACAATAAACAATTTCCGTTGCACTTTATTGTACAGTCTGTGCACTTATGTTTCCCTAAGAATGTGTGGGTAATGTAAGGTAAGGTGAGGTGTAGATTCTGGGTTAGTACTTAGTTATTACCCACTTATTGTAATTGCTATAATAAGTACATAGCATGTGCATGAGGAATAGCGCTGTAAAATAAAGTACTCCCACAATTGTTTGGTAATTTGGTAATTACACAATACTGTTACCCTTAGTCCTGTATGTTGTCATGAGTGCACTTCCTGTATGTAAGGTCATTGTTCTACTTCCAGTCGTGTCATTGTCATCTGTTCACTTCCTGTCGGTGAGGTCATTTGTCACTTCCTGTATGGTGTGTCATGTTTCACTTCTGGCTCCCTTCTGTGTTTCCTCTCGTGCCCTTCCTGCACCTGTCTCGTCATCACTTACATCGTTAGTCTGCGCAGGTGTTCGTCATTCCCTTGTGTATTTAACCCTCTTGCGTTTCCCTTATCCTTGTCAGTTGTTGACATTGTCTTGGTGAATCTGTCTTGTCGTTGTTATGTGTGTGGATGCCATTCTCTTTGTTCCTGTCTCCTCGTTTCTTTAAGTTATTCTCGTTTTCCCCGTTTTCCACAAGTGTGCAGTTTTTGTTTTGATATTTAAAGCGTTTTTGTTTGTGTTTATAAATAAAGTGACTTTGAGTTGGAAACCTGCTCTCCTCGTCGTGTCTTTCCACATCGCACACGTTTCCAGTTTTGTAACAAATACACTACATTACTGTGATTAATCAACTGGAGAAATTATTTTACATTTCTACCCTATTCACCTTTCCTGTGTCTCAAACAGTAGAGAGTGGCGCTTACAACATCAAGGTCATGGGTTCGATTCCCAGGGAAAGCAAGAACTGATTAGAATGTCAATGTGTTTCTTGAATGCAATGCAAGTCGCTTTGGAGAAAAGCGTCTGATAAATGCATGAATGTAAATGTAAAATGTCACCCGTGGTGTCTCTACTGTGAATGATAAATCGCTCGAGGAATTGAAACTGGCAGGCTGGAAGAGATGCAAGTCACACAAACCTGCGAGTGTTTGGAAACCCAGTGGCGCAGAACGTTGAGCACTCTGTTGGTGGCGGCCCTGCGGATGAGGAACTCTTTATCGTACGATTTCTCTGGGTTGGTAAATCCTGAATGAGAGACAGTAGGAGAATTATTCATCGCGATGAGGACGTGAAACCCTCCCCAGAGCCGTGTCACGACTGAAGAGAGACCCGATGGGAGATCTGTTTCAGCGGCGAGGGGAGCTGTCAGACCCCATCAGTGTCGTCTAACCTTGCGGGCTGCTGTGTCCGGCTGCGGCGGTGGCGATGGCGAAGGCGGACGCGGGGGACACGGCACAGCGGGAGCTCTCGCTAGACTGACCTATGAGGACACGAGAGAGAAAAGCACTGTTGAACAACTTAACTCAAAGATAAAGGTTCATGAGTAAGATAATCCAACTGCACGTGATGCATTCTGGGACGCTTTTTAAACAGTATAGAAGACGTTCACATGTATGCTGGACACTGCTTGATGATTTTCCAGTGCTATACAAACCAACTCATCATTTTAAAAAGATATTGTCACGTTAAGCAAGGATGAAGACGAAGATGAAGGTGATCCAACAGGACTTTAATAAAGGTAAAGGAGTGTAAACAAACAAGGCGCAAACACTAACATCTAATCCACACAAACAACAACCGACTACTAAGGAGTGAACACAGAGAACTAAATACAGGAGTGATAACGAACAAATGATAAACAGCTGTGAAGATTAGTGTTCATGGAAACAGATAAGTGATGGAAGGATCAGAACAAAATAACGTGACAGAAAAATAGGCAAAATAAGAGTCCCTGTTTAGTGAAAGCGTGACAGATATTAGAGAGAAAATTAGAAATATATTAAGCCAATTGTCTCCAAAGGTTTGGCTGGTAGAGTAGATGTTCTTGGCCCTGTTTGTAGCTGGTGTTATGATTTATTTTGGATGATTATATCGATTGTAAACAGGGTCTGAAAAATTTTGAGTTTGTCCACTTTCGACACTTCCAGAGGAAGTTGAAAACACATTCAACTGGATTGCTTTCATAGTGAAAACACTCATGTGGTTCAAATGCAGTCGAACAGCCACTAAAAGACCCTTCTCTCCACTTACTGACCTGATGCATGAACATTATGGGATGCGCACTAGCCAGACGGGATTTTAACTTTGTCGGCTAAAGACCCAGGTTTGGTTTGAAGATGAAAAAACGTACCAAGCTCAATGTTCTCTCACCATTCCTGATTTCTAACACACAGTAGAAACTAATGCTGCTGCTCTCTGAGTGTTTTTTCGTTGTCTCTGGTCGCATATAAAAAAAAGTTTTCTAATATATTATCCATTACATTGACAGATTTGAACAAGCCATCCTTTGAACATAGACCCTCCCCGCAAAGAAATCAGGACAGAAGTGGATGAAAGTGGACAAAAGAGATTAAAACACCTGGTGTAAATCGAAATACCAGGTGGAAACATTGCCTTAAAGGTAAAGTATAAAACAACCGGTTTAATTTGCACTCAAATAACTTGCACTTTGTATTTGTTCTAAGAAACATTGACTAACGTGAAAAAACAAGTGTGCAATACTTATATTTGTAGAGCTTCAGGATACCTGCAGGCTGTCGGAAGCGCAGGTGTCGCGGTGTGGATGGGGAGCGGCATGGAGACATGTCTGCAGAATCACTGGACGTGGGTGACTCAGGAATGAACTTGTCCAACGATACGGACTCTAGAACAGCTGTCAGGAACACCAAACAACCGCAGTCATGAGCTTTGGGTCATGAGGAATTATTGAATGTCATTGATAAACAAAGAAATCAGAGTATTTACAATTGTACAATTTATTTACAATCTATTTGTCCATCTATCTTTCTATCTATCTATCTATCTATCTGTCTATCATCGGTCTGTCTGTCTGTCCATCCATCCATCCATTCAAGTATTCAGGCCCCCTTAAATTTTTCACTCTGTTATAGTGCAACCATTTGCTAAAATCATTTCAGTTCATTTTTTTACTCATTAATGTGCACACAGCTCCCCATATTGACAGAAAAACACAAAGTTGTTGACATTTTTGCAGATTTATTAAAAAAGAAAAACTAAAATATCACATGGTCGTAAGTGTTCAGACCCTTTGCTGTGACACTCATATATGTAACTCAGGTGCTGTCCATTTCTCCTGATCATCCTTGAGATGGTTCTACACCTTCCTTTGAGTCCAGCTGTGTTTGATTATACTGATTGGACTTGATTAGGAAAGCCACAAACCTGTCTATATAAGACCTTACAGCTCACAGTGCATGACAGAGCAAATGAGAATCATGAGTTCAAAGGAACTGCCTGAAGAGCTCAGAGACAGAATTGTGGCATGGCACAGATCTGGCCACGGTTACAAAAACATTTCTGCTGCACTTAAGGTTCCTAAGAGCACAGTGGCCTCCACAATCCTTAAATGGAAGACGTTTGGCACGACCAGAACCCTTCCTAGAGCTGGATGTCCGGCCAAACTGAGCTATCAGGGGAGAAGAGCGTTGGTGAGAGAGGTAAAGAACAACCCAAAGATCACTGTAGCTGAGCTCCAGAGATGCAGTCGGGAGATGGAAGAAAGTTGTAGAAAGTCAACCATCACTACAGCCCTCAGTTTTATGGCAGAGTGATGGTTGACTCCAAGATGGTGAGAAATAAGATTGTCTGATGAGACCAAGATATAACTTTTTGGCCTTAATTCTAAGTGGTATGTGTGGAGAAAACCAGGCATTGCTCATCACCTGTCCAATACAGTCCCAACAGTGAAGCATGTGGTGCAGCATCAGCTGTGGGTGTTTTTCAGCTGCAGGACGACTGGTTGCATTCGAGAGAAAGATGAATACATTCAAGTACAGGGATATCCTCAGACCTGCTCAGGACCTCAGACTGGGGCGAAGGTGTACCTTCCAACAAGACAATGACCTGAAGCACACAGCTAAAATAACGATGGAGTGGCTTCACAACAACTCTGTGACTGTTCTTGAACGGCCCAGCCAGAGCCTTACTTACTTACCCTGACTTAAACCCAACTGAGCACCTCTGGAGAGACATAAAAATGGCTGTCCACCAACATTTACCTTGTATATACACGCGTGGCTTTCCTAATCAACTACAATCAGTATAATCAAGACTTAGGAGTGATATATATAAAAATGTAAACAATTCTGTGTTTTTCTGTCAATATAGGGTGCTGTGCGTACATTAAGGAGGAAAAAAATGAACTTAAATGATTTTAGCAAATGGCTGCAACATAACAAAGAGTGAAAAATGTAAAGGGGCCTGAAGACTTTCCGTACCCACTGTATGTATGCATGCATGTATGTATGTATGTATGTATGTATGTATGTATGTATCTATCTATCTATCAGTCTGTCTGTCTGTCTGTCTGTCTGTCTGTCTGTCTGTCTATTGTTTCATCTAAAATTGAGATGAACAGCTCAAACAAGAAGTTTGAAAGACAAAATTATCTCAAAAGCACTGAGAGGAGATCAATAAGATCTCAACAAAAGTCATCCATATTTAATTAGTTCCATGTTTATTATCCTTCTAACTGTCAAACAGACGGGTATCATGTTATCATGTCGCACGTCTTTCAGACAGTATGGAGAGAATTTGAGGCTGAACAATAGAGGACTCACAACAGCACTCACCTCGTCGAATACTCCGTCGCAGCTTCCCACAGAAAGCATCTATTCGCGGCAGCTCCCCGCCCTCCTCTGGGGTGGAGGGACTGAGCTCGGGGGAGCTGGGGCCCCGGCTGAGGTCCAGAGGGGCTTTGGTACATGTGGGGGGAGGTGAGGAGAGGACGGGGTTGAAGGTAGACGTCGGGCTGCTTGCTGCAGAGGAAGTGGTAGACGACAGATCTAAGGCGCCGCCCTTACAGCTAATAGGAGAGCTGAGGGACAGTTTTCGGGAATGGATAGGGGAGGCTGTGCGTGAGGGGATGGAGACGGGTGGAGGAGAGGAGAACTTGCGACAAAGCCGAGGGGATTTGTTGTTCAGGTGCTCTCCACTCCAAGGGCCTTGGTTGGTGGCGAAGAAAAGCTCGAGGGACCTAAACCATCAATGCAAGATGGAAACAAGTTAATAAATGCATCTCACAACCAGAAATTGCCTTCTAGAAATACCAGTTTATGTTTAAAAGCACACATTAACCTTAGAATAAAACCCTGCTTCACAACGTGTGTCATTTACATAGAGAAGTCTTAAAGCTACAGTAGCAAAAACAAACAAGTTATCTATCTATCTATCTATCTCTGTTTTCATCCATCCATCCGTCCGTCTGTCTATCTATCTGTCATATCTATCTATCTATCTCTGTTTTCATCCATCCATCCATCCATCCGTCCGTCTGTCATATCTATCTATCTATCTATCTATCTATCTATCTATCTATCTATCTATCTATCTGTCTATCTATCTATCTATCTCTGTCTGTTTTCATCCATCCATCTGTCTGCCTTTCTTTTTTCCCTCTATCAATCTATCCATCCATCTATCTATCTATCTATCTATCTATCTATCTATCTATCTATCTATCTATCTATCTATCTATCTATCTATCTATCTATCTATCTATCTATCTATCTCTGTCTGTTTTCATCCATCCATCTGTCTGCCTTTCTTTTTTCCCTCTATCAATCTATCCATCTATCTATCTATCTATCTATCTATCTATCTATCTATCTATCTATCTATCTATCTATCTATCTATCTATCTATCTATCTATCTATCTATCTATCTATCTATCTATCTATCTATCTATCTGTCTCTGTCAGTTTTCATCCATCCAACCGTCGGTCTGTCTATCTTTCTTTCATCCCTCTATCTATCTATCTCTCTGTCTGTTTTCATCTATCCATCCGTCCGTCTGTCTGTCTGTCTGTCTATTTGTCTGTCCATCCATCCATCTGTCTCTCTGCCTTTCTTTCATCCGTCTGTCTGTCCATCTATCTATCTATCTATCTATCTATCTATCTATCTATCTATCTATCTATCTATCTATCTATCTATCTATCTATCTATCTATCTATCTATCTCTGTTTTCATCCATCCATCCATCTATCTATCTACTAAAAACACACATTAACCTTAAAATAAAAATGTACATAGAAGTTTTTAAGGCACAGTAGCAAAAAAAACAACCCAAAAACCTGTTTAACTATAAGGGTCAGAAAGAGGATGGAAAATGATCATGAAAAACTAAATTACAGTAAGAAACCTTGACAATAAAATGGACACACGGGAAAATAAAGTCCACAAACATGTCAAATAAAAAAAGACAGAGGGAGGGATGAGTTACTTGGACTGGTCCAGCGCAAGCCTTGTGATCTTCAGGCTGTAGTCTGGACAGATGGAGGAGATGGACAAACGGTCGGACGAATGATACTGAACCCTGTGAGTGACAGTGAGGCAGGAACAGGAGGATTGTGGGAAGCAGAGGATCGAAGGAAAAGAGTGAGTTCTGTAGTCTGAAGAGACAGATGGATCCAAACCTTAATCTTTTAGTGTACATTAAAAGTCCCGGCGTTTAAGTGTCCTTTAATAATAATTATTGATTCTAATCATTATCAATTATCAACACAAGTTTGTGTGCTTTAAATGAGGAACTTTCATCAGTGACGTCACTTACAAAAACTGAAGAAGGCCAGTTATTCTGAGCATTTACGTGCATTTAACATTATAACGTTTATATTTTAAAACGTAATTTTTTTTATTGTCTTCAGTTTGCATTGAATAACATGTTTTTTTCTAAATCATATTTGTATTTGAGGCCAATTGAAAATTGATTAAATCAAAGAAATAATTAAAAGAGTATCAAAATAATTTTTAGTCACAGCCATAATATTCCATTATTTAATAAGCATTCAAATGTTTTTGAATTTTATCAACAAGGTTGCATTTATTTGATAACAATATGTATTTAAATGAAAGTAACTTAATGACATATTATGACAGTGTAAAATGACTTTTCTAATTAATTTTAATTTTATTTTTTACTTATTTTACAATGGAAAACATTTTTCTTTTCTGTCACAACAAAGCCATTACTCAAGTTTTAAATGGAAATTATAATTATTTGATCATTTCTAATATTTAATATTAAATATTAGAAACAACTACAATTTTACACAGTCAAAATGAACTTCAAATGAAGGTCCCCACAATCATCACAATGATGATTGGCATTTAGACAAGGATGAAGAACGTTTTGAATGTGAGAAATGAATTGTGTTTGCATTGGAGAAAAGCTGCGGAGTGACAGGAACTCTGACCTGACAGGAATAGAGGTGAAGGGTTTCTTGTAGATGTCGGCCAGTTTGTCCATCACCACAGCAGGAGTGGTGAAGATCCGGTAGGTGTGCAGGAAGGTGTTGAGGAAGTCGATGGACAGGAAGCGCAGGTCGGTCAGCCTTTCCAGGAGTCTCTCCACGCTGGCGTACCGGATCTGGGGAACCTTACAGGAGTTCAGCGTCTTACTGAAGCAGATGTCCACATCATCTTTGTGCAGTCGGGCATCAGACCTGCGGATCACACTTATGGATGAGTGCGTTTATTATAAAGTGGCATGAGAACAAAAAAACTACAAGTTGAACCAACTATTTATAAGTGTTGTCATTTTGTACTTAAACACTATTGGATGATCTTTCCTTCTAGATATACCAGTTTATGTTTAAAAGCAATGGGTTACATCTATATATATATATATATATAATACATCTATATATCCATCTATCTATCTATCTATCTATCTATCTATCTATCTATCTATCTATCTATCTATCTATCGTTCAATCCATCTTTGTGTCTAGAAATACCATTGATCTTAAAATAAAAAAAAATGTTCTTAAAATCTAAAATTGTTATTTTTAACTTAAACTAGATCATCAGACCTGCGGATCACAGTTATGGATGAGTACATTTATTATAAAGTGGCGTGAGAACAAACAAATCAAGCTGAACCCACTATTGAGAGTCAATTCATCTGGACTGATTAATTGTTGTTATTTTTAACTTAAACTGACACACTTTTTTTTCTTGGATGAGAAAAAACTTGAAATTAACATTAAATTTAAACAAAACATTTGAAATGTTGTAAACAACTAACAGAAATAAAAAGTACTAAAATTACTAAAAACCAATATAAGCATAAATGAAAGCTAAATAGATATATTTTTTTGGGGGGGGACTAACAACAATGACAAAAGCAAGAGCTCAAATAAAAGCTAATTCAAAATAATGAATATATGTAAAATAGAAATGTACTAAAATAACACTGGACTGATTGTGTTTTACTTGATCATGTGAGGCACGGAGACTTTGGAGTTGTCCTCAAACACGCTGGTCATCAATCCATTGCAGCGAATGTTGTCAATGCACTATGTAGATGACATAAAAATGAAGACAAGTCAAAGATTTCACTCTCACACACTTGCAACTGTAATAAGAGTCAAAATGAACAAACTATGGGAGAATCAGCTATCAGCTGTCTGATTATTAATATTGAAAGAGGATCATATTAAGGTTTACTTTTTCTTTTTATACTCTTTTTTTAAAAACAAGTCAAATTGAAGATATATAAATAAATCTAATATTAACCAAAATTTGTATACTGGTTCATCTCTAGGGCAAAGTGTATAACAGACAGCTCTTACTAAATATATTATGCAAAAACCGTAAAGGCAGTGAAACTATTTTTGTCAATGCAAATATAATGGAAACTTCTCTAGCTAGAAAACAACACCCTCTCTATGAACGTCTGCTCTTTGGGTTTGACTCAATCTCTCTATGATTTCTCCCGCTGTGCAGCAGCTCGTCCCTTAAGAAGCGATTCTACAGGTGTTGATCATCAGATGAGAGAAGAAGAGCCCGCCCTCATGCAGCACAGCCAATCACGTCTTCTTGCATGATTGACAGGTCAGACAGCCTATCAGCGCCAGCTGTCAGAGTGATAGTACAAGCGCCAGAGACAACAACCCTCGCAAGAAAGAAAAACAAAGAAAATACCGCAAAAAAACCTTATGTCCTTAGGGACGTAACAAATATATTTAAACATTATTATGGGTAAAAAATGTGTGATATAACCCGCACCCTCATACAACCCGCACCCTTATATAACCCACACCCGATCCAGGATCCTGATCCATGCATGCATGACCGTTTCAGGCATGCATGAACATGCATTTCATAGTGACTGGAATCATTTGTTGAGGACACTGTACCTGGCTCATATCACTGGTCCAGGCAGCTTTCTCCTGCCGAGACGGAGCGAGCAGAACGACTGAAAACGGCGCACCATCAGCAGGTTCAACCACGATTTTAAACTCCAGATGATTGAATCCCTGACCAGCAGCATTATCTGAGGAGATATGGAACCCAAATAAACTGTAGTTGCTTTCTTAATAAAAGTGCACATTTCTTTACATTGATATTTTGCTTGCTTTGTGTTGTTGGTACTACTGTGATTGACTGTTGGGTCTGATGTCACACTTACAGTCTTCATCACTGGCGTCCAGCTCCTCGATAAGCGTGCACTCGATCAGAGACAGTGTGCCTCCTTGCTGTGGTTTTGAGGAAAGGTACTAAATTATTTTAAGCTTTTGCATGAAAAGGTTACAGTCAGGGCTTGATATTAACGCCTGTTGAATGCGTGTGTATTTCATCGGTGGAGTGTAACGCAGTCTCCCATACTAGGGTTGAATTTTATATATAATATATACCGTTTTCAATTGTAGTCTGAAATAATAAATCAAGTGCAATGTAGTGCTGTCAAAACAATATTGATTTTTCAATGCATATCAATATACAGAAATATCTGAAACACTTCCAATAGTAATTTTCCTCAGAATAGACACATGAGTCCAGTTGCTCTCTCTCTCTCTCTCTCTCTCTCTCTCTCTCTGAGTGACATACAAACCCTGGATTTCAATGTGATTCCACGTATTGCACATAGTTTTACTCATTCCTGCAGATTTTGTGCTCACATTCAGTGGAGCACACATAAAGCCACTTCTCAGGACTAAACAGAGTTATTTTTTGACGTTTATTGCGCTGAAACAGTCAAACACACACAAAATAATGTCAAAATTCGCTCTTGCCAAGTATTCACGTAAACAGTCTGTTCTGTTTTAAGTGAAAGTAAACTGTTGAGAAAGAAAACACGTGTAACAGTATAATAGATCTGTGCGTCAGGTTTTAAAGTGACAGCAGCCTCATATTTCTGCTGCCAAACGATGAGATGGTCTATATGGTAGTTTTCCTCCATGGTATTGATGTCAAAATTGTGGTCAGTGAACATGTTGAGTGACTAATAACTTTGAAAAACCCAGCTATTAATGTCAAGCCCTGGTTACAGTAATAGTTCACCCAGATGACAGAGACTTACAATGTAAATGAGAAAATATGTGGGGTAGGAACAACATGAGGGTGACTAAATGATGGGAATATTTTAGGCTGAACTATTCCTTTAAGACATTGACTTTGATTCTTTTAATTGCTGAGCTGTTCTGACTCACTTTGAGCAGGTGCAGTTTTCCGCCGGAGGTACGTGTGCAGATGAGGAAGTGTTTAGTGAACAGGAAACACTGGCGTTCAGCTTCTTTCCTGAGCGACAGCGAGCCCAGACGCACCTTACTCAGTTTACCCTTCTCCACAGAGGGCAGCTGAATCAGAGAGCCTACAGAAAACGCACACACACATCAGCTCTTCACTGAGAGGAAGGAGAACATTAAAGACAGCGTTTCAGGGAGAGAGGGCAGCGCTGTCTCATCCAGCAAAGCTTCTCTACGAGACATGATGCATTAAAATGGCACATTAGGTCTCATTAGAGCACATTTCACACCTTCCTGTCAGTGTGGAGCAGAGCTGAATGAGATCAGTGTTTGGGTGGAGAGGAAACAAGCGTACACTGATATTCAGACAAAACTACCAACTGACTCCAGTTAAGCCGTTTCGCTTGAAATAAAGGAACTTTTTTCATGTCAAATAAATAAATAAATAAATAAATAATGTATGTGCATTTGAAAGAAATTCATTTTTGTATTTTAAAACAAATAAAATAATATACATTTAAAATGAATTTGTATATAGAAAGTTATTTCTTTATTTTACACACACACATATATATATATATACACACATTTTATACATATATATATATAAATAAATAAGTTCAATATTTTATATTCAATATGTTTGTTCATAATTTTTTTAACATAACTATATTTTAAAATACTTTAGAATAAAGAAATAATTATACATTTGTATATATATATATATATATATATATATATACACAAATGTATAATTATTATTTCTTTATTCTAAAGTATTTTAAAATATAGTTTTGTCTGTATATATATATATATATATATATATATATATATATATTAGCTTAGCTTTTAATATATTAGCTATATTAAATTATTATTATTTACTTTTTTCTTCAAATTTAAAAAGAGAAATAATACATATTTTTAGGTTCTTTGTAACAACTGAACATCTGACATCATGATAATTAGGCCAGTAGTCCTTAATAATAATAATAAAACATATCAAATAAATAAATAAATGGTTACTGTGGCTCAGCTGGTAGAGCCCAGCATTAGTAATGAACAGCAGAATAACAAACAGGAAGGAAATCACTGATAAAGTATTCAGGGTTGAAATGAGTTATTTGAAAAGGATGTGTCATCGCCACTCATATCCATAATTAACTTTCTCACCCTGCCGTATGAATGTCTGACTGGTGTCCAGCAGAATATCACAGCCCTCCACGATCATTCGCTCGATTGCCAGGTTCTTACGGATGTTTTCTGTGTCACTCACTTCATCATGCATCATTCTGAGAAGAAACACACAAACACACACACAATATCATCACAATATACATATTAAATAGACTTAAAATGTATTCAGTATATATAAATAACTTTATTTAAAACAAATATATTTATTTTAAACAAACCATTAATTTAATTTCAAAATAAATACAATTTTTATTTTTTTTATTCAGACTGATATAAAAATAAAAATAAATATATAACATTTAGATTCTTCACTGATAAAACAAGATCTAAATCTGATCTAAAATATTTTTAGATAAAGATATTTTTAAATATATTAAGATTCAATTAATAGAAAAACGCCATAAAGAACATTTAATTCTCTAGTTATCATGATCATGAACATTTAAAGTCAACATACAGATCTGAAGATAATAAATAATAATAATATAGTAAAATTAATATTACACCTTTCTCTAAAGGGGATGACTTTTTTAAGCTTTTACTCACTTGGACAATTCCTCAAGTTTGGATTTGGCAAATTCCAGACTCTTGCGCTCAACGTGTTCATGAGGCGTGTGTGCGAGGAGCTCATGAAGGGTGATGATGTATCGTGGGATCTAAAAATAATGGTAATAATCAAGATTTAAAATACAAAAACACTCACTTAACCCAATCAAGCACTGTTAAAAGAAATGCAGCATGCACTATTCTAGTGGCTTATTCACAGGCTCATTGCTGAAAGGTCAAAGGTCACCTGAAACATGGGGTAGGTGAGGAAGGTTTCCAGCATTCTGCCCTCACAGGCGGCGTTTGCTTCATACTGCTTCAGAAGCTTGTCAAAGTCCCGGTTCTGTTTACAGTTGGCCAGAACCTGCAAACTGTACTGATGGTTTCGCACAAACTCCTGATAAATGTTCAGCATTGGCAGCAAGATGTCGAATAGATCCGCTGAAATACATACATATATATTGTATACATATATATATATATCAGACAAAACTGTGATTATGTAAGTGGCACTGGAAGAAATTTAAATAACATTTAATTTGTCTGTTATTGTCATGCTATTCTTTTGTTAATTTTTATTCTGTGTGAAGAGTCGAGAAGCGCTTCACTGCACATCTTGTATCTTGTATGTCTGACAAATAAAAAATAAATGAATTTGAATTTTATAAAAAAAATGCAACTTATATGAACTCACCTAAAACTAAGGTTGGCCAGTTGGCAATCCGAGCCTTCAAGCCTTGATGGAATATCTCATGGAGAAACATTATCGTCTCACTTACCAATGAAGAAAAAACAAAGAAGAGAAATGCACAGGTCAGATGACCAATCTGTTGTGATTGATCTACTCTGCTCTGATTGGTCAGATCTGTTGTGATTAATCTACTCTGCTCTGATTGGTCAGATCTGTTGTGTTCTGTTGTGATTGATCTACTCTGCTCTGACTGGTCAGATCTGTTGCGATTGATCTACTCTGCTCTGATTGGTCAGATCTGTTGCGATTGATCTACTCTGCTCTGATTGGTCAGATCTGTTGCGATTGATCTATTCTGCTCTGACTGGTCAGATCTGTTGTGTTCTGTTGTGATTGATCTACTCTGCTCTGACTGGTCAGATCTGTTGTGTTCTGTTGTGATTGATCTACTCTGCTCTGACTGGTCAGATCTGTTGCGATTGATCTACTCTGCTCTGATTGGTCAGATCTGTTGCGATTGATCTACTCTGCTCTGATTGGTCAGATCTGTTGCGATTGATCTACTCTGCTCTGATTGGTCAGATCTGTTGCGATTGATCTATTCTGCTCTGACTGGTCAGATCTGTTGTGTTCTGTTGCGATTGATCTATTCTGCTCTGACTGGTCAGATCTGTTGTGTTCTGTTGTGATTGATCTACTCTGCTCTGACTGGTCAGATCTGTTGTGTTCTGTTGTGATTGATCTACTCTGCTCTGACTGGTCAGATCTGTTGCGATTGATCTACTCTGCTCTGATTGGTCAGATCTGTTGCGATTGATCTACTCTGCTCTGATTGGTCAGATCTGTTGCGATTGATCTACTCTGCTCTGATTGGTCAGATCTGTTGCGATTGATCTATTCTGCTCTGACTGGTCAGATCTGTTGTGTTCTGTTGCGATTGATCTATTCTGCTCTGACTGGTCAGATCTGTTGTGTTCTGTTGTGATTGATCTACTCTGCTCTGACTGGTCAGATCTGTTGCGATTGATCTACTCTGCTCTGATTGGTCAGATCTGTTGCGATTGATCTACTCTGCTCTGTTTGGTCAGATCTGTTGCGATTGATCTATTCTGCTCTGACTGGTCAGATCTGTTGCGATTGATCTACTCTGCTCTGATTGGTCAGATCTGTTGCGATTGATCTACTCTGCTCTGTTTGGTCAGATCTGTTGCGATTGATCTATTCTGCTCTGACTGGTCAGATCTGTTGTGTTCTGTTGTGATTGATCTACTCTGCTCTGATTGGTCAGATCTGTTGCGATTGATCTATTCTGCTCTGACTGGTCAGATCTGTTGTGTTCTGTTGTGATTGATCTACTCTGCTCTGACTGGTCAGATCTGTTGCGATTGATCTACTCTGCTCTGATTGGTCAGATCTGTTGCGATTGATCTACTCTACTCTGACTGGTCAGATCTGTTGTGTTCTGTTGTGATTGATCTACTCTGCTCTGATTGGTCAGATCTGTTGCGATTGATCTACTCTGCTCTGATTGGTCAGATCTATTGCGATTGATCTACTCTGCTCTGATTGGTCAGATCTGTTGTGTTCTGTTGTGATTGATCTACTCTGCTCTGATTGGTCAGATCTATTGCGATTGATCTACTCTGCTCTGATTGGTCAGATCTGTTGCGATTGATCTACTCTGCTCTGATTGGTCAGATCTGTTGCGATTGATCTACTCTTTTCTGATTGGTCAGATCTGTTGTGATTGATCTACTCTGCTCGGTCAGATCTGTTGCGATTGATCTACTCTGCTCTGATTGGTCAGATCTGCTGTGATTGATCTACTCTGCTCTGATTGGTCAGATCTGTTGCGATTGATCTGCTCTGACTGGTCAGATCTGTTGTGTTCTGTTGTGATTGATCTACTCTGCTCTGATTGGTCAGATCTGTTGTGATTGATCTACTCTGCTCTGATTGGTCAGATCTGTTGCGATTGATCTACTCTGCTCTGATTGGTCAGATCTGTTGTGATTGATCTACTCTGCTCTGATTGGTCAGATCTGTTGCGATTGATCTACTCTGCTCTGATTGGTCAGATCTGTTGCGATTGATCTACTCTGCTCTGATTGGTCAGATCTGTTGCGATTGATCTACTCTGCTCTGATTGGTCAGATCTGTTGTGATTGATCTACTCTGCTCTGATTGGTCAGATCTGTTGCGATTGATCTACTCTGCTCTGATTGGTCAGATCTGTTGCGATTGATCTACTCTGCTCTGATTGGTCAGATCAGTTGCGATTGATCTATTCTGCTCTGACTGGTCAGATCTGTTGTGTTCTGCTGTGATTGATCTACTCTGCTCTGATTGGTCAGATCTGTTGCGAGTGATCTACTCTGCTCTAATTGGTCAGATCTGTTGCGATTGATCTACTCTACTCTGACTGGTCAGATCTGTTGTGTTCTGTTGTGATTGATCTACTCTGCTCTGATTGGTCAGATCTGTTGCAATTGATCTACTCTGCTCTGATTGGTCAGATCTGTTGCGATTGATCTACTCTACTCTGACTGGTCAGATCTGTTGTGTTCTGTTGTGATTGATCTACTCTGCTCTGATTGGTCAGATCTGTTGCAATTGATCTACTCTGCTCTGATTGGTCAGATCTGTTGCGATTGATCTACTCTACTCTGACTGGTCAGATCTGTTGTGTTCTTTTGTGATTGATCTACTCTGCTCTGATTGGTCAGATCTGTTGTGATTGATCTACTCTGCTCTGATTGGTCAGATCTGTTGCGATTGATCTACTCTGCTCTGACTGGTCAGATCTGTTGCGATTGATCTACTGGTTGAGATTGATCAGATGGCTCAGTCTGTTGTTATTGGTGTACCACCTAAAACGCATGTCGGAAACAAAACTTGAGTTTCAGCTCTGGACGGTTCCTCAGTGCTTGATACACAGTGACGAATGATGCTGTCAGTTTTTCCATCTCAATACCAGTGCAGTTTCTCCTCCTTTTGAAGTGTATGCTGAGTGGATTATTACATGCTGAATGAAATACACAATGATATACAACAAAGCATAATAGGGGCACTTTGAGTGCATATATACCTGTTGAGGAAGATACTGCTGACATCATCATGACTAATAGGGGGTTTTTTGGAACTGGCCGCCATTCTGAGCGGCCGCAGGAAGCAGTTGACCAGAATGGAGAGCTGGAGCACGTACTCAGTCTCAGCTTCCACCATGTTAAAGACGATCTGGTTTCTCTTTCTCATGCTCTCAGCGTGAGGTGAGCAGATGTAGTCCTGCACGATAATCTTCCACTTCCTCCTGCACAGCCAACCACGCATGAAGCTTTGCACCTGCGAGAAAACACGCAAAGGAGACGCACGAGTAACTGCACTCACTCTATACACAATAACAAAACCGACCGTGTAAATGAGATGGATATACGTCAATCTAAATGTAGACAATCATTTACCTTCTTGATTTTCTTGATATCTGGATCTTCTTCCTCTTGATTGGACTGATAGGGCAACATTCGCTCTTTCGTTTTATTCAGAACAACGACCTATAACACAGATAATGCAGCAAATCATCATATCAGAATGATTTGTTAAGACTGGAGTAATGATGCTGAAAATGTAGATATATAGGAATAGTGACAGGAATAAATTACATTTTACAATATATATTTAAATACAACAGGGTTATTTTAAATTGTAATATGTTTTCCCAATATTACTGTATTTTCAATAAAATAAATGCTACTTGGTGAGTAGAATATATTTATTTCAAAAGCATGAAAAAAATCCAATAACACATTACTTAAAGCCTTTATCAATAATGCATTACAAAAGTATTCATAATGCATTATATATTTTTATGAATAATCGAAACCAAAGTTAAAATCCATTGTAATATTCACAGATTCTTCGTTCCATCTGAAATAGACTTTTTTAATCGTGTTTTAATGCACTATACATTCTAAAGGTGTATTATAACTGTGGTTACAGTTAATCATGAGACGACATAATGGATTACAAAGAATAATACTTAATAATAATAATGCATTGTGGTGAGGGAGCGTGGATCAGTGAGGTTTGCAGCGGGAGAGAGAGAGACAGGAAATAAGAACTTGTGTCTTGTTGCAGTAATTGGTGAAGAGAGAGCGGATAAAGCCTTCAGGAAAGGGGAAGCGGGCAGAGAGAGAACTGCGTGCGCGCTGGATGTTCAGGAGAGCTGCATTGTTGTGCGTCTGAGTTTAATGAAGCGCTGTGTTCACAAATTTAGTTTGAATGTTGAATGTTGAAGTAAGCATCAGTAGCGTCGATCCTGACATGCATTGTACAGAAAAGCTTTAACTAAAGTATTACCAAAAATCCTATTGCATCAAACTTCTGACCAGTAGTGTACATAGAGGAATCTGTTAAATGCATGAAGATGAACCGACCTCTGCCTTCAGTCTCTCGATCTCTGTATCCTGGTCTTCCAGTTGTGTCCGCAGTTGATTCGCCGCCACTTTTTCCGTCTCCATGATCTGCACCAGATGGATGTATTTCTGCATGAGAACTTCTCGCTCTATGATCAGGTCTGAATAACTGCCAGCGACACCAGAACAGCAAAGCTAGTTAGAAACATTGTCAGAGAGAAAACCTGAGCGCTAAATAAATGAACGGGCCTTTTAAAAGCCTCAAAACAAACAAACTTATGCAAGTACACAAAAGAATCTATGTTATTTAGGCAGAAGTCATGTTTATTCTCATTACAAGCGAACCATTATTTAATGCAGAGTGGGTTGTGTTTGTTTATAGTTTTGTTCATGGTTTTTGAGGATCAGGGCCATGTTGCTTCGTTCTAAACTGATTCAATTTACCAGGCGATAGACAGATTTGGAGTGAAATAATATGTTTGATTGGATGCACAACCTTTAATGTCAACAATAAATCATATAGGAAGCATTTTCTTCTCCACTTAGAAAATGTACAAGCCTATTTATTTATTTTCTATCTTAAATGCCATTTTATTATTTGCATTCAGCATTATTTTGCAAAAATACATCTGCAAAATGAATAAATGTATATACTGACAGATAATATTTTGCTGGCTTTTATACCTTATATCAAATCCATGAAAACTACTTGATGCTATAATGAAGCTTTTAGTTAAACCCAGTTATGTAAGGCACCACTGAGGCTCTGAACCACATGCAAAACTGTGATTGCTAAAAAAAAAAGTTTAATAGCAAATACAATTTGTTATAATACAGCATTTTTTTTTAATCTTTTTTTTTGCATTTCAGTGGTTTCAGACTTTTGAACCTCATTGTATTGTATGTGCAAAAGACAAAACTGCTTGGGACGGCTGTGACAACCCTCAAACTAATCATTTATTGAGCTGACGGATAAAAGAAGAGCTTCATGCACATATTATATGTATTGAGTTGCATGGGTTTGGCTTCCAGAAGAAAACCAGTATAGTTATTTTTAATCTAATATCAACTTCATCCCAGATGTTTCTCCTAAAATCATTTTGCATGAAAAATAACAGACAATGTTTGACACAGGATAGGAGTATAGTGTTGTAAAATGAATTTGAATAGCAGCTCAGATCATTTGGTTCATACTGAGATTATAGACTTTGGTATCTCGTCAAATCTGAGCATAGTTTGTAACATTACTTAATTTTTTGCAAGAGAACTCAAGAGCCTGAGAAGCAAGTCTAAGTGTCCATTGCTAACTAGAAGAAACAATTGAGTGATTTTCATTCCCTACAGAAAAAGGCTTTTATGTGACATGCTAACCAGCTCAGCAAAATCAGGTGTGTTCTCCAAAGACGTTGAGTGTTTTGTCAGATTTATTGTACCTTGCCTGCTGAATGGCCTCCACCCACTCATTACAATCAGAATCCTCTTCTGTCCGCAGCTCCAGAGGTTTCTGCCCATCGTGGCCGAAAATCACCAGGAAGTAATGCTGGAAAAGATGAGAGAGTGTAGAGCACACATCAACATTCAGCATTGCCTTTGGCCCACAGCGGGCAGCCTTAAAAAAGTTCAGAGTCTGACCTAAATAGAGCCGCTTCCAGCAGCCACAAGCTTGAACTTGCATGCACTCATTAAACGGAAATGACAGTAGACGTGTTACTGAGTAATTTTGCCCTAAATCATAAGCATGTGAAACAGCCATTCAAAAGAAGATGAAGCCAACACACAGTGAAACAAATATCATGCTTTGTAACAATTTTGGCTTTCTTTAGTGTGTAATGTTTCCGTTTGAGAATAAAAAGAGGAGTTATTCAGTACGCCTCCATTGCATTATCGTCTTGAGTTTTTTCCGGGAACAAACACTCACAATATTCCTCATTATAATAATTCATACGCAGAATAAAGGGGCGGGGCTTGAGTGAGTTAGTTGTGTGTTGAAACTGGCGGTTATGGGAAGGGGCGGGACATTCCCAAACACACTGGAAGCTCTCGACCAATCAGAGCACAGTGTGCTTTCAGAAGGAGGGGCTTCAGAGAGACAGGAACTAAACAGAGCGTTTCTGACAGACTGGGAAGAGACGAGAATGGGGAAAATAATCAACATTCAAGCAGGAAAACCTGATCTAGTAGAGACTAAACTTTGAGAAAAGGTCATAATAAGTCTCCTTTAATAGATCACCTCTGGAATGGAAAAACCAAAGGTGTTCATTTTCTGAGCAGGACGTGTTCTTGAAAAATAAGTGGAGTGAAACAGCGAGAAAGACTGTGATTTTGCTTTATAGGACGTAGGCTCGCTTAAGGGCTCGTTTGTGTTCTCATGATGCACGGCTGGTGTGTGTGTGTGTGTGTGCTTATGTAACCAGCAGAGCTTCTCCTCTGTCTTTAATGCGCTGGCCTGAGCTTCAGGCCTTGTTTAAAACGAGAGATAACAATAGACGCGACCAGCCCACAAATACACTGGATTCTGTTTCACTTTCACCAACCTACAGTACTATCATCTCCCACTAAATCCCACTTATATGCATCTTCTCTGTCCAATTACAGTAACACAATGCTTGACGGGTCAGAATTCACAATCATATCTGACTAGTTTGCATAATTTCTTCTAGCAAGCCGATATGCATATACACAGATTGCCCTTCCGAAGTCGTGCACTGTAGACTTTCATTGAAATAGCCATGTCTGAGAGAAACATGCTGCCAGGAGGGCTACTATTCTTAGACGGGCAACCCAGGACTGTCCAATGGAAGGATGCTTGCATATGTGCATGTGTGAGCTCATGAAAACACAAGACTCGCAGGGAACACTCTTTTTTCAGATGGACTACATCTGTAAGAATGCAGAAGATTATATGAATAAATCAACATGCAATGGCTTGCACAACCCATTTTAATAATAAATATTTGCACATTAAAAAAAAGGTTATATAGGAATAGTTATACAGCTTACAACCAATAATGAGGTCAAAAGCAAGTTATGACAACATTTTAACTCATCAAAATAAACTAAGCAACAGTTTTTATAAGTAAATTGCAAATTTTGGGCAACAACTTTTTTTTACAGTGAAATATATTTTATGACTTTAGTTTAGTTTAGTAAAATAAAATACATTTTATACTTTTATTCATCAAGGATGCATGAAATTAAAAGCGATAGTAAAGATATTTATGATGCAACAACATTTTTATTTCAAATAAAATCTGTTCTTTTGAAAATGCATCATTAAACTTGAAGCAGCGCTGACTGATAATAATCATGTTTATTGAGCAGCAGATTTCTGAAGGATCATGTGACTGAGAACAAATGTCATATTTAAAATATAAAAATATTTCACAATGTTTCACAATATTACAGTTTCTACTGTATTTTTGGTTAAATAAATGCAGGCTTGGTGAGCAGAAGAAAAGTTCTTTCAAAAATATAAAAAAATCTCTCGCTATATATATATATATATATATATATATATATATATATATACACACACAAAGATTATATTAATATGAAAAATAACATGAAAAATAAATAAAAAAGAATAATAATATATATAATATAATATTTAATATATATATATATATATATATATATATATATATATAAAATAATATAATATTTAAAAAAACTTTTGAACAATAGTTCATTCAATCATATAAAATGTATGAGTGTAGGCAGGCAGACTTGATGATATCACGGTCAATAAAATAAAAAATAAATTATACTCATTCACTCCTGTGTAAGTGCTGAAGCTTGATAATACAGCGGCACTTCAACCTGACATCAAACCCCATTTCCATGGTAACACAAGTCACTTGTTTCAAGCATATTTCATTTGCATCTGAATCTTTATCATGTACATGTTGAAGGAGATCATAAAGAGGGAGATAAACCGACTGCTGGAGAGCGAGAGTAAATATCAGCTGATCGGCCAATGAGCAAACTACTTAAAAACATTACCATAATCAATTCTAATTTTATTCTAAACTAAAAGCCACCATTTCATGTTAAATATATATCAATAAATAACTGTTTTATAAATATCCAGGTTAGTTTGCATATCACAAAAGCTTGTTTAATGGAGTTGGCCCAGAAATCAAAGCCCAATCAGCATTTGTTGAAGTTCTTTGAAGCTCTGATGTTTGCGCTGTTTGAAATGCCCACTGCTTTATGCCATGATGCACAGAAGCTTCTCCAACGACAGTCAGCAGAACCACAAACACACTCCACAAAATACAGCTAATATTTGATAATTTGGCATGATAATTTAGACCGGTGACGTGCAATGATAAAAGCGGCCAAAGAATGATGCACTTGGGTGTAAATAAAAACATAGTTCAATGTATAACATTCAAACTAAATTAGCATACTGCAATTATGCAATACTGCAATTATGAAACAAATAAATTAAATTAAATAAATAGGGCATGTGGCACTTTAGAGGTTAGAGCACGTCCACACACACACACACACACACACACACACACACACACACACACGAGCGTGTTTCAGATTGACAGTGCATTGCTGGCCAACATCTGATAATCTCTGAGATATGTGTGTGTGTGTGTGTGTGAGCGGAGGCACACAACATCTGCTATAACATAACAGAAGAGATTGTGTGTGTATGGATTTGCTTGGCTAAATATGACAACGCCACTCTTTAGAGGGATGTCTTCACAACTGTGCTGAAATTGTCAGGTGTGTAGAAGGATGAGTGAGAACTCAGTAGTGCAGATAATGGGGATGTTTATTAAACAAAACAATAAAAAAAAAACACAACAAAAACCACCCCGAGGGGGGAAAACGAGACTTAACTAACTAGACTATGAACTGGAACAAATACAGGATAGGAACAAGACAGGCAACAGCAACACCACCAAAATACGACAAGAAACCAGCACAAGACGGCAAACACACGGGAGAATAAATACACACGAGAGGAACGGTAATTGATTGGGAACAGCTGGGGCAAATCGAAGTTAAGCAGGGAAACAAGGTGGGAGGGTTACACATTGACGAGACATGAACATGCAGCCAATGCGGACGCATCGCTGCATGTTCACAAAAACACACAGACAGCGAGCAGCTGGTAAAAACAAAACTGCGCGCGACAGGAAAGCACGCGGCTGATATAAACACAAACCGCGTGCTCACAACACTGCACACAGACACGAGAGGATGCAGCTCGAGCAGAGCTTGAACCGCACCCACTCACAAAACATAGAGCGCACGAAAATGAGGAAACACTCGGCTCACGCGCTCATGACAAGGACGAACACACTGGTCATGAATGTCCGAACCCCGACACCAACCGAAACTAGACAAGACCGTCTGGGGATCGGACACTATAACCCGCACACAAGACGTTACACAGACAAGCGTGCACGTGACTCGAACACTCGAAGCCGCGCGCACACACACAAAACTCGAGACATTATGGTAGTGTCAGAGCTCTGCCACAACAACAAGAGATTACTAGACCGAATGTGGCAGAACCCTGACACAAATAGAGTGATGTCCCACAACTGGTGTGATTTTGCTTATGTATATTATGGTTAGGCTATAGCAGGGGTCGGGAACCTATGGCTCTTTTGATGGCTGCATATGGCTCTTTTGACGCCGCCGCCCGTCGACAGATACTTCCGCTCCGCTACTTCCGCGTTCAGAGGACAGGCAGATCGCGCCGCCGCACCCGCGTTACTTCCGCGTTCGGAGGACAGAGACATGGGTATATGGCTCTCTCAGACAAGAAGGTTCCCGACCCCTGGGCTATAGTCATTCTAATTCAGGGGTGGGCAAACTATTTGTCGGGGTGAAGGTCGAACCTGTGCATTTACTTATAAGAAATCCTAGAAAACCTGTATAAAGTATAGTTTGGTCTTAAATCACTCGACTGGGACACGTGAAATTACAACAAAACAATATTAATACAATTTAATCGACAGAAAAACCATAATATGCAATGTGACTGAATCGTATATTTGCATCAGCTCTAGATTGACAATCACAGGCGTCCAATCACAACTGACCTCTGAGAAAAAGGGAACTAACCAATGACGTTTGATGTTACTATTACAAGAGCAAGCCCCGCCCCACGACTGACAAAAATAAAAGTGCTCGCGCGAGCAAAAATAGCAGTCGAGAGCGGGCGAATGTTCGTGCGCGCGAGTGATTAAAATGAGCTTGCGGGTCCCCATATTTATGTGTAGCTCTGTTTTCCGCTCGCAGATGTAATTTACGCGTGCAAACATCAGTTTTGCACTCGTTACTTTTTAGCACGGAATTAACGCTATAAAGGGGGGTGTAGAGGGGTTTGCGACACACGCCTACTCTCCACCACAGCTTCAGCACCACTGCCGCTTGCAGCCGCGACAGTGACATTACAGGGATATGTAAAATGACGGAGGTTTAATACAGGTTCGGCAAGTTCGGCGGGCCGGATTAAAAAGCCCAAAGGGCCGGATATGGCCCACGGGCCGTAGTTTACCCACCCCTATTTATACTTTAATTTTGATGACAACTAAACAACTAAATTCACACTTACAAGGCCAAGGAGAAGATATTGATGTGAATCATAAATCTAGGGAATCTTTTAGGAGTTTTACTTCAGATACATTGTTTTTAACAATCTCCTTTTCCTCTCGGTCTTGTTATGAAGCCACTCACACAGTTATAAGAGTACACATGTTGCTAATTGTAAAAGCTGTGTGTGACATGAGCAGCGTTTGTCTCCACTGAATAGCACTTCCCCTCGAGGGAATCCCCGCTGCTAATTTGAAGTGCTTTCAACGTTGTCAAGTGGATGAGGGAAGTTTATTTAGACAGACTCTCGATCACTCGATTTTGACCGAGGAAGCAAATCTACTCACATGTACTTACACTTCAGGCAGATCCGTAGACCACAATGCACCACGATTGTGACGCCACAGCAGCTCATGTTTCATTTACCCAGGGCTCCAATCTGCAACCAAATGGTTGGTTTTTGCAACCTTTTTTATATTTACGTATTTGTCAGATGCTTTTATCTGAAGCGACTTGCATTGCATTCAAGAAACACATTGACGTTGTAATCAGTTCTTGCTTTCCCTGGGAATCAAACCCATGACCTTGGCGTTGCAAGCACAAATGCTCTAATGATTGAGCGACAGGAAAGCTACATCAAATACATCATTTTTATGTGATTTTAGTGGATAAAATGATTGACTACTGGGGGACTACGTTGCATTTATGTTCTGGGTTAATCTGCTTTCCTATACATAGTATTCATCATTAATAAGGTGTAATTTTTAATACATTAGTACTTAACACAAAGCTGGTAAAACAAACTGACGGGCAGCAGAAAAGCCTTGTTTTGCCATCCTATAAGGGTGTGACATCACATTTAAAAAATGATGGTAAAAGCATTCTGTAAAAATATTTTATATACAATTTAAATTAAAATGAGGTAGCACAACAAACACTATCATAGCATATACAATAAATATTTTAAATTTAAATAATGAATTGTACACCTTATATTTTAGTGGATACAAAAATATAAGCGGCACAAAAACAAACTATAAAACCCATGTCAGGAAAGCCAAGTTTAGGCCCATAAACAGACAACAGGCCTTAATCTGGACAAAACATGTTGACCTGAGAGCTGATGAGGGGCTTTCAAGTCTCGTGTGGTTCCAACAAACGGCTCAGGATCAGAATATATCTGCTGGATTCGCAGGAGATGAGTGTGTAATCTGCAAGATGCTGCTTAACACCAGCAGCGACCGCAACGCATCTTCCTTTAAGTGCTTTTTATGCCTTCAAATTTGAATTCCCACACCTCTCAAACAGAGGCTTTTCTGTGATTAATGGATAAGCAGGGCTGCTGGTCAATATAATATCAACACACAAATATAACAATATGATAACAGCACAAATATGCAATATTTACAGAACTTCTGTTAATCAGAAAAGCATGCAGTCATTGGCTAATGTACAAAATAGCCAAATATACATTTACATTTATTCATTTGTCAGACACTTTAATCAGAAACGACTCACAAATGAACACAAGAAGTGCTCACAGGTTTCAGACATTGCTGAGAGTAGCGTAAGATAGAAAAGAGAGGGATTGAAAGAAAGTGAAAGCATCAAAATAGTTAATCAATTTGCTCAATAAACCAGTCTGTGCGTATTAAAGATTCCACTCACTGGTTTCTATACAATGAAATGCAGCATAACAAAAAAAAAGCTAATTCGCTATAGAAATTTCCATGTCTGTACAACATTAATATTAACGGGCATAAGTTGTATTTAATTTTTTCTGATGAAGACATACAAAGTCAAAACATTTGAAGGCATAATATCAGGCAACACCATCATCTCAACTCATTTAAAAGCTGCCATATTTAATTGCAATATATGGGCCGTTATTGTTGGCTTTAATATCTTTACACCAACACATAAGAAAGTCCGGGACTAGTTGTCACATGAGAAAGGCAAGTTTCTCTCAAGGGTTTGAACAAGTGTTCTTAAAATAACATTGATACAACGTTGATTCAGCGTTATGTGGTCTTTAATAACGTTCTCAAAACGTTAGCATGAAAACGTTATTTATTGATCACAGAATGTAACATTTTAGTTGAACATTTATCTCAGTGTTTTGATTTTTAAGTTTTGTTTCATTAATATTTGAATTAGCTTTTATTTTAAATTTTTAGTTTTCATGTTAATTTTTTGTTTATTTTTTTAGTTCATGATATGCTTTGGTCATTTTTATTTTATTTTATTTGTATTTCTGTTTTAGTTTACATATATATATATATATATATATATATATATACACACACACACACATATATATATACATATACACACACATATATATATATATATATATATATATATATATTACTAAATATATATTACTATATTACTTACTATTACTAACATTATTAACTGGATATGAATGCTTGCATAAGTGTATGTATATATATATATATATATATATATATATATATATATATATACATACATATATACACACTTATGCAAGCATATATATATATATATATATATATATATATATATATATATATATACACACTTATGCAAGCATTCATATCCAGTTAATAATTTTAGTCCTTCAACTTATACTTATTTCAGTTGCTGAAGGCAACATTTGTAATTTTCAATTAAAGTTTTTCAAGTAATAATTACCATTTATAATTGTACATAAATTACAATAGCTGTTTCTCTTATAATAAAATGAATACTAATTATAATTCTATATTATTTCAGCTTTATTTAAGGCGAGACACTACAGGCCAAAACACTGTTTTCAAGCATCTGTCAATTTTGAGATTTTAGGCTTTTTGGCTTTTCATAAAGTGTTTTTTCAGACTAGTGGACAGAAAACATCCAAAATACACTTTTAAGTGCGTCATTTATAGCTCTTTATCCATTCATGTCAATAGATTTCAATTACAGTACATATATTTAAAGGTTTGTTTCTCAAAAATCTGAAATCTTCACATCAGTAGCTTTACTCGCATCAAACTTTACAGATTTATTCCTATCTGTATTCTGAGGTTTTTTTTTCATACATCATTCGCCTGATTTTATTTTACTTCTGAAAACATGGTGAATTTTGTTAGTATTTTCTGATTTATGGAGTGATAAAAATCCCCTCTCAAACACCTTTGACTGTAACACGTCAAAGAAAACAAAAAGAAGCAAAAATTTTGGCTTCATCCAATATTCAGATTTTTGTTCAAGAGTGCATATTTAATTAGATACCAACTAATTTGCATATTTAAACGTTACATTTCAGAAAACTTGTAATGCAAAAAATGCTTGCAATTCTAATCATTTAACCGGGTAAGTATGATGATAACTTTCTTTTTAACCTAATACATCTAAGTTAGAGAACTTTTATTTAAACGTTTTATTTAAATGTTAACTTTTGTTGAAATGTTTCCACTTGTTTTATAATGTTCAGAGAACATTCAAAAGTAAAATTGCCCTTATGTTTGCAAAATAATGGAAAGATAATCCGGATATCACTCCATTTATTTGACATTTGTGTGACCCCATAAAACCACACCGACCAAAATTTTTTGGGGGTTTTTGTCCTCAAAACATTTAGAGTCTATGCAGAAGCTGACTCATAAAAACAAAACAAGACCTTGAAACTTTCACCGGAGTAAAAACTGACACCTGTGTCCAAAGGCACACAAACACTGCCAAACAGACGTGCATGTGTAGAAACAACTTCCTCCCAGCTGGCACACTCACTCACTGCACAAATGTGGCTTTAATTAGTGGAGCAGAGCAGATGAATGTGAGATCAGACCATACCTGCTGTTTATCTGCGCTCTCCTTCCCAACGCCGGACACCTTTGGAGCCGGAATCCTCTCGCAGGAGCATCCCTCCAGCAAATAAATCCCAGATGGTCTGGTGCTCTGCTCGTTCTCAAAGTAGAACAGCACGTTCTGGTAAAGCGCGAAGTACTTCTCGTTCCAGCGGTTGTTTTCTGCGGCTTTTTTACTCAAGAAACCACGCTTGATTCCCTCTTTACGCGCGACCATGGACAGATAGAGCGCGTGTCCTTCATTATAACGCACGCTCTTCTGCATCTTAAAGTCCTGATTGTCACACTGAGCCCATCAGCATCATCATCATCATCCTCACACACACAGCGGCCAGAGAAGATGATCTGAAGTCCAGCCGAACGCGCGTAAAGGAGATTCCATGCGCGCGTGACGCGTAATTACGCACAGCTATATAAAGGAGTGCGCGCGAAAATACAGTAAAACAGCCTACAAATATTCATACAAAATACGCTCTGAACTGCGCACAGGGACGTAAAACAAAAACAGAAAGAGTGAGCAGACGGTACAACAGAATCACGACCGAGATCAGCGCTAATCGGCTTTGGCACCAACTTAAAGAGACAGAACTATTTACCCTCGATTTACCTCCCTCTCTCTCTCTCTTTCTCTTTCTCTCTCTCTCTCTCTCACACACACACACACACACACACACACACACACACACACACACACACACACACACACACACACACACACACACACACACACACACACACACGTTCTCTCTCTCTCTCTCTCTCTCAGATACTACACCTCTGTTGTGTTTTACAGCTCGAGTTGGCTGATGTAAATAATACACATTTTCCACACAAAATATGTATCTCTCTCCAGTGAGCGTTCGGAGGTCCGATTCAAAGAACCGAATCAGTTTGTTCATTTAAAACGATTCACCAATCTATTTGATCACTCAAAAAACAAACAAACACTTGGTTGTTTCAACCCATGCTTGGGTCAAATATGGACTATCCCAACTATTGTTTTTGTTTTTTATTAAAATTTTAAACACAAAGGTTGGGTTAGTCCATATTTGACCCAAGCATGGGTTGAAACAACCAAGTGTTTGTTTGTTTTTAGAGTGATCAAATAGATTGGTGAATCGTTTAAAATACTTCATTAGTGTGCTCTCTAATTTTATTTGATGCAAATTTATTTGATGGCGGGTCTAAGCTAACTTTTCCTAAATCAATAAAAATTGTAATACAATTCATTTAAATATAAAGTTTGACACCTCACTGTATAAATATTGTGAATTACGCCCCCTGGTGACTAATGTATGCAACACTGGCTAATGGCTGCACTGTTACATCACCTCTTTATAGCACTGAATATATACACTTACATATAAATAATACGATCATTTGGTGCCTGTGTTAAATAAATAATCGGATAATAATCCGAAATCATCGGATAAATAATCTGACAACTCTTGGATTATTTTTACTGAGCCTGTGATGCATTCTGGGATTGTCTTATCTGTAAAGGATGCCTTTATCCCTCTTAGAAGTCGAATCATATCAGGAGAACATGTGTGATGCCTTAAAACTCAGCTAACTGGGTTTTGGAGTATAGCGCTGATGTTTGATATGTGATCAGAAACTCATATTAAACTTGTGGTCGTGAGAGCTTGTGCTTATGGAAAGGGAAACGGTTCTAATTTCATCTCCTCCTCCTGGCTGTATAGCTGACTTCACTCCTACAAAGATATGAACTTGTGTCTTACAGAGGAAGAGCCCACGATACCAGACGCCCACCTGAACACAACCTCTGCAGGGCCGATCTGTAACAGAGCGGGAAACCACATTAAGAACTTACCCAGCATGCTTTGAGAGCTATTTGGGAACATGCAGAAAGTGCACCATAATATTTGCTGCTATTATTGCAGATGCTCACAGCCAAAACTCATTAATCTTGAAACATATGGGTGTGTGTGGCTGTCACTAAGTGAAAATCCATCCTCAACATCTCAAGCCCATGAGTCGAAACGCCACAAAAAGCCTCATGATTGCCAAAATAAGGATGACGGGGTAAATCCCAGGTCAAAGGAAGAACTAGGACATGGTGTGAGATTGAGACGCAGCATTAGGTCAGCGGAGATCCTCATACTTATGATTTGACATTCAGTGTAAGCCATCCATTATCAACAGCTCCATGCTCTTCTCTGGGGAGACACGCGAAAACATTGGGATGAGAAAATAATACCAACAAATATCACAAACTCACAGTTTTTTAAGTGAATTTGTGATAATTGAATATGCAAAAAAGAAATCTATGTGACATGATTTTAATAAATAACACGTTCATGTTAATTATTCTCTTAATGTTATAGGTCTATTGGTTCCTTGTTGACGGCGTATGGTACTGTGTTCCACTAACCCCAAAAATTGTGTAAACATCAAGTGGAACAGGAACATAAATATATACTGGACTAAAATAACATTTTATACGTGTGAAACTGAATGTTCAGAGCGATGCCATAGAATAACCATTTTTGGTTCCACAAAGAACTTTTCAGCCAACAGTTCTTAAAAGAAACCTTTTTTAGTATGTAGAACATTTTAACAATCTAGAAAACCTTTTGTGGAATGGAAACTTTCCATTGATGTTAAAGGTTCTTCGTGCAATGAACCATTAAAGGTGATTATGAAGATTGTGTATTTTTAAGTGAACATGAATCAAGCAGAGCTGATGCCTGTGTAATGAGTGTGTGTGTGTGTGTGTGTGTGTGTGTGTGTTGGTGTGTTTCCAGTCATCTTTAGTTTTGTTGGTTAATTCGTTTTTACACCTGTTCTGTTTTACCTTGATTACTCTCCCGGTGTATTTAAACACAGAGATCTGCCTGTTCATTGTTCCGTGTCATCTATGATTTACATGTTTGTGTTATGCGGTTTATTGAGTTTCTCTTTCCTGTTATCTAGTGGATTGATTGCTAAAGACTGTTTCTGGATCATCATAAATGTGTGTATATATATATATATATATATATATATATATATAAATATATGTGAAAAAAATAAAGAAATAAATGTATATAAATATATACAGTATATATATATATATATATATATATATATATATATATATATATATATATAATTTATTTATTTTATTTTTCACATACAGACGATATAAACACTGCCCTGCAAAAGAACAACAACAAAAAAAGTCACTGCTTAGATTAAAATGGGCAAATGCTTTCATTAATAATAGAAAAAAGACTTTACAGAGAGCTGGATTTTTGCATTGACAATACAAGAACTTGATCAAAAAGTCATGCTTTTTGATTGAAATAAACATTTTGATGCTATTTCCATCAAGAAGTGAATGAATGTTTGGTCCAGATCTTGTACAGTCACTGCAAGAGTCCAGCTCTCTGTAAATCTCCTCCAGCACATCCCAAACACTTTCAAAGAACTTAAGGACTCACAGATTCATGTGTGAAAATGATTCTTCATGCTCCTCCCAACCATTCCTTCACAGTTTGACACTGAAGAAACTATCCTGGAATAAGATGTTGTGGTTTTTGATTAAGAAATGAAAAGCTACACACTCCATCAATCAGGGATAGAAGAACTGTTGCCAAACATCTAAAACATGTTTGAAACATAATAATTCCTGCAATAATAATCCAATCATTGACTCTTAAGCATTTCTTTTAAGCATTTGCTATTAAAATCCAAATAATCTAATAATATATATATATATATATATATTGTAGGGGATTTACAGTTAAGACCCGAGGACCAGATATGTTGAATGAAGAGGAGTCAGAAGTGCAGTCAATAGAAGAAATTTTAGTGAAGTTTAGTTTGCAGTTTCATCAGCAGAAGCTTCAGGTCTCACAAGGAGTTCGTAGGCCACCTCACATACAATAATATTGTTACAGCAACTATACTCTAACAGTTGGTGCTAACTACATCAATGATGACGGTTAAATGATTCTGATTGGATAAGAAAGAAAGAAAGAAAGAAAAACAAAACTAGTAATTTTCCACACAAGAGCAGACAGTCTGAAGCATATTGAAAGCATGTTGATCACATGGTTTACGGGTTCGTGACGTAGCTTGTCGAGAACAATAAGTTTTATGGTGCCAGCTAATCACCTCACCAATACAGACCATATTAACACACACACACACACACACACACACACACACACACACACACACACACACACACACACACACACACACACACACACACACACACACACACACACACACACACATAGCTTCTCCAAGGCTGAACTCGGCTCAGGCTCCAACTCTCAGCAGAAACAGTACCCAAAACATTCTGATAGCATTCTCTATCTGTTGAGAAGTGTTGACAATAATCATCCTTACTCTTTGGAAAACTACAGAAAAGTAAAGAAAGGTTTTTAACTAATAAAAATCCCTAACTTGATTATAAATCACTCTTTACAACTCATTCAAATAAGAAAACGGAAAAGAACATATGAAAAATGAGACAAAGAAAAGAACATGGTATAAATAGGAAAAAATAAATTTATATATATATCTAAATAAATAAATAATGTAAATAGAAGAGACAAGAGATTTTGATTATCCGCCTTCAATATATATATATAACCTCCTGCCTTTCGGGCAGGGAATGCTTTTGCAAGGGCAACCCTGTGGGATTATGGAGGATTAGTGGTTTGTTTGTCAATCCCAAATATAGCGGCATACTCATAAATCTGAGAAACAGGGAGAGTGCGGCAATCTGTTCGTAGATGGACTGTTTCTAAACAAATGCAAATGGAATGAAGAATCAAGATCAAATATTTATGGATTTTGGAAAGGGCATTTCAAGGCCAGATGTTCAAACACTGGGACATCATTTTTAATTTGCACCACTGAACAGAAACTTCAACAAAAGAGTTGAAAATATATTAAATGTTTTAGTTGTGCTACTATAAAATTATTTCTAATGCTTTGTGTCACCAAACACAGATTCTGTCAGCAACCGGGTTCTTCCAGAATATGAAACTAAAATTAAAATAAAAGTCTGTGAAAAATTAAAGCATTATCATACAAAGGCGTTAAAAGCTGCTCATAGAGTGCCATCTTGTGGTTTGTATGGCATCAATAGTGATGCTCATACTTATTTATTCAAACCACTAACTCTAAGTATTAAACTTCAAGCATTATTAGAGGTATTAACCATAGGATGGGCTCTTTTGACACCCTATCAACCAGCTAGCAACATATTATAAAATACTCAGGAAACGCTATCAACAGCATAGCAACATCATAGAAGAAAAAAAACACCCTAGCAACTGCAAACTGTGGTTTTGTGCCAGCCGGTTTTGCATGGGCAATGGATCTTCTGGGGAATTGAATTTGAGCAGACATTGCTGACTGCTAATAGAGAAAAAGCATCACTAAATGTCACTCTGGAAGAAAAAAAGAAGTTGCACCTGATGTTCTTGAGTAGTTGCCATGACGACGGCTAAACAATTAGACTGTCCACTGTGAAGCAGATTCATGGTTTCTATCAACAGCAAACACATATACAATGTTACAGTTCCATGTGTGGAATAATAAAATAAAAATGTCTCTATAGTGTATATATACTATATGTATTTGCCTATACACACACACACACACACACACACACACACACACACACACAGATCTGGATCAGGGCATCAGTAGCTCCGGACAGTCTGTGCTGCTTCTTGGCGGCTTCAGATGCTCCGATACACAATGTCCTAGAGGTTCTTCGTCATCTAAAACGGCCGACACACTCTAGTCATATGAGGCCGGGCATCATCTCACACCAGGAGGAACCCAGAGCCGCGGCACCAGCAGAAAGTCTGACAATGATCTGAGGAGTTCATCCGGTTCCTGACAGCTGTAAGGGAGGCATTGCCTAGCATGAGGAGATCTGTGATCTCCTCCAAGATTATTCCTCCCCAGATCATCAGTGACCCGTCGTCAAACCAGTCAAGCTGGATGATGTTCACGCAGCATAACGTTCTTCACAGCCTCTCCAGACTCTTTCACGTCAGTCACACGTGTTCAGCGTGAACCTGCTCTCATCCGTGAAGAGAACGGGAGCCAATGGTGGACTTGAATTCTGATGTTCTGGCAAATGCCAGTCGAGCTGCCGGTGCTGATCTGTGAACACAGGTCTCACTAGAGGACGACAGGTGATATGCTCACCAGTTCCTACTGGAGGTCATTTTGTAGGGCTCTAGCAGCTCCTCGTGTTCCTCCTCACACACTGGAGCAGATCCGGTCCTGCTACTGGTTGTTGTCCTTCGATGTCCTTGTCCATCTCTCCTCATGTAACGCCTGTCTCCTGGTTTCTCCTCCATGCTCTTGAAACTGTGCTGGAGAAACACCAAACCTCCTTGTGACGACACGTATGGATGATCATCCTGGAGGAGCAGCACTGACGGTGTAACCGGATCGGGTTGCAGGAACTGCTTTGTCTCTTAGATTTGCACCAAAGCAGGTGAAACTGATCCACAATCACTTCTGCTTCCTAATCGGACAGATCGATATCCCTGAAGTTTAATTGACTTGGTGTTATACTGTGATGATTAAGAGTTCCCTTACATTTTTTGGAGCAGTGTATTTAGACACCCGTCTACCCTCCATACACACTAACTTTGACTAAAGTACCGGTACCCGGTTTGTTCTCATAAGCATACAAATGTTAAGCCTGCAAGAAAAAGAAGTCACGTTATGATTACTTAAAAATGTCCTTCACAATGTTGATCAAGGAACATGTCTTGGAAAGATCACAGCGACCAATCAGATCCCCTCAGTCGGTGTGGAAGTTCACAGTGAGTTCAGTCAAACCTGTGTGTGCGCAAGATGTACGCAGAGGTTCTTTATTTCATTGGTTGTCATGGAGATGGCATTGCTCAAGTGGACTGAAAGTACGCCATCTCACCTTCCAATCAACCTGACGCCAGTTCTTTTCACATATGTAAAGCAGCAATTATTCCAGACAGAGTGCAGATGTATAAACAGCCTCATATCTAAGGTATGATGGGGAAAAGGCAGGAAATGCATCTGTCCTGACACAAAGAGTTGCTTCCTGTTTGGTAGATGCATTGAAGCATTTTTCACCGCCTCCATCCGCATGTCCTTGAGTTCTGCCGTCATCTGTAAGTCCGGTTTCAACTCGGCTAGAGTGGTGCGGTGTCTCTATAGTGAAGTAATATTAAAATAAACAACAACAAAAAAGCTAATAACAGCAGCAGCATCACTTTTATACTCATAAATGAATACAGGTGATGCACAAGGATTAATCTCATGAAACTGGTTGGGTAACATTCATCCCACATTTAAAAATAAAAATTATGTGTTACATTAAGTTAAATTAGGCGCATTTGCATTATTTTTTGATAGAAGAGCATATTTTTCCTTGAAAGTCTCATTACTATTCTTTCAAATGTAAATATTAATACAGCATGGTTTAATTGACTGCCTTTAATATGTTTATAGAAATCATTGTACTGCAGTAGTCTATTACTGTAATAAATAAAAATCACTGTATTATTAGATTTACCATTAAGAATGTGAATTTAAAATCAAAACTCAAAAGAAAAATCACCTGATGCATTACAATAATGATAATTTGGGGAATGAATGTGCATAATTGCCATGAAACAGTGTGAAAATATTGAGACTAATGGCTAAAAAGTAATATATATATATATATATATATATATATATATATATATACACATACACACACACACACATCAAATATACATCAAATATACATATTTGAAATATCGAACAGACAGACAGATGGGTGGATGAAGGATGGATGAGTGGATGGATGATGGATTGATGGATGGATGGGTGGATGGATGATGATGGATGGGTGGATGGATGGGTGGGTGAATGGATGATGGATGGGTGGGTGAATGGATGATGGATGGGTGGGTGGATGAATGATGGATGGGTGGGTGGATGGATGATGGATGGATGGTGGGTGGATGGATGAATGATGGATGGGTGGTTGAATGATGGATGGATTGATGGGTGGATGGATGGGTGGATGAATGATGGATGGATGGGTGGGTTGATGGATGGGTAGTTGAATGATGGATGGGTGGGTGGGTGGATGAATGATGGATGGATGGGTGGTTGAATGATGGATGGATGGGTGGTTGAATGATGGATGGATTGATGGGTGGGTTGATGGATGGGTAGTTGAATGATGGATGGAAGGATGGATGGATGGGTAGTTGAATGATGGATGGATGGATGGATGGATGATGGATGGGTGGGTGAATGGATGATGGATGGGTGGGTCAGTGGGTGGATGAATGATGGATGGATGATGGATGGGTGGGTCAGTGGGTGGATGGATGATTGGGTGGATGAATGATGGATGGGTGGATATTGAATGAAAGGCCTCTGTGACCCCTCACAATTGTCCAAAATTGCTAGTTTAAATTGTTTGTAAATCAGTTCTCTAAACGTGTATCTCAAGTTCTTTGAGAATCAAGGTTATTTTAAGTCTTGATGTTTTCCTGCTTCACGCTCTCTCTCTCTCTCTCTCCCACCCTGCCCGTTTCTCCTCTCAGCATGTGAATAATGTGAACACCTCTCATTGTCGCTTAGATCTGATCAGCGTCATGCCTGCAATGCAAGCGCGCTCAAACGCATTTCCACTGCAGACAGACAGGCATCTGTGACATTACTGACTTCAGCCTCCATCTGGATCGCTCTAAATCTCTGTTTGTGATTATACGGTAAGAACAATATTCATTTTCTCTTC
This sequence comes from Rhodeus uyekii, assembly GCA_037043235.1. Taxonomy (NCBI): domain Eukaryota; kingdom Metazoa; phylum Chordata; class Actinopteri; order Cypriniformes; family Acheilognathidae; genus Rhodeus; species Rhodeus uyekii. The sequence continues at coordinate 978,387 of JAWRVZ010000196.1, forward strand.
TTATCAATTTACCTTTGCATTAATACCAAAATGTTATAGTTTCTGTAAAATAAACCTTTCATTTCTTACACACACAAACTCAAGGTAGAGACAGAGAACACATTCATCCCACAAAGTTGAATAAGGTTTGCCTAATGCATAGTTACATTATTTTCATTTGTTTCAGTGGTTAAATTGAAACAGTGAGAACATTCAGTGCCTTGATTATAATAGAAACACTTTGCAACCTCTTCAAAATCTCAAGTGCATGCTGAATATGTCGTTTCACATATCATCTTTCCATATACATTACAAAAGCTTGAAGACAACCATAAGCGTAATGGCGTACAGTCATTTTCTGTTTTGCTTGCTCTTTTAATTTATACTGCTATGCAGAACAGATGGACAGGATTTTCAAAGGCCACTTTACCCTTTCTATGTGCAACCCACAAGTGGAGCTTCTCTACCAGCTCCCAGTAGAGCTGAGCAGAACATCGCTGACATGGTAAAATCACTCAGAAGCAATCGTCATTTCCTCTATGGCAACAGCGTGAGAGAGCTGCTCATGACAACTCGTCCAAACACATAGAGGAAATGCACAATGGTACTTAGAGAGTCAGTACACAATAAAAAATGCAGGGTTATTTCAACGCATGTTTGGGTCAAATACGGACAAACCCAACCGTTGACTTCCATTTTTTTATTAAAACATGGGTTGAAACTATCCAGCATTTTAAAAACAGAGCTGTGGCTTTGATTTCAACATCATGCAGATTCAACATGAATTCATATTTGAGATTTGAGACTTCATAACGTGAGCTGAAAAGGGCAGTCGCTTGAGAGGTGGAAGATTATAAGAATAGAGATATTTATTTAAAAGATTATACAGAAATCATCTTTGAAATAACAGAGAAACCTTGTGTACACAATAACACCAGGAATGACTTTGTTTTTGTGTTGCATTTTGTGGAAAGATTGAAAACCTAGAGATATTACCTTTGTAATAACGTGCGCTAATGAATCAATAAATGTCTTGAGAAAATGTGTAGATTTTGATTTCATGTCGACTGAAAAATTTATGAAAAAAGGACTTAATTGCAGCCGAGTAGAACGGAAGCTCGAGGCCAGATTCTGAGAGACAAAAAAAAAAGAAAAAGATTTCCGATAAATTACAATTGGTTTTGTAAAAGTGACTGCAAGAAGGCTTCTTTATAATGCATTCATTAGATGTACCATAGGACGAAGCATATAGGATACAGTATCTCTCTAAATGACTTTAAAGGTGCTCAGAAACACTTGATAAACCCCAATTAGAAGCATGATGCTCTGCAGGCTCTGAGAAAGTAACACCAAGGACAGCAAACACAATGGCCTTTAGAAAGATGCAGTTACTAAAGAAAGCGGGAGGGAGGCCAAGCTCTGCGCTCATACTGAAAAGGACAGGCAGCGCAAAGAATGTTGTCTGGCAGTAATGAAAAACAATAAAGCCAAGGTCTCTGCTTCGGTTTATTGAATTTAGCTTTTCAAAAAAAAAAAAAAAAGAATTACCGGAGCTGTAATTCTTCAGAAAGAAAGCTTGTTGCTGAGCAAGACCAGATAGAAGAAAAAAGAGCCAGCGCATTTGGCTCCATTTTATTATTTTGTAGCATTTGTGTTTGCAAGCTACTCAACTATTCCATTTATCACACGTAATGTCCATAATTCGCCATAAGAAGAGCTTTTCAAATCTTATACACAGTCTACTGTATCATTTCCAAGGCCTTTAAATGATCAATATGGCCAAAATGTTATTGAAAAGCTTGTACACAATTTACTGCACACCTTATGTTGTCTGATCGCTTATACTTTTTCTTTAGCAAGTAAATGTTCTTTTAGTTTAATTGTAGATCCACCTTCAGCTTGTGTTTTTATTGCTGTTACATTTTTACTGATTTTAATAAAGTAAACATAAGAATGACTATTACACTATTAATAATATTTCAAGATGAATATTTCCCTTTACTGGAACAAAGTAACTGAGGTTTGATGATCCATACGTCATTTTCTAGAAAAGCTATGTTAAAATGTCATCAGGTTTTTGAGGAAAGTTCATTTGTTCATCTCTCAATCATCATTGTATTGCAAAACTATCGGGATTACTTCAAATCTTAAAGGGATAGTTCATCCAAAAATGAAAATTCTGTCATTAATTACTCGCCCTCATGTCGTTCCAAACCCGTGAGACTTATGTTCATCTTTGGAACACAAATGAAGATCTTTTTGATGAAATCAGAGAGATACACAACTACCACTTTTATGCTTCAATCGTCCTTAAAGTGTAAAACAACTGTTATGAAGAACTGTAAAACAATTCATATGAATCAAGCAATTTAGTCCAAATTGTCTGAAAAGACTCGATTGCTTTATATGATGAACAGATTGAATTTAGGCTTTTATTCACATATAAGCATTCATCAACAAACATCAGTTGTGATAAACAGAAGCATGTTCACTTTCCGTGCGAGAACCAATGAGGTTCATTCTTGTGTTACACATCACATTTGAGCTTCAGCAAGAGCCAATGAGGTTCGTTCTTGTTACGCATCACGTTTGAGCTTCAGCAAGAACCAATGAGGTTCGTTCTCGTGTTACGCGTCACGTTTGAGCTTCAGCAAGAGCCAATGAGGTTCGTTCTTGTTACGCATCACGTTTGAGCTTCAGCAAGAACCAATGAGGTTCGTTCTCGTGTTACGCGTCACGTTTGAGCTTCAGCAAGAACCAATGAGGTTCGTTCTCGTGTTACGCGTCACGTTTGAGCTTCAGCAAGAACCAATGAGGTTCGTTCTCGTGTTACGCGTGACGTTTGAGCTTCAACAAGAACCAATGAGGTTCATTCTCGCGTCACGTTTGAGCTTCAACAAGAACCAATGAGGTTCATTCTCGTGTTACGCATCACGTTTGAGCTTCAGCAAGAACCAATGAGGTTCATTCTCGTGTTACGCATCACGTTTGAGCTTCAGCAAGAACCAATGAGGTTCATTCTCGTGTTACGCGTCACGTTTGAGCTTCAACAAGAACCAATGAGGTTCATTCTCGTGTTACGCGTCACGTTTGAGCTTCAACAAGAACCAATGAGGTTCATTCTCGTGTTACGCATCACGTTTGAGCTTCAGCAAGAACCAACGAGGTTCATTCTCGCGTTACGCGTCACGTTTGAGCTTCAGCAAGAACCAATGAGGTTCATTCTCGTGTTACGCATCACGTTTGAGCTTCAGCAAGAACCAACGAGGTTCATTCTCGCGTTACGCGTCACGTTTGAGCTTCAGCAAGAACCAATGAGGTTCATTCACGTTACGCGTCACGTTTGAGCTTCAGCGAGAGCCAATGAGGTTCATTCTTGTGTTACGCGTCACGTTTGAGCTTCAGCAAGAACCAACGAGGTTCATTCTCGTGTTACGCATCACGTTTGAGCTTCAGCAAGAACCAATGAGGTTCATTCTCGTGTTACGCATCACGTTTGAGCTTCAGCAAGAACCAATGAGGTTCATTCTCGTGTTACGCGTCACGTTTGAGCTTCAACAAGAACCAATGAGGTTCATTCTCGTGTTACGCGTCACGTTTGAGCTTCAACAAGAACCAATGAGGTTCATTCTCGTGTTACGCATCACGTTTGAGCTTCAGCAAGAACCAACGAGGTTCATTCTCGCGTTACGCGTCACGTTTGAGCTTCAGCAAGAACCAATGAGGTTCATTCTCGTGTTACGCATCACGTTTGAGCTTCAGCAAGAACCAACGAGGTTCATTCTCGCGTTACGCGTCACGTTTGAGCTTCAGCAAGAACCAATGAGGTTCATTCACGTTACGCGTCACGTTTGAGCTTCAGCGAGAGCCAATGAGGTTCATTCTTGTGTTACGCGTCACGTTTGAGCTTCAGCAAGAACCAACGAGGTTCATTCTCGCGTTACGCGTCACGTTTGAGCTTCAGCAAGAGCCAATGAGGTTCATTCTTGTGTTAGGCGTCACGTTTGAGCTTCAGCGAGAACCAATGAGGTTCATTCTTGTGTTACGCGTCACGTTTGAGCTTCAGCAAGAACCAACGAGGTTCATTCTCGCGTTACGCGTCACGTTTGAGCTTCAGCAAGAGCCAATGAGGTTCATTCTCGTGTTACGCGTCACGTTTGAGCTTCAGCGAGAACCAATGAGGTTCATTCTTGTGTTACGCGTCACGTTTGAGCTTCAGCAAGAACCAACGAGGTTCATTCTCGCGTTACGCGTCACGTTTGAGCTTCAGCAAGAGCCAATGAGGTTCATTCTCGTGTTACGCGTCACGTTTGAGCTTCAGCAAGAGCCAATGAGGTTCATTCTCGTGTTACGCGTCACGTTTGAGCTTCAGCAAGAGCCAATGAGGTTCATTCTTGTGTTAGGCGTCACGTTTGAGCTTCAGCAAGAACCAACGAGGTTCATTCTCGCGTTACGCGTCACGTTTGAGCTTCAGCAAGAGCCAATGAGGTTCATTCTTGTGTTAGGCGTCACGTTTGAGCTTCAGCAAGAACCAACGAGGTTCATTCTCGCGTTACGCGTCACGTTTGAGCTTCAGCGAGAACCAATGAGGTTCATTCTCGCGTTACGCGTCACGTTTGAGCTTCAGCGAGAGCCAATGAGGTTCATTCTCGCGTTACGAGTCACGTTTGAGCTTCAGCAAGAACCAATGAGGTTCATTCACGTTACACAGCACGTTTGAGCTTCTGTTCATGTTCGCTGATCAAAGTTTAAATGTCAATCAAAGCCTAAACTCAATCTGTTCTATATAATAATTTCTCAATAATTTGGACAAAACTGATCTTCATTTGTGTTCTGAAAATGAACAACATTAGTGTTAAGTAATTAATGACAGAATTTTCCTTTTTTGGGTGAACTTTCCCTTTAAATATCTTGCTTGGGTATTGTTGGGAGAGTGATGACTGATATTAATATGCATTTAATGTACGTAGTCTGCCATACTGTTATAAAGATCTCACCGATTTGCACCACAAGATTACGCTTCAGCCATATTTAAACCAAACTGCATATTTTTGCACTATGAATAAAACTGGTGTTTTTTTCCTTCTTATTCTCACTGTATCATACAGTACTTTACAAGCCATAAAATATATGAATGAGATGATGTATGACACTCAAAAGAAACATTCAAACATTTATAGATGGATTAACATCTTGTTTAATATTGTTTACCATCTAAAAGTTCAATAAACTGTTCCATTTCGGAAAATTAGATTTTTTTGTACTCTTACCGTTATATATCAGGCTTCACCTAGCTAATCTTGTTTCCTTCTTCACAGGTTTTGTCATGGCAGCATCTGTGATCCCCAGGTTTGAGTCACAGTGAAAGAGGTGAAGATGGAAGGTCCACAAGTGGTCAACGTTGACAGCAACTCCTTGCTTAAGGCTGTCTACCTAAGTCGTCTCCGTCTCACACGGCTTCTCCTGGAAGGCGGTGCTTACATAAACGAGAGTAACGAGTGTGGCGAAACACCCCTGATGGTTGCCTGCAGAAGCAGGCATACAGACCAGCAAAGTGTTTCTAAGGTTAAAATGGTGGGGTACCTGCTTGAAAGTGGAGCTGATCCGAATATCCAGGATAAAAGTGGGAAGACGGCTTTAATGCACGCCTGCTTAGAGCAAGCTGGTTCTGAGGTGGTGGCATTGCTCTTGGGTAGCGGGGCAGACCCATGTCTTGAGGACCACACTGGTTCTTCGGCTCTGATTTACGCCATCAATGCCAGTGATGAAGAAACTCTTAAAATGTTGATGGATGCATGTAAAGCCAGAGGAAAAGAAGTCATCATCATCACCCCTGATAAACTAGCATGTGGAAGGCAAATGGCAAAACAGTACCTATCCATTCCTCCACTTGCAATGGTGGAACAATGGGACAATCAAAACTCCACCATCGTTCCCTGTGCTTCTCCATCTGATATTCTCCTCAGTACATCTCCACTTGGGACTCTTTCTTCTAGTCCTAAAGAGCATATGTTTTCCTTCCAGGACCTCCAAAGCATGACGAATTCGCAGCCAACTTCTCCATCCCACCAGGCTCCCCCGTTGCACAGTCGAGTGAGCAAACTCCACAATCTCCAAAGATTACACTCCGAGCCTTGGTTGAAAATCCCGCAATCCTTTTTGGCCCAACAGAATACCAAAACTCCCTTGGGTACGGAGGAACTCCCGGACATCACACCCGAAGAAGAGTTGGCTTTAAGAATGAAGAGATTGGCTTTCCATAATACGCCACTGTCACGCCATTCCAGCGTTGATCTGAAAGAAGCCAACTGTTTGAGTCAAACTTTAAGTCTAAGACCAGAAGGAGCACTATGCCGAAACATGTCCTTTGACAGCTTATCGTCCTTGCACTCTTTATCCCATCCCAATCTTCATTCCAAAAGCAGCGTGGAAGCTTTACCAGCGGATAAGGATCCTGGCAAATCCCTTCCAAATTTGGCCGTGTCCAGTCTCCGCAACATCATCCAGAGAAGGAAACTAGGAATGGATCACTACAGCTCCGATTCCCAACTATCGGTGAGCCATGCAAACTCTCCAGAAGACCATAAAGGACATTTGGAGAAGAGAAAACTCGCAAACTCACGTTCTCCTACCTTGGGAGCCTCCAGGGAGTCTCTCGAGAACGCGTCGTTGACGCACCTGCACAGGAGGAATCCAATCAGCATTGAGCGTCGGGGCTCTGGGGCACTTTTGGACCCCATTTCCCATCCTCGAGCTGGTTTCCTCCCTCCTCTGAACCAGCATGCCCTGATCCCAAACATCACTGGAAGCGGAAATGCAAGCAGCATTGGTTCCAGCAACAAAGCAGCTTGTGGCGTAGCAGTAGGGACTAAACCCTGCATACCCTCAGCTCCGTCAGGTCTCCCTAAAGATCTCAAGACTAGGAGGATGCTGATAAGACGACACTCCATGCAAACTGAGCAGCTCAAGCGGGTTGGTGACTTCAAAGAAATATTTGGACACTGAATGTTCGCTACAATTAGAAACAGTTTGACAGTAACAAAGGCGCCGATTTCCACTGACAATTCATTGTTGGATGCTGAGACTTGAACATGTCGTCTATAACCTTGCGTCTAAGCTAAAATGAGCAATTTCAACTGTGCATCCTTAAGGTGTGTCACAATTATCATTGCTCAGCGAACTTGTGTGAAATCAAGTCAAAACATTAGGAATCTGCATGATTGAATCGGAAAGATCAGATTTGGCTCATATTTAAGTTGTTCACACAAATCTGCCATGCTGACCAACAGAAAGTTGCTTGATTTGAAAGTGACTTCTGTATGAGCTGTGCTTCATATATCTCTATGCCACTGACAAATGGACCTTTTTGCGGCACATGAAATTTCACTAATTAGCAGCAACTTGCAGTTAAAGACAATTCATAAGAAATGAATGGTTATGAATGTGGCTAGTGCTTCGATGTCTAAAAAACAGAATACAAAACATTTAAATGCCATGTATGATGAAATAATTCATCAGGTGGTCGAGGCATTAATGGCATAGAAATTCCAACAGATTGCCAACATAAATTCATTTGTAATACATTTGAGTCATTGTGCATAGAACATAACTTTGCTTGTGTATTGTTTGATGTTCACAACGTCTTTAAAAAAATCAATTGCAACAGAATTGCACATTGTGATTAGCAACCCATTTGGAAAAACTTAATTTATCTAAACGACAAAACAAAAGGTTGTTAGAAATGTATGGTGTCGTAAACGAACATGAGACAAAGAGTTTGCATATTTATCAAAATTTTATTCTACATGAGATACATATTAGAAATGAATGTTGTTTTGAAGAACATCCTTAGGTCCCATACCAGACACTTAATCAAATAAATCTGGTTTTCATGAATAAATAGATATACATTATGCAACCTGGTACATCTTAACAGTTTTTCTGTAAAGCATAAAAATATTTTAAATTGTGATGATTTAATTAATCAATAACAGTGAGAAAATAAATTTAACTCCCAAAGTATTCCACAAAGCACAAATATACGTGAGAAGATCTGAGATGTCTAATCTTACGTCTAAAATGCTTGACTCATTTCAGACATTTAATCTCAATCCTTCCGTAACAATCATATGCATCTTAAGATTTGTATTTGGTTTGTGACAGAATTATAGAAGACTTCAGATTATTTAAATATACAAGTCAATATATCAAATAAACCAATTCATCACTGTTTATGTTGTGTTTTATCACTATTAAGAAAAAAAAAAAAAAAGGAACAATCACTTGTCATGTATTTCATTTCACCAATCAGAGTAAAAGTGCATTTCACAAATGAATAACTTTTTTGTTACGCTGCAGCATTTAAAACTGAATGATTTCAGAAACTTGGGATCGGGAACGCTTTGTTTTGCAGGTTTAAGGTACATTTTAAGCTGAATGTAAAATTGCAAGACTTGTGAATAGAGAGAGAAAGGTTATTGCGTTTAAAAAAATGGCTACTTAATTCAGAAACATCATCCTGCATAATTTATAAGGAAAGAGTTTTTGTGAGCTTCTTCAACCTCTCAAACTGTAGTATAGTGAGGACCAGTGCTTAATTAGTAAATCGTAAGGTGCCGGAATAATAAAAAATAACATGCCATGAAATAGTACAAATCCCCATGTACTAATCCCTGGGGCTCAATTTCAAATAATTTGCATGATATAAAAATTGTGGCAATAATTAAAAATAATTTTAGGCTACTCGCCTTCATTTAAGTACACAAATAATTTTTTAAATATATTTTCCCAATCAAAACGGCAAAATTTAATGATTAAATGTTAACTGCTTGCATTTTACCTCATGCACTTTCACCATTAAAACTGAAGCATCATATTAGAATTCATGTTCGCAGTCTTTGACTTTATTGGCTGTTTCAATCATTTTGACATTGACGACTGTCGTTCTCAGACCGGAGAGGCAGAACAGACTAACAAATGAACTTTAAACTTTTTGTCATCCAAACAACATACAAAGCACAGCTCAATGGAGAGCAGTAGAGTCAAATTAAGGACATCAAACACTGCGGACATATCACTCCTGATATTGTAATTAATATAAAATGTAAATAGCATGTTTATGTTTGGGAGGGCAAAAGAGAACATTGTAGAACAGTAATACCTCAGTTTACGAGTTACTCAAAAAACTTTTTTCCAATTTCCAAAAACAATTTTCCCCATAAGAATGCAATAAAAATCACTCGATTCGTTACGCATGATTATAAATGCTCATTTAAATTTTTTTTGGTTTTACCATATTACAGTTAAAATTATAACCATTAAGATCTCATATAAATACTACTTAATAATTGACAATTTACTGTAACGCACTTCATCTTTGAGTCGCGTCGCTGCTGCCGTGAAGGAGACGAGAGGAGGGTTTTACTGCTTACAGGGAGAATTTCATCCCTTCTTTCTCACTCATCTTGAGGTCATTGTCTATATGCTGTACTGTACGTATATATTTCACTACATGAACAATAGCGATCACAATTAATGTGAACAACACGAGGTAAAACCGCTGTAAATCACTTATAAAAGTATCACTGTGGTGAATGATGAACAAAACCGAGCGACGCTGAGAGAAAGAACGAGTGAAGGGGTAATGGGCTTTGTGAGAGGCTGTCGTTACGATATTTCCAGTAAAAATGCGTGAGATGATGCTGAGCGTTAGGACTTTTTAACACAAAAATGTGCGTGGGCGAGGGAAAAATTCTCGCACTCCGATACAATGCTCGTACACCGATTTGCTCGTATACAAAGTCACTCGTAAACCGAGGTATTAATGTCTCTTCACTGTGAGCATTTGTATCACTAATCTTACCCTTTCTGTCACAACATCCAATATTCTGTTTAAAGGCATTTAACAAGAGACACTGGATCGGCACAAACAGATCACAAATTAAGCACTGGTGAGGACATTTGGAAGATTCATTAACTGGCATAATGGTGGGTTGACCATAGTTTAAAAACAAAAAACATGGAAAGTGTTCAGATGCGTTTATCGAATTTTAAAACCCTGATTTCTCTATTCCTGGTTGGTCACACCAACAACACATCTGTAGTGTTAATAGTCAGGGCTGTTTTTCAGCTTGTCCAGTAACATGAATTAACAGCAAAGTAAAGCAATTTAAAGACGCTTTCTTTAATCAATACAGTAGTGTGATAATAACTTTATAAATGTTAAAGCAAATTGTTTTATAGAGATGATCTTAGTCTTTTTCCTTTACATGAAACTGTATTTTTGGTGAATATATGTGGTGGTTTGAAACTAAACAACCAACAATCTTTTTACAAGCATGACCGAGTTATACTCAACTGCGCTTTTTTGGGCTTATAATTGAATTGCAGAGTTATACTTTGTAATTTCAATGCTCTATCAAAAATATCACCTTTAAATCAACACATGAACTGTTCCAAAAATAGTATTTAAGCTTAATAAAAGCTCAATTGAATTAGATGATTTCATCTGTACGTTTTAAATAATCAAACCGAGGAGTAACCTCCATGTATTTTTGACCAATCATAAGACGCAGTACTTAGAAAGTACAATAATCAGTACATAAAATCTTCATATGGATTCTTACGTCCACATGAAGCTACTTCATATGGTGACAGTAAATTATGATGGATGGGGAAAAAACTGCAGATTCCAGCTCAGGGAAAAACAGACGGATAATTTGAGAAACGCAGGACTTCGCATGCTCGGTCACCGTGTGTGCAATCAAGTAATGATTATAATTCTCTGTATATCTGGCATTATAGTCATACAAAAACCATTTTGTTTCGAGTTCAAAGCGACATTCATCAAACGAACAGACCCCGGAAACACAACCGAGGCGGCACAGCAATAGTTCTCACGCTTTTATTTTTGTTGCTGATCCAAGACTGCTCTGCTTTATTCTTAGAGATCGCCAATATAGTCCCGCTTCGGTGAAGTGCTTTTTAATTTCTGTTAAAACGCATCAAACTCTCCATACCTTGTCAGAAATCACATAAGGAGTTTCTATGCATCTGAAACTCATCGGTTGCGAACGTGACGGTCCCACTGGCTGCCAGTGTTCAAATGCTCAGAGAGATGAAGAAGAAAAACTCCATGTCCATGGCTTGATGTGGGACACAGGAGCTTCCTCCGTGGATGACAGGAATCAGAGCCCCGTCCAGATCGTTCATATACTTCTGAGGCAGGAGGCGGCCACCAGAGCCAGCCTGGTACTCAACCTGCAAAAACACGAGTGAATGACATAATATTAAATAACAATACTAAAGTGTCTTGAGAGTTACTAATGAAGGAGTGATGCCAGTAACAATCCATTGTTTCCAAAAGCCAGCAGTGTAAAAAGTCTCAAGATCCATTATAGTGAAGCGGTTCTTGCAGGTGGTTTCAATGAACTGGGAAGATGAATGATGAATCAAGTGGTTTAATTCAGATAATGATCAACCAATAATGTTTACAGCATTCAAAATCTGTTCACAGAAGCTCAATCGTTCTTGTTCGATGCAGAAGAACAAATGAAGAACAAGGAAGTTTGTTCTCGCGCATCAAGAAATTACCGCATTTTCCTGCATATAACCCGCGGGTTATACCAGATTTTACAAACCCTGCTGGGGGTGCGGGTTATACACAGGTGCGGGCTATATCACACATTTTTACACGTACTAATATTTCAATATATTGTTTTATTAAAAACACGTGTTTTGTTGTTTATCTTGTCAACTCGTCTAAAAAAAACCGCTAACGATGATCGAAAACAAAGACATAAATAGCAAAGATGAAGACAAAGAATCAAACTTTATTATTTTACAATAACTCGTGGGTAACTAATGAGTAATAACTTGAATCTGGATAATAAAATTTAAAACTAATAATATTTAATAATATAATATAATAATAATATAATATAATTAATTATCTGCTTCATCTTCATCACTGGCAGCATCAATGAAACCCTCAAAATCCTCATTAAATGTCACACGCGTTTATGTAGAGACAACCTACGCGCACAAGCACTGTGTACCGAGCCGGAACAGTTATGGGTAATTGACGTCATACGAGGAACATTCGAAATCCGAAATGTGAACTTACACAAAAAAAGTTCATCAATCTATGGGTGCGGGTTATATAAGGGTGCGGGTTATGCCAACGATTTTTACACAAAAACCCGCGGGCTATATGGGTGTGCGGATTATCTGCGTCTGCGGGTTATATGCAGGAAAATACAGTACAGTGAAAGAGGATGTTTGCTGATCAATGTTCATATGTGAGTAAAACCTTCAAATAAATCTGTTATTTATAAATCTGTTATTTATATGTTTATGTAACATATAAACCGATCCGGTCTCTCAAGAAGAGTACAGAATCTTTAGGTGAACTATCAATATAAAGGTTTTCTTTTGTTTAAAACAGCCTGTTTATAGGCACAATTTCCATCAAAATGTTTCTCAGAGTGTAATTTAGTTATTCACCATGTCCGAGTCAGTGGAGACTCTGAGTGCGAGAGAGTTGAATCCGTTGGCCATGAGCACAGAGAGGTGCGGGCAGAGGGCAGCGCAGCTGGCGGTGGCAATCTCTCTCCGAAACTGAGCTGATGATGTGAGGACGGCAGATAGGGAAACATCTGAAGACTTCAGCAGATAGAAAACCTGGTGGGAGAGACGTGACGTGAACCAGTGAGGACAACGAGGAACTCATTGTGCAGCATCTTGCGGTACACACCTCAGTACACCTGATGGTTCGGCCATCCATCTCAAACTCAGAGTCCTGCTGGATCTTGACGCTGGACACCCCCTCCAGAGACTTGCCATCCACTGGACTGGTGACTCTGCAAACATGCAAACACACAAAACATGTTATATTTCCTTAGGGGAATTATTACAGAACTGACACAGCAGCTTAACCACTGAGGGAAGTTGAAGGAATGAATTTTAAATAGTAGCATATTAATGCAGTGTACATTTTCAAGGTCACATGCAGCAGTGGCCAGCCAAACCAATCAATAGTGCTTTATCATTCAGTGAAGCGGTTATTCAGTACTGCACATACATAAATGCCCGTTCACACCAAGAATGAAATGGGAATGATTCGGAAATCCATTGCCGCTTGTATATATTTCTTATTTGTATATAGATATTCTTTTATTTTTCTTACACTTCAGTCTATCACCTATGTAACCAATTATTACTTAAAGCCTTTCTTTGCTTTTCTGTAGTTTTCCATAGTGTAAGGATGAATATTGTCTGCACTTCTCACCAGATAGAACATGTTATCAGAATGTTTTGATAGTCTTTCTTTTGATAGTTGGAGCCTGAGCCGAGTTCAGCCTTGGAGAACCTGTGCGTGCGTGCGTGTATGGTCTGTATTGGTGAGGTGATTAACTGGCACAATAAGGAGACTGAATGACTTCTTGTTCTCGACAATCCACGTGGAAGGTCACGAACCCGTCAACCATGTGATCAACGGAGATCTGCTTTAGACTGTCTGCTCTTGTGTGGAAAATTACTAGTTTTGTTTATCTTTCTTTCTTGGCCAATCAGAATCATTTAACCGTCATCATTGACGTAGTTAGCACCCTCTGTTAGAGTATAATTAATGTTATTGTAAGTGGGGCGGCCTACGAACTCCTTGTGAGACCTGAAGCTTCTGCTGATGAAACTGCAAACTAAACTTCACTAAAATGTCTTCTATTGACTGCACTTCTGACTCCTGCTCTTCATTCAACATATCTGCTCCTCGGGGCTTAACTGTAAATTCTCCCTGATAGTGATTTCAACAATACCGTTAATCTGTGGCGCTACCGTCATAGCTGTGGTATGAACTCTGCTAACGGTATCTTTCTTGCTATCTTTATAGTTATCATCCTTGGCGTGTACAGGCCTAGAGAAAGGATCTGAAAAGAACGTATACTGGTAAAAGGTTTTGCTTTTAACTACTCAAGGAACCTTTCTGATCATTATCAATACTGTAAACTGTTTTTTGCTGCTTAACATTTTTGTGGAAACTGTCATACACTAATATACTTCAGACATTTAAAATGTTACAAAAGATGTACATTTCAAACAAATGCTCTTTTGAATTTTCTATTAATAAAAAAAACAGAAAAAAGGACTCTTTCCAAAAAACTTACAAGCATCAAAAATTGTAATAGTAATAATAAGATGATGTTTGTTTGTATTTGTTTTCTACTTTTTTATGGTTTATTGCCATTGTTATTTACTATTTTAATATTGTTCTTGTTGCTATTTCTTCTTGATGTATGGTGACCTTGGGTGATTTGAAAGGCGCATAAAATAAAATGTATTATTATTATTATTAGAAGGATAAACATTATTAAAAGCAATAATAATATAAAAATAATAATAATAATAATAAAAATTATTGAGCAGCAAATCATTATATTAGAATGACACAGAAAGACTGGAGTAATGTTAAAAATATATTCACAAAGAAAATGGTTATTTTATCTCAAAATATTATCGTTTTTCTTTACGCGTTTTTGTCTTATAAAAACATTTAAGTTTTGATATGATAAGTTTGATCAGTTTTGAGTGTAAATATGTATGATAATCGTTGGTACCCAGTGTTGACAGGTGCGATCCAATCGACCCAGCGAACATTCACATTTTCCCGTGTCTCTTCTGAATCTGCCTTTCCACAGGGTATCTGGAAGTCGCTCTGGTCCCTTAATGCCTGTCGCAAACCCTCCATTGTCTCCGGAGGGATCTGCACCATTAACCCATCTAAACATGAAGACACAGCATGACGATTCAGCTCTGATTTTCGACAATAATAATCTGACGCAGTGTTAAAAAACTGACTTGTATAAAAGCATTACCCTCCACAATGCTAGATTTGGCAATGAATCCTGATGAGGCTTTCAGAGCACCATTAAAAACTACAAAACTTGCTCCAGTCACTGCAAAAGAAAGACACTTATCATCTGTTGATATCAGACAAACAACATAATGAGTGTTTTCCTACTGGAAATATTAGAAATAGACGAAACAATTATTATAACTGTCTTTACAATTCTTCAAAATTATTTGGTATATTTCTTATACCATTATAAGGTGCATTACAAGACACAGCTAATGCATTAAAAATATTTACTTCAAGCCTTTATATGTTATGCATTATAAGTGTTATTATAGTCCATTTAAGAGAAAACACAAAGTTATTAAATAGGTTTAGATATGCTTGACCAAACCTCTCCTGGTTTGTCCTGGTATGCTATTGGCTTGAGTCCGGTAGCTTCCATCCTCATTTTGCATGCAAACCAAGTGAGAATCCGCCTCTGTGCTGAAACAGGCACCGAAACTGATCACATGCTCATTGGAGGAGTTCACCACCTTCAGCATCTGGAACAGCCCAAAACAAAACAACACAATCAATGACAACAACTCAATAACAACAGCCTGACCACTCAAATATAACTGACCTCATTAAACCTGGACTTGGGAATCTCAATGTAGCTGTTTCCCAGCTCCATGTGTACCCGCAGACTTTCCACCACAGGTAAACTGTATTGGTAGTTCCTCAGATCCTGCGTTAGAATCAGCAAAACACAAGAATGAATGGGTATACAAGGCCTATAGTTAACGTCTCACAATATGTTTAAGGGTGTGTGGTTCTCTTGGTTCTTTCTACCCAGACCAAAAAAGAAAATGATACATTTAGTTCTGGTACGTTTAGTGTTTACACTGCCATGTTTTAACACAGAGCTTAAGATACTGTTATGATATACAGTGGGTACGGTAAGTATTCAGACCGTCGGGCCACTCTGCCATAATGCCTCGACTGGTGGAGGGCTGCAGTGTTTCTCCCATCTTCCGACTGCATCTCTGGAGCTCAGCCACAGTGATCTTTTTGGTTCTTCGGACGGACAGCTCTAGGAAGGGTTCTGGTCGTGCCAAACGTCTTCCATTTAAGGATTGTGGAGGCCACTGTGCTCTTAGGAACCTTAAGTGCAGCAGAAATGTTTTTGTAACCGTGGCCAGATCTGCGCCTTTCCACAATTCTGTCTCTGAGCTCTTCAGGCAGTTCCTTTGACCTCATGATTCTCATTTGCTCTGTCATGCACTGTGAGCTGTAAGGTCTTATATAGACAGGTGTGTGGCTTTCCTAATCAAGTCCAATTAGTGTAATCAAACACAGCTGGACTCAAATGAAGCTGTAGAAGCATCTCAAGGATGATCAGGAGAAATGGACAGCACCTGAGTTACATATATGAGTGTCACAGCAAAGGGTCTGAATACTTAGAACCATGTGATATTTCAGTTTTTCTTTTTTAATAAATCTGCAAAAATGTCAACATCTGTCAATATGGGGTGCTGTGTGTACATTAACGAGGGAATAAAATGAACAAACTATTGTAGCAAATGGCTGCAATATAATAAAGAGTGAAAACATTAAGGGGGTCTGAATACTTTCCGTACCCACTGTATACTTTGCAACAGAACTTACCTTACATCCAAAACAAGTGGTAAATGTGCTTGTACACGCAAATGATGCAATTTTTACAAGCTGAAAACTCTTGAAGAGTCAAAACAACACCATGAATTGCTCTTAGCACACAAACAAAGATCTGATGTTCTGAAGTGTAATGGTAAGTTGTAATGGTAAGTCAAATTGTAAGTCGCTTTGGATAAACGCGTCTGCTAAATACATAAATGTAGATGTAATGGGCACAACTTAGCCCCTGTGACGAGAAGAACCAGGTATGCTTTAGCAATCCATCTATTTTACAATCTTGTGACAATTTACGGATTGATGATGCGAAACTCAGAATGAGTCTTCTTACGTGCGTCCATTTTTAAAGAATCTTACAGCGGGAATCCAGTTCGAACAGTCTGACCAGCAACAATTGTAAAGGACTATTATAAATCGTACAGTGTGCACTCAGCTTATGTTTATGTTTTCAGACTAAAATGGATTTGCAAAGTAGGCACCAGAAATAAGCCAATTTCGACGCAAACTAAACTTAATTTGCAGAAATAACCCACATTTTTCCATGCCTGTGTCCAGGAAAGTGGCCATGAGCATCCTTGAAAGCACTACAGTTAGAATGTAGACCAAAGAAGCTATTTAATTCTCAGAAATCAAGAGTGGCTCAGAGCTGAGGTACACTTTGAGAGGCCTCGAGCGCTCTCTAATCTCCTTCATTGACTGTCCTGAGTTGAACCTGATACTCAGGATAAGAAGCTGGAGAAATGGCTTCAAACTACCACCTTTGATTCCTGCACTTTTAAATAATATAACATCTTTCAGGGACAAATCATTCACAAATTATAAATGTTTAATTAAAATCACAATAAACCTCAGATTTAGATATTGAGTATAGGCTAAAATCAAATAATCTGTGATGTTTATCTCAACTGCACACCATTAAGCCATTTAAACAGCTAAACACCTATGAAAACAGTCTTTTCAAAGACATACACTACAGTTTTTTTTAAAGATTCAGCAAAGAAACATTAAATTGATCAGCTAAAACATTTATAATGTCACAAATAAATTCAAAAAAATGCTGATAAAGACCAAAACTTATCACAGTTACCTCAAAAATATGAAGCAGCACGACTGATTTCAACTTATTAATAAGAAATGTTTCTTGAGCAGCAAATCAGATTAAAATATTAGAATATTTTTCTTATGGATCATGTGACACTGACCATGCTGAAAATTCAGCTTTGCATCACAGGAATAAATTACATTTAAACATATATGCAAATAGAAAACTATTTGATCAAATTAATGCAGCCTTGGTGACTATAAAATTTTACTGACTTAAAAACAGTATTTAAGATCAAATCAATGAGTAAAATACTGACAGAGAGTTTAATGTGAACACGTACTGTGAGCAGATTCATGATGGTGTGTCCTGTCTCTTTAAAAACGGAGTCACGGAAACGCACGCTCACCAACGGGCAGGGATAAACTGGAAAAACAAACGACAGATCACATGACTGAAGGGGTGGAACTATGAGCTAATATCATATATTCTGATAATAATAATAATAATAATATTTTAATAACAGCATTTTGGGATGTTTTAATGAGGGCTCACCGTTGTATTGAGCCCCGAGAGCGAGCAGCAGCCGGAGGGGAAACACTTTAGCCCAGGGCACCTCCAGCTTCTGAATCAAAACACCACAGAGGAACGAGACCTGCGGCAAAGCAAGACCATCCAGCGGCTGAAAGGTTGGAGAGAAGAACAGGACTCCGCCGTGGTCTTTACTGCCCAGGAAACTGTCAGTGAACGTCACATTGCCAAGGTGCTCGATGAACTTCCCTGTGGTGGGAAAAAAAAGAAACGACACCATTTAAGCAACATAAATGTCACTCATTTACATACAGAAAGCTCAGAGTTTTGGTTAAAGAGATGAATGTCTAATATTTTTGCCTGTATAAATCTATTTTGCAATCAGTATAGTAGTTTAAAAAAATCTTTAAAGGACAGAAAGAGGATGGAATATGGTTTTAAAAAAGTAAATGAGTTTTGGTGCAAAAATAAACATTTTGAAAAAGTAAACAATGGCCCCTTTAAGGCAGGACAACACAGGTGAAGATGGAAAAAAATGTTTTTACTAATAGATAATCATCATACTTACCCAGTTGATTACATTAATAATTGCAAACATCTTTTGTATTTCTGAAATATGTTTGTTTAAATATGCAAATGGCGCATTATCTAATTAAACATGCACTGATATGCATACAGAAATCTGAATATTGGATAAAGTCAGGCTCAAAATTCTTGTTTCCTTTTGTTGATATGTTAAAGAGAGTTATCAGCCAGATAAAAAAAAATTCATTTTTACCATGTTTTAGGGAACACTAACAAATCCCTCCGCAGATATAAAATGTTAAAGTTTTTAACTGTAAACTTTGGTGTGCTGATTTCTGACTCTGGAGAGAATAAAGGAGCGGCCTTTAAAGATGCGCATTGAAATCGAAATCTACAGATGCGAACAAACTTAAATCTGTGTTTTCTTTTCAATAGTCAACAACACTAGAAACAACATGTTATGTAAAGTAAAATTGCCCAAAATCTCAAAACTCACCAGTGAATGAAAAGTAGTGTCTTACCTTTCTGAGCATCCTGGTATATGCTAACATACAGGTTGAACACGTCTCCAGGCAGGCTGTGTTCCTCTGGGAGACACTCGATTATAAACACCAGCTCCTTCTGGCCGACTCCCTGAAGACCATTAGAGCTCAGACACCAGCACCTCTTCTCACAATCTACAGCACAAACCAATGAAAGTCATCAAATCAACAAGTGGAACATGATAACATTTCACATCAACTTCAGAAGTCGTAACATACGCGTGACGATCTTCACGTTCACCAGTAAATTGGCATTGAGCACGAAGGTCAGAGGTTGCGGGCCTCCCTCCTCCAACAGCAGCAATATTTGGCAAGCAGCAGGACGTTCCTCGACTAATAAATCTGTAATGAAATGAAAGGACACATTACAGATGCACAGCACCACATCATGAAGAGTTTGCTCTGAATTGTTATATGATTTAAGGGTAATTTATTAATCAAAAAGTGTTGTCTAAAGTACTATTCAGATGATCGTTTCTCATATGGATGTCCGTAAAAATAAACTTGCATGCCACCTCAATGATGGATGGCCGTTTATTCATGGTGGAGGAGCGAGTTTTTGTGATCCTACGAACCCGACATGTAAATAAAATGTCAAGTGCTTGAAATAATAAATAAATTCAGAATTTAATAATAATAATAAAAATATCCTGTGATTATTTAAATCTCCTGTTTAAAAATAGGAAGATAGACATGCTATAGCTGTCTTTTGTTGTGGAAATGAACAGGAATAAGTTAATAAAGCTTCTTATCTACATAACATAAATATAAAGCTGCTTGGTTAATATTTTTAATGTACAGTGCACAGCATAAATGAGTACATCCTCTCTGAACAAACACAAAAGATGCATTTTCTTAATGATCACCAATACAACTCAAAATTGAAGTCTATAAAACATGTCCCAGGAACTGATTAGCAAGAACTGATTAGAATGTCAATGTGTTTCCTGAATGCAATGCAAGTCGCTTTGGATAAAAGCGTCTGCCAAATGCATAAATATAAATATAAAGCACAACTTGCTCACACCTTCAAGACTCTTGCATCCCTATATAAGAGCTTTATTAGAACTGAAGGTCACTGCAAGCACTCCAACTCCTCTAGCAACACCTGACCAAGTCTGCTGAAAGCAACTTGCACTGAGATCTCTAGCCATTAGTGTAGTTGTCATTTTACATAATTTCCCCCAGGCCTACCATGACAAGTTTGAAGGCCACTTCCTATGGTAGAAGCCTTTAAAAGTCCTTACCCCCATCTTCCTCCTCTCCTGTGGTGATGAGCAGTGGAGGCAGACCTTCGTCATCCTCCGGCACCAGACTGACAACTCTCTGCACGCAGCTGCCCACCCCACAAAGCAGGCCGTAGTCCCACGGGCCTCTGACGGGCGGGCGGCTCACCTCAACAGCGCTGTCAGAGCTGCCTCCGGCACTCTCATCAGCCTCGACAGGAATTATACCGTCAGGCTGAAAGGCAGCAAATCAATTAATGACTTCAACTGTCATTACCAGTTACTCTAGCATCAGTTTAGAGCATAGGTGTCAAACTCAAGGCCCGCGGGCCACATCCGGCCCGGCGTGTAATTATGTCCGGCCCGCGAGAGCATTTTATTAATGGCCCGCGAGATGTCCCGCGCTCTAGCTGGCCCGCCGAACACTTCCTGTATTAAACAGGAAGTGGCTAATGATGCTTCGCGCTCGCGCTAGTACCGCGCGATTGTTATTGTCAATTATCCATAATTGTTCAGGCTCGGTACACAGTGCTTGTGCGCGAAATTCAAGTGTTGATCATCAGACGAGAAGAGCCCGCCCTCATGGCAGAACGTCTTCTTGCATGATTGACAGGTCAGACAGCATATCAGCGCCAGCTGTCAGAGTAGTGCAAGCGCCAGAAAGAAAATACAGCGCAAAAACAAAAACATTACGTCCTTAGGGACGTAACAAATATATTGAAATATTATTACGTGTAAAAAAAATTGTGATATAGTTTGTAAAATCTGCAATAACCCATGGGTTATATGCGGGAAAATACGGTATATGTTTACTGACATACTGCCGGTATACCCGTGTGTCTCATTTGCGGAGATAATGTGGCAGTAATTAAATAATTTAATAAGACGGCACTATAAGACAAATGACATAAGAGCAAATTCAACTGAATGATTTGATTTGTTATTGCTGAAAAGCAAAAATTGTATTTAGATTTCCAGGTTTTGTTATGCAGCATGTCCATATTTTGAGTTTGTATAATTTTGACAGGATATATTTTTATGGAGAGCAAAATCTTTTATATATAAATCTTTTTAAGTTTTATATAAAATGACATAAGAGTAAAGAAATTTGAATGTTTGTTCTTTTAACTTTTACTTACTTTAACTTTACTTGTTTACTTTATTTCTAACTTTTATAATTTAGACAGGATATATATTTTTTTTAAGTATTTTTTAAATATTTTTATATTTTTAAGTTATTTAAGGTATAAGTTGATTTATTCCAGAATAATATTTCTGTCTGTTTTTATTCACATCTAATTTAAAAAAAAAGGTAAGTTTTAAAAGTTTAGTTTTAGTGTTTTCAATAAATGTTTATCCTGTTCGGCCCGCGACCTAAAGTTTTTTGGGATTTTGGCCCCCTGTGCAATTGAGTTTGACACCCCTGGTTTAGAGGATTTCGGCGTCTCACCTCCGGTGGGTCTGGTGTAACCGGGCTCGACTCCTGAGAGGATCTTCGGGTCTGTACGGAGAGTTTGGTGGTGTCGGCTACCTCACCGTTCGGTAGGATTCCATCAGCAAACCACACATGCTTCTGCTCACGTGGAAAACCTAGAAGAACAAATACAAAAACAAACAGACGACAGTGTCATTAGGATCAGGCTTGAAAGAGGGTATCATGCTTGAACTCAGATGTGATGAAGTGGAAACACATCTAACATTACAGTAAATACACTACTGTTCAAAAGCTGTTGTCTTTTCTGCTCACCAAGACTGAATTTATTTGAGCAAAAATACAGTAAAAATAGTAGTATTGTTGAATATTATTCCAATTTGAAACAGCTCTATGTGAATATATAGTAAAGTGTCATTTATTCCTGTGATTAAAGCTGAATTTATTAGATGATAAATACAGTAAAACAGTGTAATATTATATCAGTGTAAAACAACTGTTTTCTATGTGAATATATAGTAAAGTGTCATTTATTCCTGTGATTAAAGTTGAATTTATTAGATGATAAATACAGTAAAACAGTGTAATATTATATCAGAGTAAAACAGCTGTTTTCTATGTGAATATATAGTAAAGTGTAATTTATTCCTGTGATTAAAGCTGAATTTATTAGATGATAAATACAGTAAAATAGTGTAATATTATATCAGTGTAAAACAGCTGTTTTCTATGTGAATATATAGTAAAGTGTCATTTATTCCTGTGATTAAAGCTGAATTTATTAAATCATAAATACAGTAAAACAGTGTAATATTTTATCAGTGTAAAACAGCTGTTTTCTATGTGAATATATAGTAAAGTGTCATTTATTCCTGTGATTAAAGCTGTATTTTCAGCATCATTACTCCAGTCTTCAGTGTCACATGATCCTCCACAAATCATTCAAGAAATCAAATGTAATGAAATATGTGTTAGTGCTGTATGTGGAATATGTTTGTGGAAACCGTGATAGTACTTCCCCTCTATGTTTCTACATATAAAGTTCAAAAACACATTTGAAATACAAATATATTGTAATATATATAAATGTCTTTAATGTCACTTTTGGTCAATTTGATGCGTCCCTGCTGAATAAAAGTATGAATTTTGCTAGTGAAACTAACCTAGTCTTGCACTCTACATGATATGGAGTGCATGCAATTTGGGCTGCAGTCACTCTTTCATTCATTAACTAATTATAGTAAGTGGAAGTCACTGTGTTTTATAGCCATAAGAGCTGTAACTCAGCATTCTGGCTCAGAGTGCAGTGCGTACCATCATTACCGGGGTGTTTGAGGACAGACACGGGGACCATGACGGTGGGTGGGGGAGAGTTGAGGGTGCCGGCAGCACGGGCCTGCTGCATGGGTGGTATGGTGGAGCAGTACTCTGATGGGATGTTGGGATTGGGACTGGGCCCAGTGGGGCTCATCATTCTCTCATGGGCTTGAGCTGCACATAGACAAACAAAATCAGTCATTCTTGTCATTTTTAGTGTAGTGAATGAAAGGTCATGCTGGGAGAGAGAATGAGTGAGACAATGGAACGGTGGTGGGGTGAGCACTTTATTTTACAGCGCTATTCCCCATGTACATACTATGTACTTATTATAGCAATTGCAATAACTGGGTAATAACCAAGTACTGACCCAGAATCAACACCTAACCCATACACACTTACCTAAAGGATTATTAAGAACACCCGTTCAATTTCTCATTAATGCAATTATCTAATCAACCAATCACATGGCAGCTGCTTCAATGCATTTAGGGGTTGGTCCTGGTCAAGACAATCTCCTTAACTCCAAACTGAATGTCAGAATGGGAAAGAAAGGTGATTTAAGCAGTTTTGAGAGTGGCATGGTTGTTGCTGCCAGACGGGCTGGTCTGAGTGTTTCACAATCTGCTCACTTACTGGGATTTTCACACACAACCATTTCTAGGGTTTACAAAGAATGCTGGGAAAAGGGAAAAACATCCAGTATGCGGCAGTCCTGTGGGAGAAAATGCCTTGTTGATGCTAGAGGAGAACGGGCCGACTGATTCAAGCTGATAGAAGAGCAACTTTGACTGAAATAACCACTCGTTACAACCGAGGAATGCAGCCACTCATCTCCACTACAAATAGGAAAAAGAGGCACAATTTGCACGAGCTCACCAAAACTGGACAGTTGAAGACTGGAAAAATGTTGGCTGGTCTGATGAGCCTCGATTTCTGTTGATTCAGATGGTAGAGTCAGAATTTGGCGTAAACAGAATGAGAACATGGATCCATCATGCCTTGTTACCACTGTGCAGACTGGTGGTGGTGGTGTAATGGTGTGGGGGATTTTTTCTTGGCACACTTTAGGCCCCTTAGTGCCAATTGGGCATCGTTTAAATGCCACGGCTTGCCTGAGCATTGTTTCTGACCATGTCCATCCCTTCATGACCACCATGTCCCCATCCTCTGATGCTGCTTCCAGCAGGATAATGCACCATGTCACAAAGCTGGATTCATTTTAAATTGGTTTCTTGAACATGACAATGAGTTCACTGCACTAAAATGGCCCCACAGTCACCAGATCTCAACCCAATAGAGCATCTTTGGGATGTGGTGGAACGGGAGCTTCGTGTCCTGGATGAGCATCCCACAAATCTCCATCAACTGCAAGATGCTCCTATCAATATGACCAACATTTCTAAAGAATGCTTTCAGCACCTTGTTGAATCAATGCCACGTAGAATTACGAGAGGTTCAAACACAGTATTATTGTGTGTTCCTAATAATCCTTTAGGTAAGTGTAGTTGCCTTACATTACCCACACGTTCTTACGCAAGTACACGTACTGTACAGTAAAGTACAAGCAACAGTGGACATCTCATTAAAGGCCATGCATATATTTTGTTAATAGACTAAACAACATAAGAAAACGTATGCAATTTATGGGCTTAATAAATATTTCCAGTTTTGTGAACAATTTATCGTCGAACATTTTAAATTTAACAACATAATGCAATAACTTCATAGTTATTATAACAGTGTAATACATAAAAGTCCCATTCTAAATGATTTTAGAAAATATCTAAAAGATATTCAGTAGTGGACAAAAGTAATGTTTGGAGGGGACATTTGTTTTTAAAGCCTGACAAAAAAACTGTTTATTAAGTTGGCTTGAGAAAGCCAACTTAGTGATATTGTATCTAAACTTATTATTATTATTATTATTACCTAAAATTCTCAATGCATCTCCTCCTAGAGCTTTAAAGCTACAACCACTAAACTCTGCTCAGACTTCAGACCTGTTCTGACTTGAGTTGCTATCCCTTTTCAGACTGATCAGACTTATGATTTTTGATAAAACTGAAGATTAAAGTCATAAAATCTCCATAGACTTTCACTAATGAAGTGAAAACTGAATTTTAGATAGAGCGTCCACTCCATCTGTTGGTAACATCACAACATTACACCTGATATATAATACATTTCAATACAGTATGTGTGAACATGTCCATTCCAATGGGCATGCATTTTATTTTTTTAAATCCTGAAAAAAAACTTGCAGGTCTACAATCGATTTTTTACTTTAATTAGTAAGTTAAATCTCTCTATTTTACATTCATAATATCACAAAATTACACCCCTGTCAGTGAGAGCACTGAAGTTTGAACGAATCAGAGCGCTGCAATTCAAAGCCTCAAAGCTTTTCAAAGACGCCATTACTGCTGGAGAGAGAGATCATAATCTCCTAAAATAGATTTATGTGAGAGAGTTTATGACCAAATGGAAATTGTTTCCGATTATCAAGTAACCGCTGCAGCGTGTTTCCTTGAAGATTTATGCACTTATATGGCCAAATTCTGACTCTCATTCGTCTTTACTCGGCAACGGAGTACATTACTATGGGGAAGGTAGGTGAAGTTTAAACGCGCGTCCTCCTGGACTCGCGCCAAAGCATAACCGTCTAAGCACCTACGTTTATTTATAGCGCTCATTTATGTACTTTATTGCCGAATTCTGACTCTCGCTCGTGAGTCAATATACATTGGAAAAGGCTTCCCTGAGCAGCGCGCGCGCTGACTCTCTTCAAATGCAGCGTCTAACAGTCAAAGTTATTTATAACTAATTCTTGAGTATATAGTTACATTGTGTTAATTCTTTTATCTGCTTTTAACTAAAGTCTGACTCCTGTTCTCGAGTTCAAACGCGCTTCCTGAGCAGATTCGCTGATAGATCGATGTTTTGTGAACACTTAAACAGTAAATGAAATAAGATTTTTAAAGGATGCAAAAAACATGGCAGATCGATTCAAACTGTAAACTGCTTGAGATTAAAAAAAACTGCATTACTCTGCTGCATTACATGAGCAGGAATTATTTAAAAAATACTAATATTTAAGTTATTTTGTTTCCCATGGAGGAAGGCTTTATACAAATATTACATTGCGTTGATTCCTTTATCTGCTATAATTGCCGTGTTGAACTGAAGTCTGACATGGCAGATCGAGTCAATCTGAAAACTGCTTGAGATTAGAAAAAACTGCATTACTCTCCTCATTGTACTTTAGTAGGAATTATTTTAAAAATACTAATATTTAAGTTTGTTTCCCATGAAGGAAGGATTTACATATACATCTAAAAAGTATGTATTAGAGGCTCCATATACGCGCGTCCTCCCGCATTCGCGCGTCCACGCCTAAGCGCCTACGTTTATTTATAGCGCGTAAATTTATTCACACACATACATGCATATCTATCTACATCTATATTGTAAATATAAAGGGCTCCATATACATGCAGTGTAACTGCTGTCTGTTTTGAAAGTGGTAAGACTACATAAATAATGCTTAATTACATCTTTAAAATAGAAATAAAACAAAGTATTATTCACAGTATCACAGTACCATTTATTTATATATATATATATATATATATATATATATATATATATATATATATATATATATATATATATATATATATATATATACACACATACACACACATCTATTTCGTATATATAAAAGGCTACATATAGTGTAACTGTGGTGTAACTGCAGTCTCTTTTGAAAGTGATTAGCCTATATTAATAATGCTTAATTACAGCTTTAAAATAGAAATAAAACAAAGTATTATTCACAGTATCATATATATATATATATATATACACACACACACACCTCTATACATATTATATATATATATATATATATATATATATATATACACATACACATCTATTTAGTATATATAAAAGGCTACATATACATGCAGTGTAACTGCAGTCTCTTTTGAAAGTGATTAGCCTATACTAATAATGCTTAATTACAGCTTTAAAATAGAAATTAAACAAAGTATTTTTTGCATTAGTGAAAACTGACCGTTAAAAGCCAAGGATGTAATTAAACCGTAAACATTTTTATAAACTAATTACAATTTTCCAACACTTTGAGGATCAAAAAGCATAATTATAACTTATTTTTAAGTTTAAACTCTCAAAACTTTTCAAGCTAATTAACGATAAATCTTGCTAACAATATGCTAATTCAGCAAATTCTTGCCAGCAACATGCTTATTTATGTTAAATGTTGCTAATGACTTCGGAATTCATACTAAATCTTGCTAGCAACAAGATAATTAACATTAAATCTTGCTAGAAAAATTGATCATCAATTGATTAAAGATTAAATTATGATCAAAGAACATAACGACACCTTAGTAACTGCCTAGAAACAACGCAAGGCAATAACTAACAAGAGTATATATGCTCAAGATCTAATTCTTTCCATCTATCCATCTGTAAACTTTCAAAACTTTTTAAGCTTTTACAAATAAATTTAACTTTCAGGCTAGGCTTTCTCAAGCCAACTGAAGTTTATATCATAAACTTCCTCTATCTAGTTTTATTTTGCTATGCAAAGAAATATCCATTCATACTCCATAATGCGGTCACTATTTACGTCTCATACCATTTGTAAACTATAGCAATTGTATTATATTCAGAAGTGCTCCGTTATCAGCTGAGCAGTGGCACATGAAACCATATCCATACTGGCAGATCAGGATGGGAATGATTAGGCCCGATGTTGGAAAAGCAGCTTGTGTCTTTGTTTGAGGAGCAGGTAATATTTACTGAAAATCTTGCCCTCCGTTGCAGCCGAGTGAACATGTTTCAGTCATTTCTTCACACATATAACTTCCGTATGGCTTTAGACATAGCATTGTGTCAAGTACAAACTCCTTTTATAAAGATGACCTTGCTTTATATGCTTTCATTTGAAAAATGCTATTTGCAATCCATAAAAGAAAGTAATTTGCTTTGATGACAATTTACATATTGGGGTGAACTGTGTCTTTAAATCCACTTTGAATGCAGTGAAAAAAAAAGTTCATAAAAAAAAAAAGAGTTCATAATTAAAATATATTTATATATAGTACAGTTCAAAAGTTTGAAGTCAGTAAGATATTTTTTTAAAGAAATTAGTTTTATTAAAAAAGGATGCATTACGTTGATCAACGGTGTCAGACATTTAAAATGTTACAAAAGATTTATATTTCAAATAGTTTGTTCTTTTGAACTTTATATTCATCAAAGAACCCTGGAAAAACGTATTATGGTTTCCACAAAAACATGAAACATTCAACATTGGAAATACTTAGAATTCAAATCAAATATTAGAATGATTTCTTGTTGGATCATGTGACACTGAAAACTTTTTTTACTGTATTAAATACATTATAAAAGATTCCAAACTTTTGAATGGTAATATATATACACGTGTATATACACAGTATACACTGAGGTTTAAAATAATTTTAAACGTTATTTTACTCTAGCTAAAAACTGACCTGTGGTAAACCAAGTCACGATCAAAGTACAAAGTACAGACCTCGTTCAGCTGAGTCACATTCAAATAAATCAAAACCATCAAAAGTTTACAACACCACGGGCTTGGCATCTTTAACCGAGAGCGCTGAGCGTCAATCACAGCAAGTTGTTATTAAAGCGATGGGCAACGAGCCACCAACCCAAAACTGGAGAAACAGGACGTCCAGTGCAGACCACAGTGTGCTGACACCGTCTCCAGCCATGAGTCAGTGCTTTATGTTGATTAAGTCTCATAGATGCTCATCGACCTGATTATACTGGCACTGCCTGTGACACTCGCAAACATGTCAGCTGGAAGCACAAACGGCAAAATATGCTGGCTCACCGCGAAAACGGCTGTGAAGACAAGACAGATGGGAACTGTGAAGCCAAGAAACTGCAGGACGGAACGTCCTTGAGTGTTTGGAAATTCACACTGGAAGAACTAAAGATGCTGCAAAAAAGTAAAACTTAAGAGTTAACAACATAAAGCCTCTGAATAATTAATCCCAGGTTCCTAATCTTACCTCATCCCAATTTAACTCCAACCCAAATTCTCTTCCAGGTTAATCACGGGTTGCATGTTAGTCTCCCAGGACGGCGTTAGCGTGCACCGAGCAAAGGAGGAAGTGTCCATCTTGCCGATAAGCGAGAGAGCGTCCGCAAGTGACTGAGATAGAGGGCGCATCCTTGAGCCTCTCTCATCCCGGATGGGGCGCAGCTCACTTCCGCAACCTCACACTGAGTTCTCGTCTGTCCTGGACCAAGTTCCAGCCCTGCGAATATCACTGGCTCCGAGTGCAAGCTCAGTCCATCACACACACGCACGCACGCACGAGGTCGTATTAAATGGCTGCCCTGGGCTGAGAGTGGTGACAAACCCTCCTTTCCTGAAATGTGTGCTGTGCTGAAGACAAGAAGTGTGTGTGTGTGTGTGTGTGTATGTGTGTCTAACTCGATTCCTCAACCCGGAGAGTGAATGAGAGAGAGTGTGTGTCACATATACTGCACCAGGTGGGTCCTGTACACACACACACACACACAAACACATTCAAGGACATGCACCAGTGCCCTGGCTCCACCCAGCCCTGCACCAAACCCTGCGAGAGCTGGCTGGCGACTGACGCTCTGTGATGAATGTCCTTTTTAATGTGCAAATGGACCGCACACTCGGCCACACACCGTGTGCCAACCTCTTTTTATAGACCATCCAGGACAAAAAACAAAAACAAAGCCTTGATCTTCTCCATTACATCAGTCCTTGAAAAATAAAAAAAGAGCTTCAGATGTTTCGTGCATAAAAATAAAAAAAGTTTACCACAAACTAAAAGGGATGCAAGTGCTCCATGAGTCAGCGTTATTGTCATTAAAACTAAAAACTAAGAAGCTTAAATAAAATACCAATATTAAGAATAAAATACCAGAAATATTGCCTTCGCAAACTAATAGCTTTCCTGTAGCTCAGACAGTAGAGTGTGGCGCTTGCAACGCCAAGGTCATGGGTTCGATTCCCAGGGAAAGCAAGAACTGATTAGAATGTCAATGTGTTTCTTGAAGTCGCTTTGGACAAATGCATCTGATAAATGTAAATGTTATTGAAATAACTTAAAGTGGAAATACTGAAGTGACTTAAGGCTAAATATTTTACTTGGTCACATCATTGACAAGGAGTGCAAATCTTTGCGCATAGATCCTAGAAGCTCTGCAGAACAAGTAATGTGACAATTGACTACAACCATAATAAATAATTACGGATAATAAATACACTTTATACACACACACAAACAAAACCCTTTAAGACAGGTGTGCGATGTAAACAAAATTTTCGCAATTCACACATACAAGGATAAAAATAGGCACCAGGACAAGATGAAGCAGTACAGGGATGGAGTTAGCATGGGGGGGGGGGGGGGGGGGGACTCTGAGCCTACTAGTCCGAGCCTTAACGGGACGATAAATAAGAAGATAAAAATGAATAAAAATGACAAAAACACATGACAAAATTGCTAAAACTTTAAATAAACTGAAAAAACTAAAAACTAAATGCTAAATAAAACTGTCATGAGCCTTCATTTATGAAAGCATTGCATTACTAACTAAGAAAATCAATGTCACCATCCATTTAATAAAAAAATAGAGAGAGAAAGAAAAAACCTTTTTGCATGAAAGTATAGTTAGAAAGTAAATGGGGAATTCACCGCTGACAAGATGAGCTTTTAATAAAACTTGGCTGTCTATGCAGTAAAAACAGAGATTGCATAACTAGAAAAGCAGAGAAAAAAAGCATGCCATTTCCTTTCTGCCAAACATTTCAACACCCATTTGTCAGACTTGCTGACAAATAAACAGGAATATCTGGGTGTCGGTATAATAGAGAAGGAGTGTGACATTGCAATAATGCAAAGATGGTAGAAAATCGGCCAAATGATCCTTTAAGTCAAGTTTTTTATTGATTGCACAAAAACCGCCTGTTGACAATCAGCAACATTTAAGGCAACCAACTGCAGTGGTGCAAAACAAATGAAATGTGTGTAGAAATAATCATTTTAAAAATTTTAAAAATTTTAAGTGCCTGTGCTTCGTGTATCGTGAACAATCACAGAATGCACTTTAAAGCAGGAAGAATATTCATTAGCGGTCAATGTTTTTCTCATTCATCAGCTGAAACTACAAGAGTTCAAATGGATATTTTAATTTTACATTTAAAACTGTTTTTAAAAATAAAACGTTTGGGGAGAAAAAATGAGCGGAAACTAAATCTTTACTGCAGCTCTCGCATACATTTTCTCTCTGTCAGTCGCAGTGGATTTAAAAATGGCCACTGGAAAGACGAGTGATTTTTAAGATTGTTTTAAATCAGAAAGAGACGGAAAAGTGTTTTATAAACCGTCATGTCAAACTGGCATATAATAATCCCACTGGAGCCGAGCGTAAACATATTTATCACAGATGTTAGGAGAGACGAGCCGAAACAAGCAAATCATCGCATCATTTACTACAACTGTCCGCCACTGTGATCCCTAAAAACAATAAATATATAGACAATTATATATTTAACTAAACATATTTTAAGAATATTTATATTCCAAAGAAGTGGAATTTCTGGTTCAAACATATAAGAATGAATTAAACCAGTATTTACTATGGTATTTACAACATTTACTATAGTAAAGTTGACCTAGTGGATCTAGGCGTGGCTAATTTGCATATTCATGTTTTATTATCCAAGCTTACTGAGCTCATTGTCACGGGTAACACACATAATACTGACCTTATTTCTAGCAGCATTCATTATGGGATTTGAATATGATACATAGACTAACCATTTTAAATGTATCATTAATGCATTTAAATGTATTTGTGACTTTGAGGTTTTCTTCCTTAAGTTTTAGACTAGTCAGTAACAAAACTTCTGCTTAAACGACTAACAAATAAAATGTTTTATTAAACGGAATGGTTGCAATTATCATTCTGGATGTGAACTGACTTTAAAGTACTTGTTATTTCACAGCAGTTCTTCCACAAAAGCCCTAATTTTATCAACCTAATTTGCATCCAGCCAAAACATGTGCCCCATTTCTACACCGCCACAGATCATCTAACCTTTAATGTTTGGGTGTTATTATGATGAATGTTTTAAAGGTAGAGTGCAGTGCATCCACTTAAATATTGAACATTGCAGTAGATTGCATTAAGAGAGATTGGCAGCATGTTAAAGCGGTGAAGCACTCACCTCTCTGTATGGTGACATGACAGATGACACAAACCCTGGCCTCTTTGTCCAGATATTTCAGTCTGCATTTACGGTTGCAGCATCCGGCACAGTACACCTGCAAAGCAGACAGCATTATTCACTCACACACTGGGTAAACGCAGCACTTCATCAAGCATAAACCTGGAGAAAACTCTCTGGTGTCCTTTAACCCATTTTATTTATTACCCCATTATGTCTTGAAAACAGCAACTCGGTGCAGCAATTCAAGCGGGAAACTATATCAGTGCTAAAAATACATCCTGCCGACCGGGCAAATCTGCTTCTATATTTAGCACCCCAGAGGAGAATAAACCCTACACTGACGTAATGAAAACAAAAGAGACCTCACACCAATGCATAAAATGAATACCTTTGCTGTTTAAGGCCGAGGACTACAGGTTTAAGGCTTTCCTGCGGTTATAAATAGACAAGAACGCAACGGTGGTGTCACAGACCTTTGCTCAAAATCAAGGCAGCTGACTGTATGATAATGCATTGATTCACACTGCGGTTATTCGCCTTTCACCTCTAAAAGTCACATCACACTCTACAACTATAAGTTACAAAGTCACTTTCAGAATCGAAGCAAACATTACGAAGCCTCTAAGTGATTTCATTTAAGCAAAGTAAACTATGGCAGGGTGAAAGGGGATTCGTTTAATGACCGTCCGACTGTACGTATCTTGTTTATTAGGTGGATACTCGCACCATAAATAATAAATGAACATGAAATATTAATTTGAGATTAAACTATTTTGTTATTTGAGAAGAAAGCGCAGAGTAATATTGGAGACTTCTCTGAAACAACGGTCAATTATGCAGTTTAAAACAATAAATAAAAAATATTATAAATAAAGTTTGAGGTCAGTAACTCTTTTAATGTTATTGAAAGAAGTTTCTTCTGCTCATCAATGATGTATATGTTGGATAAAAACAGTAATATTGTGAAATATTACCATTTAAAATATCTGTTTTCTATTGTAATATTGCAGTTTAAAAAAAAATATATATATATATATATTATAAAGTTTGAGGTCAGTAACTCTTAATGTTTTTCAAAGAAGTTTCTTCTGCTCACCAATGAGGTATTTGTTGGATAAAAACAGTAATATTACCATTTAAAATAACTTTTCTATTGTAATATTTTGATATTGCCGTTTAAAAAAATAAATAAAAAATATTATAAATAAAGTTTGAGGTCAGTAACTCTTAATGTTTTTCAAAGAAGTTTCTTGTGCTCACCAATGAGGTATTTGTTGGATAAAAACAGTAATATTGTGAAATATTACCATTTAAAATAACTTTTCTATTGAAATATTTTTATTTTAGCTGAATTTTGTCACATGATCGATCCTTCAGAAATCATTCTTATATGTTGATTTGCTGCTCAATTAACATCATCAATGTTGAAAACAATGGTGCGATTTCATATTTTTGCTTATTTTTGGATTCTTTATAAAGTTCAAAAGAGCATAATTTATTTGAAACAGAAATATTGTGTAACATTACAAACGTCTTTACCGTCCCATTTATCAACGTATCTAAGCTGAATAATAGTATTAATTACTAAAATCTTACGACCCCAAACTTTTGAACGGTTGTGCGCACTTAAATAGTTTGCTTTGACATACTGAGACAAACAAACGTACCTTTCCACACGCTCTGCAATGGTGTCTCCTCTTCGTAAAGGTAAACTTTTGTCCACAATTCATGCAATTCGGGGCCTCAGAGTCAGGGACCCACGGTGGCTGCTTCGATCCCAAACCCTCGGCCTCGTGGTCTTGCAGATCAGCAGATGCTTCCCTGTCCTCCAGACACTCTCCTGGGTACGGTGGAGGCTCTGAAAGCTCATCGTGACCGTAACCGGCATCATACTGCTGATAAGAGGGAGGGTCGCAGTCATTTTCCTCTTGGTTGGGAGAAACTTGCGAGCCATTCTCCGCACCAAGGCCTGCCGCATCGGCTTCGGCACGGCTACTTCTGTGTCTTTCCGATGGAGGCCGTACGGTTTGATTGGACTGCTTTGGTCTCGCCCCGCCGTAATTTGACTCTTGGTTGGGGGAGCAAACCGCCTGAATCTTGATAGGGCTGGTCATATTTTCATGGCTACTTGTTTGTGTGTAATCTGCTCTCAGCGGGCTGCTATCCTGAGATGAAGACGACACGTTTGAACCCTCGCTCTCCTCCAGATATTGAAGTGAGCCGTCGCTCTCAGGAGAGGCAAACGTGTCTACTTTACAGCTCTGCAACTCCTCATCTAAAAAGCCATCGGTATTCCCGTTAAATTCGGAAAAACCATCATCTGCGTATTTTTCTGCATCCGTTTCAGAGTTGATTTTCACGCCCTGACCCATTAAGAAGGCATCTAGCTCCTCGTCCGTGACCATCATCGCAGTCTGGTCACTTTCGGGAAGGTAATCGTTGGTGATGCCAAACTCGAAGGAATAATTTGGGCTCTCGGAATAGGGCGGAGACGGGTTGCTTTCACACAAATCTCTACCGGTTAATTTATCTGTAGGCGAAAAGGTGCGTTTAAAGTTTCTTTCAGGGTAATGACCCGAGACGGCAGAAGCTCTTTCGGGGTTCGACATGATCTGGACTAGCTCAGGTTCGTCTTCAGGGGAGGAATCAGGCCTACTGGAGGAGAATGGAGTTACAGGATCTTCTAACGGAAGAATTAACTCTTCAGCCTCTTGAATTGCTGAACTTATTTCCAGTTCAGCCTCCTCTTTGGTTTCTATCACTGGTGTCTTTTGAGGGTCTAACGATGCCACGAGGGATCCACACATGGATACGGCCATTGGCAAACAAGACAGAGAAGGTTCCTTCTCCGAGGAGGGACTTCCAGGTATATCTTCTGGATTTTTGACTTCAGGATCTTCAGGCAGCTGTGCGTCTTTTGAATCAGGCTGGAGCGATACAGCTTGCTCATCGTTTGTTACTGATATATCTTCATTGGTGGCATGAGGAATCGAATTACTAACATCTTCCTCATTCGTTGGATTGCATTGAGAATTGGTCTGATCACCGAAGCTTGATTCTTCAGGACAAGAACTTTCAGTCTGTTTGCACTCCAAAGATGTGATGCTTGTTGAAACATGAGGGTCACTAAAGGCCGGTAATATAACGTCCAGAAGACTGAAGGAGTTAGAGTTGATGTCAGAGTCATGTTTTGGTAATTCACTGTGGTTGGATTTAGAAAAATCTTCTGGATAAGACACTACGGGACTCTCGAAGTCCACTAGCAGCTCCTCGTTAATTTGCTTCTCAGGAACATCTAGCTCTTTGAAGTCTTCCTGACTACTGGTTTGCTGGAGGTTTGCAGAACCTGTATCGTTCACCAGGTCACACACAGGCTTCAGCGACCGGTCCGGGCAAGGAGGAGCCGAACTTTTGAGACCTCTGCTATCGACAGAAGACAGGAGGTCCACACCTGTGAGTGGCCGTTCATTTGAATACGAATCATTTTGGTTTAGGGTAATACTTTGTGATGTAAGTCCATAGTGCAGGGCGTTGACATCCGGGAGTGTTTGTGAGACCTCTGGTATGAAGCTCTGAATGTCCAAATGGTGACCCGGGACAAGCGTGGATTCGGGACAAGGAGGGCTTGAAAATGCGACAGGCTTGTTCTCAAGCTCCTCTGAAAACAGGGTAAAACATCAAATTAATTTATAATATAGTTAACATCAAAAGTAATATAGAAGCAAAATATATATAATGATATTATAAAACTGCTAGCTTGGCACACTTTTTGGCATCACAAATTCTAGTAATCAATACTAATTAGGTATGCTTAAACACTCAAAATTCATCCTGTGAAAACCATTTTGAAATTAGATATCACCTTAACCATAATTTACAATAACTGTTTTCTATGTGAATATATAGTAAAGTGTCATTTATTCCTGTGATTAAAGCTGAATTTATTAGATGATAAATACAGTAAAACAGTGTAATATTATATCAGTGTAAAACAGCTGTTTTCTATGTGAATATATAGTAAAGTGTCATTTATTCCTGTGATTAAAGCTGTATTTATTAGATGATAAATACAGTAAAACAGTGTAATATTATATCAGTGTAAAACAGCTGTTTTCTATGTGAATATATAGTAAAGTGTCATTTATTCCTGTGATTAAAGCTGTATTTTCAGCATCATTACTCCAGTCTACAGTGTTACATGATCTTCACAAATCATTCTAATATGATGATTTGATGCTCAAATATTTCTAATTATTACCAATGTTGAAAACAGTTTCCTTGAAAATCACAAAAGAACAGCATTTATTTTTAATAAGAATTTCATAAATGTAGTGTGTGTGTGTAGGTTGAATTCAGGTGAAATTAATTAACCCCAAATGTATTGTTGTTGCCTCACCTACCGAGAAGAACAGTATATTGGCAACACTATACATTTACATTTATACATTTCTCAGATGCTTTTATCCAAAGTGACTTGCATATTCAAATCCGTTCTTGTTTTCCCTGGGAATCGAACCCATGATCTTGGCGTTGCAAACGCCACGCTCTACTAATTGAGCTACAGGAAAGCTATAATCTGGGTAAAGCAACAATTTCAAACCTGCATTGAGTTCAAAGTCATCCAAGAGCTTGTCCAGGTCGCACACAGCAGCCTTAAAATAACTGTCCATCCTAGGACGGGGTACGAAACACCTCACTTACCCCTGCAGAGAAACTGGGGCAGTTGGGACACAAACACAAGTTAAAAAACATCATGCATTTGTTTTTTTCCAAATGTAAAATTTCAACTTCTTATGGAGAGTAATTACAAACACTGTACACAAAGTAATTACAGACACTGGACAGACAAAATAAGAAACAAACAGAAAAGCTTAAATACAAATAAGTGGGGAGAAATATCTAAGATATGTCAAACAATGAATCATTCATAATGAACAAAACCAAATTTTCAACATTTGCATGGATTATAATAGATTGTTTTGATTTACTGTGAACTGAAAAGTGGAAGTGAGATTTCATCACGTCTTCAGTGCAAATCACAGACTCGAAAAACACATTATAAACAAGAAATTATAAATACAAAACGAATATACTGAATTAATACAGAAGAAAATGGTAACTGTCCAGTCATCAGGGTATCTAAAAGGGCTGTTAATTATTCATCTAAACCAATAACGTTCACTTTGTGCTTTTTAGACTTATTATTTTCTTTATTAATAATACAAATATCATAATTTAACTAATATAAAGGGTCAGCAATTACTAATATGAATGTCATTTACCTCCTCTGCTTTAAAAAACTAAGAAAGCACAGCATTCATATCATTTTAACACACAGCAATACAACTTTTTGAAAGTGAACCTTAATACAGCAAAGATAAGCAGTATTTTTTTTATTTTCATAAAGTTATGCTAGCAGTTCAATTATCATTAGCAATCTGCTAACTAGCTTCTAGCTGTTAGCGTCAAATCAAACCCAAACAAAAACACACCCGTGTAACTGCAATATTATTTTACATGATATCATTCCGCTTCGTTGTCTACCTTAATATGTGTCATTGTTCAGTCGTCTTCTTTTTTGCTGTATTCGGATGAACTGGTGGTGTATTTCACTATTTGCAGTTCGCTAATATGTTCTTGTTCCTCAGTGAAATCCACAGTCGACCATTTCCACCGGCGTAAGAATTGCTGTTTAAAGGCGACGCGCACTATTTTTCATTGTGAAGAATTGTATTTTATTACACTGTGTTAATGTAGGACTATAGCAGTAGTATTCAATAAAAGCTCCAAGATGTACAGTCTCTATATTTCCTTCCCAGTGGATGTACAGAAAATACTTTTTTTGGAAGTTATACATTTCCATCAGGGCAGCTGAAGTACTATGTAAAAGAAAAAAATCACTAAACACAAATCTTGGACCCGACAGCCAAATTATTACCAATATTTACCTCCAAAAAAATTAACTATTTCCCACAACCAGATGTAAAGATCATATGTTTTCTCAGGCTATTTTTATGTACACACATTTTTTGGGGGGGGGGGTTTCAGTGTTTCTTTGAGGTGGTTGAGGTGCTGTGTTGTATATTGAGTAACTGTATTGACACACTATATAGCACCACTGCCGTATAAAGAACTTGTTAAGCCCAGAATGATTATATAGCACTGCTAAAGAACCTGTTAAGTCCAACATGGTTCTTCATTTGTTCTGTGATTTGGTTGAGGTTTTATATAGCACTAGTAAAAAAGAGCCTGTTAAGCTCAGCATGGTCCTTCAGTGGTTCTTTAGCGGTTCTTTGGGGTCGTTGAGATGCTATATAGCACCATCACCGTATAAATAACCTGTTAAGCCCAGAATGATTATGGTATAGCACTGCTAAACAACCTGTTAAGTCCAACATGGTTCTTGAGTGGTTCTTCATTTGTTCTGTGGGGTGGTTGAGATGCTATATAGCACTAGTAAAAAAGAGCCTGTCAAGCTCAGCATGGTCCTTCAGTGGTTCTTTGGGGCGGTGAGATGCTATATAGCAACATCACTGTATAAAGAACCTGTTACGTCCAGCATGGTCCTTCAGTGGTTATTTAGCGGTTCTTTGGGGTGGTTGAGGTGCTATATTAATTATATTAATATTAATGCATTAAGACCTTGTATAGTTCTTTAAAGTTTCTCTAACTCTCGCTTAAAACTCTTTTAGTGAATTAGGGAAAGGATAAAAAAAACTTTAAGACAACGTGGTTCTTATCCTTTTTGCTCCCAAAGCCTCCTTATAGTGTGCAAGTCTGGTGTTTGCTGTAAGTGCAAGGTCAGCCCTTAAAGAAATCAGCTGCAACATTAGCAGGAGAAAGAAGCAACGTGCACGGAGAGGAAAGGGCTTGAATGAAGCGCGTCTGATTCGTTAAAAACTTTAAACTGTAGAAACGGTAAAATACCGCAATTATTTCCGTCATTTGCATACCACTTGCCTATCTTATTTCAGTAAGGTATAATAGTATGGAAGTTTCCTTCACAGAATAAAAAAAAGTTAAGACTTTTTTTGTCACAATTGCGAGTTTATACCACACATTTTATCTTGCAATTCTAAGAAAAAGAAAACTCTTAATTGCAAGATATAAACTCAGAATAATATTATATTATTTCTTTGTTCTTTTCTTGTTTCCATCAGCAAAACAAAATCAAAAGTTGTTCCTTAATGGGATATTTCACAGAAAATGTAAAATTCTGTCATCATTTACATTTATGTATTTGGTAGATGCTTTTATCCAAAGCGACTTGCACTGCATTCAAGAAACACATTGACATTCTAATCAGTTCTTGCTTTCACTGGGAATCGAACCCTTGACCTTGCCGTTGCAAGCACCACACCTTAAGTTATTCAAACCTGTATGAAGTTCTGAAACAGAACCCCCCCCCCCCCTACCCCCCCCCCCCCCCCCCCCCCCAATACAATGGAAGTCAATGGGGCCTGCCAACTGTTAATTGTCAGAAATGACAGAATCGTCATTTTGAGGTTTACTATCCCTTTAAGATTCTCCACCTGTTCTTCAGAGAAACATTTCCCTATTAATGATTGCCATGAGAAGGTGAGGTGGATCATAAAAGACAATAACTTGCAAATGTAATGCAGCTCAGTAACAGTTTGTGTTTTAGCAGAATAACACAAAGAAATGATGCTGGAAATGTTTACTACTGATCATAATCACTTGAGGTCCAAGTAAGTAATTTTTAAGCTACTTTTCTTCAGATATTCAATTGCGAAATACTGTGTTGCAAGATAGTTTAGTTTTTTTTTCCCAGCACAACACAACATCCTTGTTTTAAAACAGGTATTTTGGCATGGATTCTTCCTCTTATGCTTCTTTAGTTCCTCAATTTCATCTAATTGCTTTCTGTGTATCGACTGAAAGTCGTTGTCTCTTTGGTTTCCCATGTTTTTTTCAGATGACGTTTGGAAATGAATCAGCGCATGAAGAGATAACTCTTGTTTAGTAAACAGCAAAAAACAGCACTTTGTTTTTCCCAGAAAAAGATGTGGAGTGAGCAACACTTGACTTTCTAACACTGAATGCTGATCATTTGCAAACATGTCAATCATAGAAGTTTAGCCCAGTAAAACAGCCCTGTAGTTTAAATGAAAAAGAACATGCATATATATTTATATATAGAATAGAAATTACATAATTGAAGAGGAACCAAAAAATATTCCAGTCACATGCATATGGGTTATTCAAAATATCTTTGTTTATTACCATTAGTAATAGTAGTAGTAGTTTCCACTGCGCTCATTATTACTTCTTTACTTTCATTTTAGCAATTTATTCTATTATTCTATTATGTACACACATTTTTTGTACGTAAAGGCCATGCAAATTGTCACCTGCGCGCCTGCGCACTCCCAGCATGACATCAGTCTTCAGTTTCAGTCAGTGTCGTCATTACAATCTGCGAAAAGAGGAAATAAGTTTCTATTATATTAGGAGAACAGATCAAAGTTTGATCTCCCTCTTCAGGTAAAGTCTTCAAGTATCTGCTGACGTCACACTCAGGGATAGGCTGGGTCACGTGGTACAACTTTCCAAACCTGTGTGTGTGTGTGTGTGTGTTTTCCGAAAAAAAGTGTGGAGAAACAAAAACCCTTCGAGAGTGGAAAAGGTAAGACGAGACCATCCTTAAACTTCATTATTTAATCTTCACGCATAATACCAAAGGAATAAGCGAGATTTCTGATTGTTATTGTATTTTTATGAACACATCTGTCTGTCAGCTGTTGTTGTTGTTGTCATGTCGTTTAGTTCCATCTTACAAAACATTCTCGCGCCTTATATTTTAAACATGTCTTATGTAAAGCAGAGGTCTTAGTTTAGAGTGGATATACCCACTATTTGGGGTGATTATCAATGTTTTAAACTTCGCTGAACTGTGCTTCCTGAAGCGCAACATTGTCTCAGTTCAGAATGGAATGTGTGAATAGATACATTGTAGAATTTGAAATGGCGCGAACATGTTGTATTATTCAGTGTTGGTAATTAGTAACATTGTTGAGTTGCTGCCAGCAACGATTAGCATGTTCATGCACTATGGTATTTATAGATATATCATGCCTATAATAATTACCACGATGAAATACAGGTCTGAAAAACATGGGATCTTTCCAAAACCCATGGCGTAATATCATGTTACTTAATACTTTATAATGTATAATACTATGTAAGTTTCCTTCAGAGAATAAAAAAATAGACCTTTTATATATTATCGAGTTTATATATCTCACATTTTGTCTTTTTGTTTGACAATTGACAATTTATTTTTTAGAATTGTAAGATATAAACTCAGAATAATATAATATAATATGTTCTGTTCTTATCTTGTTTCCAACAGCAACAAACAAATAAAACAAAAAAATAAGTTGTTCCTTAAAGGGATAGTTCACACAAAATGAAAATTCTGTGGTCATTTACTCACCCTCAAATAGTTTTTTTCATCTGCTGAACACAAAAGAAGATATTTTGAAGAATATGGGTAACCAAACAGTTTATGGACCCCATTGATGTTTTTTCTTCTTCCATATTTTGGAAGTCAATGGGTTGAATTACTGCCAGCAACACACCAAAAACGATTAGCATGTTCATGTACTGTGGTATTTATATATATATCATGCGTATAATAATTACCACAATGAAATGCAGGTCTGAAAAACATGGTATTTCTCCAAAACACTCAGCATTACCATGGTACTTTTTTAGTACTTTTTTGTTAGTGTCATAAGATGTACATACAGCTGTTTTTGGCTTTTTATGAATGTGTTGATTGCTTTTAATAATATATAACTGTATTTGTATTTTTGTACTCTTTTTGTTATTGTCTTTCAGGCCTTTGAATTCCCATTTATCCAATGAAGTTTTGCACACTGAACTCGAGGCCAATGTAAGTCTTGCTGAATGACTGCGTGTGAAAGGTATTCTATAAAATGTATTATGTTTTCCCTTATTTTTAATACTTGTTATACTTTTCTCTCATTAGGTAAACTATGCTTAAGGAACAACATAACATGGAGATTGTTGTTTTCCTTATTTTATGCTGTTGACAGAGTTAGTAATATATGATTACCCAATCAGACATTTGGTGCTTGAACAGGCATGTTCATTCCTCTCTGTGGTTGTCTTGATTCTCTCTCCGTCGTAAATGTTTGGGTTGCAGTCGTATCCTCTGCGGGTTTAGAGTTAACACTCTTGCTAGTGGATGACGGGTTACAGTTACAGTCGTCGCTATGTTCAGATTACAGAGTTAGACCAACTGACCTGAGGAGCACCTGTGTCCGGGAACATGTAGTCTACATAGATCAGTATAATAACATTTTACACGGCTCTCTGGAATACCTGGTCAATCGCAGCATTACACAATCAAATATTATTGTAGAATTACACTTCACACACACTTCACGCCCTGATTAGTGGTTGACCATTATCGATTTTTTTGCTGGCCAATGCTGATATCCTGGAGAGCAGAGTGGCCGATATAAAACCAATACTAATTATATAACATTATTATTATTTATTTATATAACATGCATAACAATTGCTGCGGTGAATTTTATTTAGCATTTAGAATCATTTGAAACTCTTCTAAAAAGCTAATTCTGTAAAATAAATCTATTTATGCTTTAGCAACTTCTTGATTCTGTAATCCTATAATATCACAAATAAATAAATAGTTAAAAACATGAATAAAAAGGAAGTAATCGCTGTAAACAACAGTGCGCTCAGAAATCTGGTGAGTTTGTGCGGACTCAGATTCATATGTATTTAAATATCAGGTAATGCTAATTTTACATACAGTACACAGTGACACATGACATGAATATGATGTAGCAATTGCAGATAATTTAAAAATGCCAAATATTGGCCAATATGTAGGCATTGGTCAACCAATCATTAGTCAACCATTAGTCATGATCACCCTGTCAAGGTTGATTTGGCAAGAATAGCCAACTGACTATTCATTTTATTACTTAAATATTCTATGCCAATACGCAATAGAGAAGTTAATTATAAGTTAATTTGTTCATCCCTTTAAGACATTGTTGCTCCTCAGGAATTAGTTTCTTGTACCTCCTCTGGGTTTTCTAAATGATGATGATTATTCATTTTGATGGACTTTTATCTGCTTTGGAGAAGGGTTTTCTTCTTCCATAATATCTTTATGCTTTAGCTTTCTCTTGAGCTCTTTCACATGTATAGAACACTTGCACTTCCTGCATCGCAAGTGGATTTATCCTAATATCAAGATTTCCAAAAACCAATATGCAATTTTGCATACTTACTCAATTTTGCATACTCAATAATAGCGGTTCTCAACTGGTTTTACTTCAGGACCCATATTTGAACATCAGCTGATGACTCAAAACTGTACCAGAATTGATATAGCAGCTAGTTAGTAGAAATTTATTTAATATAGTGCAATTCCTTTGACGTCAACAACTAAATTTATGTGAATCGAGAAGTATTTATTTGTTATCCTATCTTTGCAAAATCCAAATCTAAACTATGCTTAATCATATAGTCAGTTACATTGTTCAAAACAGACCTGTGACCAATAATTGGATCACGAACCAGCAGTTGAGAACCACTACTCTACAAGAACAAAAATCAGTTTCTTAGACCTTTTCTTAAGCCTGTTTACCTCATGTTGCTCTAGGGATAATTGCATTCTTCATTCGGCATTGTGCCCGAAACATGCCACACTACAACGACGTTCCCACAGGCTCGCTTCCGAGTCTTCATGACTTGGCTGATCACAGGACATCTGGGTCTTTAAGATCCGAGCCTTTTCCACCACCTCCTCTGCCGGACCAACCACCAATAGGCCCTGAGTTTGACCCCAGTGGAAGCGACAACGAGGACTCTGCCATCGACATCAAACCCGTCCACCGCTTCATCCCAGACTCATGGAAGAACTTCTTCAGGTCCAGCAGCAGAAGCAGCAAGGTGAAGTCAATGTTGGGGTCGAGCAGCAAGAACGCCACCACTGACGGTGTTCGCTGTTCTCCTCCACAGTCTCCGTCAGTTCCCGGCTCTTACCGCGACGCATACGGCGGATCCGGAGGCAGTTATAACTCTCGTAAAGAGCGTGAAGCAATGCTGTTGGGCA
Source organism: Rhodeus uyekii (assembly GCA_037043235.1). NCBI lineage: Eukaryota > Metazoa > Chordata > Actinopteri > Cypriniformes > Acheilognathidae > Rhodeus > Rhodeus uyekii. The sequence goes on from JAWRVZ010000196.1 coordinate 1,022,931, forward strand.
ACCCTGTGGGATCCGTTGACGGCCATACGGTGCACACAGCTTTGACGTACAGTGAAAAAGTCGAGGAATACAACCAGCGTTACTCCTACATGAAGTCTTGGGCTGGACTTTTACGTATTCTTGGTTGCGTTGAGCTGCTTCTGGGGGCAGCGATTTTTGCATGCGTATGTGCTTACATTCATAAAGACAATGAGTGGTATAACATGTTTGGATACTCTCAACCTGGTGGCTCTTATGGAGGCTCTTACGGAGGATCTTATGGAGGATCGTACGGAGGCGGTTACGGCAGTACCTACTACACCGGACCCAAGACGCCATTCATCTTAGTGGTGGCGGGATTGGCATGGATAGTGACCGTTATTATGCTTGTCTTGGGAATGACCATGTATTATCGAACTATCCTTTTAGACTCAAATTGGTGGCCATTAACGGAGTTCTTCATAAACTTGGCTCTTGCAATCCTGTTTTTGGCTGCTAGTTGCGTGTACGTGAATGACACCTTACGAGGTGGACTCTGCAGCTATCCGATCTTCAATAATGGCATTAATGGCGCTTTCTGTCGCACGGAGGCTGGACAGACGGTGGCTATAATTTTCCTGTTCTTCACCATGATCGTATACTTGATTGGAGCCATTGTGTGTCTGAAACTGTGGCGGCACGAGGCAGCTCGGCGACTACGAGAACGGAGTGGGCAGGAGGTGAGATTTTCTGCCCGGATTACTTGAAAATTCTGTCATTAATTACTTATCGTCATGTTATTCCAAATAATCTTCGAGAAACAAATGAAGATCTTTTTAATTAAATCTTAGAGCTTCCTGTTCCTCCATTGACAGCAAAGCAACTACCACTTTTGTGCTTCAAAAATGTTAACAAAGAGTTTGTAAAACGAATCCATATGAATTGGGCAGTTTAATCCAAAAATTTTCTTTTATAATGAACAGATTGAATTTACATTTATGCATTTAGCTGACGTTTTTATACAAAGCGACTTACGTTGCATTCAAGGAACACATTGAATCAGTTCTTGCTTTCCCTGGGATCGAACCCATGATCTCGGCGTTGTGAACACCAATGCCCTACTGATTGAGCTACAGGAGACTTAGGCTTTTATTCACATGTAAACATTGATCAGCAAACATAAACAGAATCTCAACCGAACCTGATTGATGAACAAACCTCATTGGTTCTCGCTGAAGCTCAAACGTGATGCGTAACACGAGAATGAACCTCTTTGGCTCTCGCTGAAGCTCAAACGTGATGCGTAACACGAGAATGAACCTCATTGGTTCTCGCTGAAGCTCAAATGTGATGTCTATGGAGGGACAGAAATTTCTCAGATTTAATCAAAAAGCTCTTTATTTGTGTTCTGAAGATGAACGAATGTCTTAGGGATTTGGAACTACATGAGGGTGAGTAATCTTTGGGTGAAATAACGATTTACGTATATTTATGTATTTATTCTTATATCAGTGGATAATTTTTAAGTTTGATTTGCATGAGGTTTATTTGGTGGCCGAAAATAACATTGTGACCCAAGCAGAACCAGCACACTTATGGTCTCTATTTCTGCTATGTACTAAACTAGTGACTTATTACTAGTGTAATTTAGACTCAATGACATAATAAATATAAATCTCTACTTCTACTAAACCTCTACTTCTGTTTAACAGATGCTGCCAAGAGATTCTCCTGCTGCTGTGCATTTGGCAAGTATTTTTTCGCTATCCCTTCTCATGTTTACCCATGGTGCATTGCTTTCTGAATAATTCTAGTCAGTTATGCTCTCTTTTTAGTTTAGTCAAGTGTTTCCTTGATTCGCAGGCAGTTTTATTGCATATTTCTTGACTAGTTTCGATCTCGTCATCATCCTGGAAACCTATTTGGCATTTTGATTTAAAGATTTAAGTGCATTTTGATTCCAGATGTATATTTGATTATTCCTGAGGTAATTTAATGATTTAATCCATTTGCTTTCCTCCATGAGTACGATACCTGGTTAGTATCACCCTGGTTCTCTCGACAAAACCCTGTAGGATTTTTCTTTGAAAATTTCACAGAAAGTTTATGATTCTTACATGTGTTGTTTATACGATACTCTTTATAAATTAGCAAAACGTTCATGAATTTTAAAGCCTTGATGTAAAAAGCTAAATGTTGACTAGAAACAAGCTCTCCACAGTGGCATCGCCTCTGACAATTGTTTGTCTTTATTTAAAAAAATATTTTCCCCTAAAAGTTTGCATTAGTTAGTTAGTCGTGTGTTGAAACTGGCGGTTATGGGAAGGGGCGGGACATTCTCCAAACACACTGGAAGCTCTCGACCAATCACAACACACTGATCCAGCCGACCAATCAGAGCACAGTGTGCTTTCAGAAGGAGGGGCTTCATAGAGACAGGAACTAAACAGAGCGTTTCTGACAGACTGGGAATATTTGTAACTTTGAATCATCCTCGTTGCTGTTCTAGGTTGTTGATGGATCAAGGGAGCCGATGTCTGTCTCAGTGCCGATACAGCACACACAGACTGCCGCCTCCAAGCCCAAAGTTGTGAAAGGGTATATTCCAGCGGGACACACTCCTAAACCTGTGATCATGCCAGACTACATTGCGTGAGTAGCTGCTCACAAAAAAGTATTTTATGACCTTGATATGCTTTTGCTCTTTGATAAATTTCATCCTTGTGTTTTGTCTATCCCTGCAGTAAATATCCATCCATTCGAACCGATGAGCAGCGGGACCAGTATAAAGCTGTGTTTAATGACCAGTATTCTGAGTATAAAGAGCTCCATGCTGAAGTTCAAGTAATACTAAAGAGGTTTGATGAGATGGATGTTATGATGCAGAATTTACCGCAAAACCCGACCAGCCACATGGTCAGTTGATATTCACTTTTACTACTTTACACTTTCCCTGTCCTTTGTGTTATGTGTTATGCATATATCAACACTGTCTACACTGAAAATATGGTAAATAAAACAAAGATTATTTCAGTCTTTCTGCTCAAATTTTTTCCTTTTAATTTGATGTGCAATTTGCTGTTTCTTTGCAGTTATTTGTAAGAGTAAATCCTAATGTATACCTTTTTTTTCAGTGTATTTTTATTCTCAAGTTTTGCAGTTTGATTTCAGTATGAACAACATTTAACAAATGCTTAAGCTTTAGAAATCATGTGAATTTACTCTTTTCAAATTGTATCTAATGGTTGAAAACAGTCATAACGTAATAAAAGCCACAGGAAATTTTTTTTTTTCTTTTTTTGGGTTGCACCTTTTAAGTAAAGAGGTTTACCTTAAATCTGATCATGTTATCAAAAATAATTATGTTTCTTTTCCTCTTCTCTTCTTCCCGAATCTAGTTGTCTAATTAACTTGGTGTTGCATATTTAGAAAAAAAATGTTTTACTCTTTGTCAAATTGCTTTTGTTCTTTTGTAAGATGCTTTGGATAAAATCTTCAGCTAGATGCATAAATGTAAATCGTGCATTGCAGAAGCGTTATCCTAGTCTTCTAAAACAAAATGTCCCATTTTTCTGTCTTAGGAGCGTGACCGCATCAACAAAATCCTGCAGGAATATCAGAGGAAGAAGATGGTGAGTTATTGATGTCCATTCTGAAATTGTACCCGCCGTAAATGTATCTTAGTGGCTAATAAAACGGCACTGGGCATTCATTAAAGCTTTATTCATTTATTATTCATTTCTGGTTCATTTATGTTTTTTCTTTTTTCCTCTGGTTCTCTTCATGTGTCTCTTAAATTTTTTTTAAATGTTTTTAGGGGATTTTATGGTACTAAATTAAATTTATACAGTAGTTATAAACAATTAATGAATTTTTTGAGCATACATCTGAATATTTTTTAATATTTTCAGCTTAAACTCATAAGTGTTGAATGCTTTGGACTTCAGTTTGGTCTCTATTTAAAGAAGACACTGAGCTAAAGTGAGAAATATTTAAAAAGTGAACTTAAAAAAAAGTATTAAAAAAGAAAAAAGTTTTACATTTGTTGTTATGAAAAGTGAAACATTTTTATATGAAATGATCATATTTTAATATGTGAATATACCATTTGAAATGTATATTATATTTTTCAAAATACATTTTACTCTAAAACTGCGAGAAAATCATAAATTAAAGATTATTTTATTTATAATTTAATTCACATAATTGATTTTCCATTTATATTCATTCGTTGACACTTCCAGGACTAATATTTGTTAAGATTAAAAAAATAATTGTATGATTTATTTTTGTACCAATAATTGATCAGAATTTCTGTAAATCAAGACATAAATCGAAACTATTTCTGTTCCAAAATTGAGGTTGGTATCATAAAAAATGTTGTTTGGACGCAGTACCAAACATTTCCACAAGAAGAAATTCATTTCCAACACATTAATTTTTGGCCGTCAGAAGTAAAAGTGACCTTTTTTTTCAGGACCATTTGGTGCCATTTCATACAAAGTAAAATAATTCTAAAAAGTTCAAAGGGTTAATATTAGAGGAAGCAGCTAGATGTGAAAACAATGTGATTTTGATCATCATTCTTTTGTTTTGGTTGAACTTACAGTTCAATGTCAATGATGCACAAGTGTTCACTTGACAAGAGAAAATTATGGTAATTTGATTATACTTTCTGCTACCAAGCGTGTAATACTCGACACGCATTACCATGTTTAACTCCTTTACACAGAGTTCTGCTGCCTTTGCTCCCAAAACTCAGCACAGAAAATAAAACAAAGTCTGCAGGTTCTGTCGCTAGGTTTTGTCTAGATGTTGCTGGCTGATTTATAACATTGTGAAGAGTGAGTGGAGAATGAGGAAGGGGGTGGAGGCTGCTTTTCTCACAGGATTTGCTCCATTGTGTCTTTTCAAGAGGAGGAAATAACCGTAATCACCCAGACCAATCAGGGGCTTCTCCAAGACTGCTTGATGGCACGGGAAAATAAACAGCAGCTCTGGTTTTGTGCTTTTCCAGCGCCTCACACAAGCAGCTTTAACAACTGCGGTTCAGATTGGTTTTAAGCAATTTTAATCACTGTGTATAAAGAAAATATTTAGTTCATGGTCTTATTTATGTCTCTGGTGGTGTTTTTGTCCCAAGGATCCCTCTTTTCTTGAGAAGAAGGAAAGATGCGAGTATCTGAAGAACAAACTCTCCCATATCAAGCAGAGGATTCACGAGTATGACAAAGTCATGGGCTGGAACGATGGTTACGGCTGAAATGAGCGGCGCTAGAGTCGAACCTGCTGTGATGGTCCTTCCTTTTCACGCTGTTTTCCACTGAACATGTGACCGCTGCATCCCTTCAGATCACAAACAACAACCAAACGAGAGATGCTCTTAAGCACTGACTGAAAATGTCTTCTTTTTCATGCTGTATTTCATAATGCTGACTGATGTTTAAAGAAATGTTTCAGCTTTTGTATGCATGCAGACATGCTGTTTCCTCTTACCAGTTCACTTGAATGAGTTAATGCACTGCTCAATCATGTTTGATCTGTACAACAACAGCCCTGTCCTTATATTTTCAGTGTTGCTAATGCATTTTGATGAGTTGAATAGGTGATTTTATACTGTAAAAGTCAAAGCATTTCATGTTAATTTGTTGTAATTTAGTTCGTTTTTTAAATAAAAAATTCACCCGAGAGGCGATTCAGCCACGACAGAGCAACTTTTTTTTTCCACGAGTTTAAGCTTTATTTTTATACGCTTGCATGCTGTCTAGCCGTTTGATGTGAGAAACTCACTTCTCTTCTAAGCATCCCGTTTGTTCACTTCCTGTCTGGACAGATTACTTTTAGCATGCACTTCCATTTTCCTCTACAGTTGATTGCCACATAAGCATAAAAAGTTTAAGAAATTCTTGAACACTTTTGTAACTTTTAAAAATATATATTTAATTATAAATAAATAAGCGCATTTTTGGTGAAAATGTGTACGCTATATCTCTGAGGTCATGATGCATTCTCACCATCTCGAGAACCATTTACAGAGCACTTAAAGTGTGTACAATAGCTTCTTGTGTAAGAAATAATAAAAAGCATTATCTGCAGCATTGCTCATATACATGTCACCACACCTGTTTCTTGCCAGATCTTTCTGATAAGATGTCATTATCCTGAAACCAGACGATCCCTCTCTATGGCTGTGTTTCAAAATCTAGTATGTTGTCTATCTAGACCGCATGTTTAGGTGTGATAGGCATTGGACAATCTTTTGAGGCTTATAAACTTATAGTCGCATACTTGGGTATCAATTTTGTGCGCATAAAGCTGTCTAGGTTGGCAGATTTTGGGTGTCTCACTCTCTCACTCACAAATACACATACTCGCTTAGTCTCTGTTTCTCTCTCTCTCACACACACATACTTTCTATCTCTCTCTCTCACACACACATACTCTCTCACTCACTCATACTCTCTATCTCTCTCTCTCTCTGACACACATACGATCTCACTCACTCATACTCTCTTTCTGTCTCTCTCTGACACATACTATCTTTCTCTCACTCACTCATACATATTTGCTCTCTCTCTCTTTCTCACTCATACACATTTGCTCTCTCTCTCTCACTCATACACATTTGTTCTCTCTCTCTCTCTCACTCATACACATTTGCTCTCTCTCTCTCACTCATACACATTTGCTCTCTCTCTCTCTCACTCATACACATTTGCTCTCACTCATACACATTTGCTCTCTCTCTCTCACACTCACTCATACACATTTGCTCTCTCTCTCTCTCACTCACTCATACACATTTGCTCTCTCTCTCTCACACACTCATACACATTTGCTCTCTCTCTCACTCACTCACTCATACACATTTGCTCTCTCTCTCTCTCACACACTCATACACATTTGCTCTCTCTCTCTCTCTCTCTCTCACTCACTCATACACATTTGCTCTCTCTCTCACTCACTCATACACATTTGCTCTCTCACTCACTCACACATACTCTCTGTGTGTCTCTCTCTCACACACACATACTATCTCTCTCTTTCTCGGTCTCACACACAAACACACACACATACTATCTCTCTCTTTCTCTGTCTCACACACACACACACACACTCCCTCTCTCTCTGGGCGTGGTTTAATCATCAGGTTGTTTGTCTCAGCTGAACAGTGACACAAGGAAGCGTCAGGTGCGTCAGAACACAAACAGGTGAGAGTGAAACTACAACATATAGTATAATATATTGTAAAGTAAGTATCATAGCAATACTATAATCGTAATCGTATACATCAATCTTTTATATCTACGTTAATTAAGGTAATTGATGTCGACTCAATCGCGTTATTATGTTTCTATTCGATATAAAACTTCTCACGGAGTTTTACGCACTTTTAGTCGTAATGAGCATTGATGTATGTCTGAAAATGTTGAAATGAAGTGTATGTGGTTTATTTGTGTGTGCTCAGAATGTCTTCGAAGCCAAACGGGAGTCCTCCGCCCTACGACTATCACACCGAGGACGGATAGTGAGTGCTGAACTTTGTCTTTTCTGTCTTTGAAAACAGCTGAATGCATAAGCAGATTGGGAGTTTGTGTTACAATATTGCTATCAGCCAGTAACCTGATTCTGTCAGAATTGTGTTATTATTTTATTTTTTTACTTTAATTTTCAAAGGTTCTTAAGGATTGGGAATGGCAATACGGTAATTATTTCTGCTATTGCTGGTATGATAGTCCATTAGCATGCATTCACAAAAGTACATTGATTTAAATAAGCTTATTTTTTATTTTATAACTGATTAGCGCTTTTTTTCAAACTTGACTTAGGAAAATGTTGTTTGAAGTGGAAAAACTAAACAATCTGTTAAAAGAAAAAGAGATCTATGTCTGTCTGTCCATCTATATTTTTCTATCTACAGTTTAATCTATTTTTTAGTTCTATCTATCATTCCTTTTTCTATCTATCATCGTGTCATTCTATTTTTTAGTTCTATCATTCTTTTTTCTATCTATCATCGTGTCATTCTATTTTTTAGTTCTATCATTCTTTTTTCTATCTATCATCGTGTCATTCTATTTTTTAGTTCTATCATTCCTTTTTCTATCTATCCTCGTGTCATTCTATTTTTTAGTTCTATCATTCCTTTTTCTATCTATCCTCGTGTCATTCTATTTTTTAGTTCTATCATTCCTTTTTCTATCTATCATCGTGTCATTCTATTTTTTAGTTCTATCATTCTTTTTTCTATCTATCATCGTGTCATTCTATTTTTTAGTTCTATCATTCTTTTTTCTATCTATCATCGTGTCATTCTATTTTTTAGTTCTATCATTCTTTTTTCTATCTATCATCGTGTCATTCTATTTTTTAGTTCTATCATTCTTTTTTCTATCTATCATCGTGTCATTCTATTTTTTAGTTCTATCATTCTTTTTTCTATCTATCATCGTGTCATTCTATTTTTTAGTTCCATCATTCTTTTTTCTATCTATCATCGTGTCATTCTATTTTTTAGTTCTATCATTCTTTTTTCTATCTATCATCGTGTCATTCTATTTTTTAGTTCTATCATTCTTTTTTCTATCTATCATCGTGTCATTCTATTTTTTAGTTCTATCATTCTTTTTTCTATCTATCATCGTGTCATTCTATTTTTTAGTTCTATCATTCTTTTTTCTATCTATCCTCGTGTCATTCTATTTTTTAGTTCTATCATTCCTTTTTCTATCTATCCTCGTGTCATTCTAGATTGTTTCAATTCGTGTTTGGGTCAAATATGTGCAAACCCAACTGTTCAAAATGTTATAAAAAATGTAAACCAACTGTTGGGTTTGTCCATATTTGACCCAAACATGAGTTGAAACAACCCAGGATCTTTTAGTGCGTCAGTCATAATGTAAAAAATATTGGTCAAAATGTATTGTGTCCCTAAACAGGATGTGTTTTCGACATTTTCTCTCCAGCAATGTCGCCCCGCAGCCTGCGTACTCGTACTACCCTGACGATGAGTTCCAGCACTTCTACCGCTGGACGTCTCCGCCGGGCATCATCAAGATCATGTGCGTGCTGTCGGTCGTCCTCTGCGTGGGCATCTTCGTATGCGTGGCCTCCACTCTGGCCTGGGATACGGATGCTGGAGCGGCTGGATTCGTAGGAGGTGGATATGGAGGAGGATATGGAGGCAGTTATGGAGGTGGTGGATATGGAGGAGGTTATGGAGGAGGTGGATACGGCAGTGGATACGGCAGTGGATACGGATATGGCATCCTAGGATCTCAGAACGACCCCAGGCAAGGGAAGGGTTTCATGATCGCGATGGCGATCATCACCTTCATCATTCTTCTCGTCATCTTCATCATGATCATCTCGCACCAGAAAGTGTCCCAGGGCAGGAAGTTTTACCTGGCCGTCATCATCGTCAGCGCCATCATGGCGTTTCTCATGCTCGTTGCCACCATAGTCTACCTGGTGACGATTTACCCAATGGCCCAGGCGTCCGGATCGTATCAGTACAACCAAGTGTACGCCATGTGTGCCGCATACCAGCAGCCACAGATGTCGGGTGCGTTCGTGAATCAATATCTGTATCACTACTGTGTCGTGGATCCTCAGGAGGTGAGTGCAACCTCGTACACGGACAAACATTTGATGGAGAAACACTTTTAACTCAGAAATTAAAGTACTAGTAAATTAGTAAGGGTGATATTTTGAAGTAGAAAGACTGGAATAGTGTTTTCTGTCTAGGAACTTTGATTAAATTTGTCTATTTGCACAAAAAATGAGAATTTTTCTCTCTCATCCAGGCCATCGCTCTTGTTTTGGGCTTCATTGTCACCGCGGCTCTCATCATCATCATGGTTTTTGCCATTAGAACCCGTCAAAGGATCAATTATCACGGGAAGGACAACATCCTGTGGCGCCGTGTGAAGGAGATTGGAGACCCAAACTCACCGCAGGATGTGGAGGATTGGGTGAGTGAGAGAATCAGGGCAGATACGTTTCATTAAAGGGATTGTTAATTCTGTCATTTACACAGAAGAAAATATTTGAGTAGTTACCAAACAGTCTCATTGACTTCCTTTTATTCTCCCATCATACTATGGAGGTCAATGTCAGCTGTTTGGTAACCCAAAATTATTCAGAATATCTTCTTTTGTGTTCGGCAGAAGAAAAAAACTCGTACAGGGTTGAGAAACTCTAGAGATGCGTGAGATTATTAGGAAAAACTAGGGAAATCTTGATCTCTAACTCTGAAAGAGTCAGAAATTCTGATCAATTATTGGTACAAAAATAAATCATACAATTATTTTTTTTAATCTTAACAAATATTAGTCCTGGAAGTGTCAACGAATGAATATAAATGGAAAATCAATTATGTGAATTAAATTATAAATAAAATTATCTTTAATCTTGACAAATGATATCTTGACATAGATATTTGTCATTAATTTCTGTCCAATCTGAAATGTTTAATTGGCTAGAAATGGCTTTTCATGAGTAGAAATGCTCAACGTAATCATCAACGTTTCAAGTGTTTCCATTTATCACAAACCAATATGCTGTTAAAAGAAAAAAAAGGTTTGACAAGATTGTAGTATGTTTTACAGGAAAATATATTTACAGTCTTTCTATTTTGCTTTCCCTTTTTTCCTCAGCATTTGATGTGTACTAGCGATTTCAGAAAGAGAATTAAGTTAATCCTACATGCTTTTTTTTCATTGTGGAAGATTGATGTAAATGTTGAGGTGAGGAAGAGCATCTGAGAACGTGAGGTTCTAGAAGAGGCCATTCAGATCAAATCATTTACATTCATGCATTTATCAGATGCTTTTATCCAAAGCGACTTGCATTGCATTCAAGAAACGCATTGAATCACCTCTTACTTTCCCTGGGATCGAACCCACAACCTTGGCGTTGCAAGCGTCACGCTCTACTGTTTGAGCTGCAGGACAGCTGATTTAAGAGTTGAGATCACTCAACCTAAAGCTTTTGTCCCGCAACTCTTAGCTGTCTATTGTGACTTGAAACACTATATTTCCACACAGGTCTAGTAAATATAAGTTTGAGTTCTGCACCTGCGCTCATTTCTGCTGCCGAACAAAGAGTTCTTTAACTTCCTCCAGTCTCGCTTATCTCTGCTAGTCTGACAGGAAATGAATATAGGTTTTCTATGAAGCTGAAGGTGGACAGACCTGTTTGTGTGATGGGGGAGGGCAGCGCTTGCCGCTGGTTTCTGGGTGTGTTTGTTGTGACAGTTTCGCTCGCTCGTGTGTGTGTGTGTGTGTGTGTGTGCTAGACGCCTATAAGCTGCTAAAGAGAGGCCTCGGTTTCTTTATGTAAAGATTCCGTCTTTTTCATCATCCTTTTGTTTTTGGGCCATTTTGGTAAATGTTCAGTGGATAATTGTTACTTGTTTAGTTTTTTAGTGCATGTAGAAGTATAAAACATATTAGTTCTGATATTTTACAACCCGTTTTTTATCAAAAGGTGAATGTTGGATAACATGAAGTTTCTGCGCATGCTCGGGTTAAATGTTTTCATGTTTTTCTGTCAGTTCAGTAACGGATCATTTGCTCAGGGCCGACCGAACCGGTTCAGCCAGAAACTCAAACCTGTGAGGAGCAAAACACTTGCTCAGTGTGTCTGAGGAATGGCTGAGGATCACACAAACCAGGCTGTGATTATAGGAAAAACAGCCAGAGATGAGTGGAGCTGAAGGGTTTTACAGATGCTCTGAATGCGTCCCTCAGGTTAGACGTGTTGAAACGCGTCTGCTCGTTCGCACCAAAGAATTCACCCAGAGCCGATCGAGTGAATCTCTCAAAAACTGCCCAGAAATGTTCACTTCTAACGACAGTCACATCCCCGATGATAGAGAGGATTTCGTCTTATTGCTGCAAAGGGGCGGAAAATAGAACAACTTGTAATGAGCCGTTGTAATTACACCTGTCATGGTTTTATTTGCTGTTGTGTGTATGAGTCATGTTTTATTGCGTTATCACAAGCAGCTATTAGTTACTATTCCAAGCACAACTACGCAATACGTCTACAAAACCTTTGGATAAAAGGTGATGTAAATTTTCTTAAGACAAACATCACTTTTGCCCACTTACTGTGTGTGTGTGTGTGCATATCTAATAAACGTATTGCGTAGTTGTGCTCAGTCAATTGTTTGAGATAGTTTGACATGTTTAATTGCGTTACTGTGCCGACATAATTTGTGGCCAGGCTGTCATACAAAGAAATTATGAACTTGTGCAAGAAGAGAGAATTAATGGAAAATTAGTAACTGATTATGTTGTAGTCAGTGTTTGCTTTTTCCTGTGAGCTACTTTTTTTCCCTCTATGCTTCCTTTTTACCAATTCATACTAATTGTTCTTCATTGTCACGATCGTTAATAGTCACAATTCAAACAAATATAAATTCTCTCTCTCTCAGGTGAATGATGTGAACGGCGTGCCTGATCCACTGCTGGCTGACTATCCCGTGAAGTTCGGAGGGTCTAGAAATGATTTGGATGACAACAGCACAAATTATGACAAACCCCCCCCCAGTGAGAGTCCTGTGTGAGTACAGCGCACATCTCATTCCAATCGGTTTCTGAAATCTGATTTTAGGCTGTTGTTGTTTTGAAATCTGATTGACTGTGTGTCAAGAATGCAGTCATTTGATTGAACATTGTAAAAACAAATATTGTGAAAAATTACAATTTAAACATTTTTCTATTGTAATATATTATAAAGTGTCATTTATTCCTGTGATTAAAGCTGAATTTATTAGATGATAAATACAGTAAAACAGTGTAATATTATATCAGTGTAAAACAGCTGTTTTCTATGTGAATATATAGTAAAGTGTAATTTATTCCTGTGATTAAAGATGAATTTATTAGATGATAAATACAGTAAAACAGTGTAATATTATATCAGTGTAAAACAGCTGTTTTCTATGTGAATATATAGTAAAGTGTAATTTATTCCTGTGATTAAAGATGAATTTATTAGATGATAAATACAGTAAAACAGTGTAATATTATATCAGTGTAAAACAGCTGTTTTCTATGTGAATATATAGTAAAGTGTAATTTATTCCTGTGATTAAAGATGAATTTATTAGATGATAAATACAGTAAAACAGTGTAATATTATATCAGTGTAAAACAGCTGTTTTCTATGTGAATATATAGTAAAGTGTCATTTATTCCTGTGATTAAAGCTGAATTTATTAGATGATAAATACAGTAAAACAGTGTAATATTATATCAGTGTAAAACAGCTGTTTTCTATGTGAATATATAGTAAAGTGTCATTTATTCCTGTGATTAAAGCTGAATTTATTAGATGATAAATACAGTAAAACAGTGTAATATTATATCAGTGTAAAACAGCTGTTTTCTATGTGAATATATAGTAAAGTGTCATTTATTCCTGTGATTAAAGCTGAATTTTCAGCATTATTTTTCCAGTCTTCAGTGCTGATGCTGAACAAACATTTATGATCATTATCAATCCATATTATTGTGGAAACTGTGAGGCAGTTTTTCAGGACTCTTTGATGAATAGAAAGTTGAAAAGAACAGCATTTATCTGAAATGGACATATTTTGTAACATTATAAATGTCTTTACTGTCACTTTTGATCAATATCATTTCTCAATAGTATTATGAAAAGTATTAATTTATTTTTTAGACTTGAACTGTAGTGTATTTTACTGGAAAACAACTTGTATAGTAATTTTACAGCCTGGCACTTGTTGAAACTGACAGTTACAGAACCGGTTGCACTAAATGAAGATTTCTCACTCTTTCACTTCACTTCCTTGTTTCAGTGTTTCTCTCAGGTTCTCTCCTTACTGGAAATGTGTGTTTTGTCTGTTGTCAGCATGATTAATTCCTCTGCTATCATACGCAGTGAGACTCTGTGAAGGAATGAAAACTATGCGCTGTGGTTATGGCGTGTTTTGTGTAAGCGTGTTATTGTCAGCTCACAGCTGCTCATGTTTGTGTCGTTCAGGGAGATTCGGCACGACCTGCCTGTCCGTAGTTCATTCCCGTTGAGCAGCGGCTCTGAGATCAGCAGCTCTGCGGGACGGCCCAAGAAACGGCGCGCCGGACGCCCACGCACCGCCGACGGACGGGATCGGGACACGGACTATGCCTCTTCTGGAGACGAGCTAGACGACGAGGACTTCTTCAGGTGCGTTTACCTCCGACATGAGGCACGACGCGTGTAGCATGGAAACGGCGCTCTGAACACACTCCGCTTGTGTTTTCCAGTGAGTTCCCTCCCATTGGTAATAATGAAGAGAGAGAGGACTACAAGCGGCTGTTTGATAAAGACCACCAGGAGTACAAGGAGCTGCAGGCAGAGCTGGACCAGGTCAACAAGCGTCTGGCTGATGTGGACCGAGAGCTGGACGATCTGCAGGAGGGCAGTCCTCAGTTCCTGGTACTCAAACATTCCTCCTCATCACGTACTACAATACAATTACAGTAATACCTCGGTTTACGAGTTTAATTTGTTCCAAGAGCTCGTAACCCAAAATTCTCGTACACCAAAACAATTTTCCCCATAAGAATGCACTAAAAATCACTCGATTCGTTCCACATGACCATAAATGGCCATTTAAAATATTTTTTTGGTTTTACCATATTAATTACAGTTAAAATTATAACCATTAAGATCTCGTATAAATACTAATTAATAATTGACAATTAAACTCTGAAAATACTACAATTTACTGTAACGCACTTCATCTTTGAGTCGCGTCACTGCTGGCGTGAAGGAGACGAGAGGAGGGTTTTACTGCTTACAGGGAGAATTTCATCCCTTCTTTCTTACTCATCTTGAGGTCATTGTCTATATGCTGTACTGTACGTATATATTTCACTACGTGAACAATAGCGATCACAATTAATGTTAACAACACAAGGTAAAACCGCTACACTACATTGTAGCGTTTCTACTTTTAATAACCAGACAGGTTACTTTTCATTCAGAGATTTTATTGAGAACTAACGGATTGCTGTTCTGGCTTCAACCCACGCCGTACATAACAGAAGAATCAAAACTATCTCTGCTTCGGAGTCCTCTCTCATCCCTCACAACTCAACTCTCTCTCTCGCCCCCCTGAAACCCCGCCCTCTTAAAGTGACAAGACTGTTAACTTAACACTTATTGAACACATCAGATTGACACACTATTTGTAACGATATTATGTGAAGAATAGCGATCACAACTAATGCAACAACACAAGGTAAAACCGCTGTAAATCACTTATGTAGATCATTGTGACAAATGCTGTTCTATAAAAGTATATGGCCCTTTAAGAACGTCATTGGGTGTGTTGTACTGAGAACACATGAGCCTCATTAGTATGCAATGTGTTGTGTTGGTAACACATGCTCAGTTAATAAAGTTTCATCATTCACATGTAACAGTCAGATGATTAACGGATTGAACAACAACTTATAAAAGTATCACTGTGGTGAATGATGCAGCCAAACCGAGCGACGCTGAGAGAATGAACGAGTGAAGGGGTTGGAACCGGGTGACTGTTTTATGAGAGGCTGTCGTTAGAATATTTCCAGTAAAAATGCGCGTGATGATGCTGAGCGTTAGATCTTTTCCACACAAAAATGCGCGTGGGCGAGGGAATATTTTTCTCGCACACGATACAATGCTCGTAGGTATTACTTTATTAATGTTATTACAGTATTGCATAAGGACCATACTATTAATAGGATTATGATAATGTACATAAAACATTTATACATTTAATTTAAAATAATCCTTCAGTCCATGGTATGAAAAAGATGATCAATTCAAACTGAGTACTAAAATACTATTTAATATTATTATATAATAAAAATGTTACACACTTATGTATGTTTAGAAGTATTCTAGAAATATTTCAGTAATATTAAGAATAAATTTGTACTGTCACTATGTAGATTTCGTTTATTTTATATATATATACTTTAAAAATAATATATTAGTATGATACTTTATTTTAATAAGTTTAATAATTGTGTGATTTTATTATTATAAATATGTATTATAAACATTTTCAATAATGCATATTAATCAATATTGTTTCTTATATTGTCATTATGCTAATTTTAAAGTGTGTAAAATTCACATTTTGTATAATGAAATTAATTTTTTTATAAGTATTTATATTATGACATTTTTTCAATAAGTAATAATAAAAATAAAGTCTAAAATTATTTTAATATTAATAATTTCTGGTACTGTCCCTATGCTAATTTTAATTATGATGTGCAAATATAAAAATACTAATCTAAATTAAAATTAAGTTTAACTTTTTTTCTTTTACAAATCATCTGTATTATAATAATATTTTTTATTTGAAATGAGAATGAGCTGTTTGGTGCATGACTTGTTTGCTCTCAGTCAGTTATGTCGTATAATTTGTAAACATGGGAAGATCATTTGAGCCTGGGCTCTGGTTGCTGACTCAGGTTGTCGTTCTCTTGAAACAGGACGCCTTGGACGAGTACAACGTGCTCAAAAACAAAAAGAGGGTAAGAATGCGCTGAATCCTGGTTTTCTCACCGAAACCGGCAGCAGCGAAGGACGTTCTCTGACACGTTTCCCTGTGTTTGCAGAGCGGAGAGTACCAGCTGAAGAAGAAGAGGTGCAAACACCTGAAGGACAAACTCAACCACATCAAGAAGATGGTCAGCGACTACGACCGCAGAGGCTGAAGACGCTCGTGAGCTTTCTGGACGTTTCTTGATTGATAATGCATGTAAATATTAAAGGCATTCTGGTGGATGTTGTTCAATGCAATATTTCCCCAGATTCCTTCAACCAGTTTTAATGTCAGGTTTAACCAATGACTCGTCGTGTTTTTGTTGCAAACGTCTGATTAGCTGTTACAGATTTAACTTGATCTTCCTTGTTATTTCAGTACAACTGTTTTTATTTATAGTTATTCAGAGGTAAATGTGCCAAATAATTTTAGCAGGTGGGTGGTCTGAACTCTTAATAACCAGATTTTTTTTGTACTTAAACTGTGATCAGTTACAGATAAAAATTGAACAGTTAGTCTTTTAAGCTAAATTTATGCCATTTTTAAGAGCTTTTTACATGCTGTGATGTAAATACATAATTTAAATGTTTAACCTTTTAATATTTCTTTTCATTGTTTTTTTTAACTTTTAAATAAAATCATTTTTATTGACGATAAATGCAACCGTATGGGTTTTCCAGGAGGCCTACATTAAGTGTATGTGATTTTTGAAAGGATGTCCAGAAATCCATAATGTTATTAAAACGAATTATCTTTCATTTTAGATGAAACCATGTCTTGTCTGAGTGTCACAGTTGGGTTCATGTTCATTTATTAATGCACCAAAATTTCAGCCAGGGCGATATTGATCTGCGTTTTGATGCTGCCTTCACGTAATAATCAGAATTATCGTAAATACTCGTTTTCTAGTTAAAAACAAATTGGACACGAACATCCTCTCAAGTCAAAATGTGATTGTGATAAGCTCATAATCATAGGAGCTTTCCAAGAAGTCTACTCTGTTTTTGGGTTACGCTCGAACAAAACTAATATTTGTTGCACACCATCCAAAAATCGCAATAAGCTTTGAGCTTGGCTGCTTTTGATATGATACTGAGCTTTCAAATTCTGTTTGAGAATTTTTTAATTGATTTTTATTTTAAATCATTTATCTTAATACATTTTGTACAATTAAATTTTATTCCTAAGTTATATGGGACACCAGGACCCATTTATTAAGATATGAATAAGCTAAATCAAGCAGGTTGTTTTCATTAAGCAATCAATTAAGCTTTCTTTTATCAAAACTTGAGATGATTCTCAAATGTTTTAAAAGGTATAACAATAATTTTGATATACCACTTTACTTTATGCAATATGCGCATAAACATGGCAATAAATTCCATTCCTATTCTATGCAACGCATCTAAATATTAATGCATTCTTGGGGTAACGTGCAAAGAAAGAAGATAAATAAAAGGTGTATTAATTTATAACTTCTTTCCCTATTCACTTGTGGTTATGTATGAAACTGATGCCCTGTATCGTAACAGTCATATTCTGGTTTGAAATCCCATAATTTCTGACAGATTATAGATTTAAATGACAAATATAACATATTTCGATAAGAGTGAAAACTCAGAAAAGCCATTCCAGATCTCGTTAGTTCACAGGAAAAATGACCAAAAAAAAGACTAAATATGCTTTTTTTACATAACCTGTTCTTCAATATTAAATGCATTTGAAAAAATCTGTTCTGAAAACAATTGTTCCTAAAACAATGAATGTTTTTAAATGTTTGTAATTTAACTAATTGGATTTGAATTTTAAACTTAAACTTTTTTTTACCTTTAATATCATAATGATATTTTTTTTAAAGAAATACGAATTGCATGTACCTTCATTTATAAACTCATGAAGTTAATGTCAATGCCCAGCCCTAATAAAATTGATCATTAAATTAGATGACGTGATTATTAAATAGACTTATTCATTAGAATTTCTGAACTTTAATTTCAATGTTGCCGTTTCTGTAAAACAAAAGAATAAAATCAGTGCTTTCATTAAGTTGATATTTTGCACGAACATTTCACACCTTTAGACACATTTTGTAAGAGCCAATTGAAATGTTTGTGATATCAGAGCTGATTCAGAGTCACTTGCGGTGTCAAGGCTCTTCCAAATGTCTCTAGAGTTGTCTGGACTCGGTTGTGTCCAGCCAGGCTTTCAGTAGCGGGAGGTTCCTGTCCATCCACAGGATGTTCTGCTGGATTCTCTCCAGGGCCTGCTGGATGCTGCGGAGCCCAGAGCCCTGATCCTGCGCTAGGGAACCGAAGAACGTCTGAACCTACAGGAACACAAACATGGAGTTGTGTTTTCAGTGCAGACACAACAGCGCTTTAATCACTCATCATCATCTCACACGCATGATTCATTTATACAGTGTGATCATGTGACCATTTTATCAAATAAAACCAATTTTCTTTCATACATGACTGATATGAGTTTATCATCTTTATCAAAAGTAAAACTTATTTCTTTAAATACTTGGTGGGGGAAAAAAAAAACAAGCAATGAACTATAATTAATAAATTTTAATAGTCATTAACCGTTTTATTTACTTTTTAGGACTGGAGGTGTTGATTTTGCATTGGTATTTTAAAGGGATAGAATCAAACCTGTGTGAATTTCACACAAAAGAAGATATTTTGAAGAATGTTGGGAATCAAATAGTTACTATTACGGATGTTTGGTTGCGAAGATTCTTCTTATTTTGTGCTCAACAGAAGAAATAAATTCATACAGGTGTGGAACGACCCGAGAGTGAGGAAATGATGACATATGTAAGTGGATCAATGTGAAGTACCTCATCAAGCATTTCTCTGGTGGAATACTGATCGGTCACTCCAACCGCCATGCGAGATATTGCAGATGAACCCAGATCAAACCTGAAACCAGGATTGAGATTCAACACACCAGTAATATTCACTGTGTCATCAATAATAATATCTGCTACACACTTTTTCACAAGTTTGCCCCAGTTGGTCTTCATGAAATCCCAGGCGAGTTTGTAGCCTTTTGGGTTTTTGCTGACAGTGACGACCAGTGACGGCAGGTCTTGAGTTTTCATGATCTCTCCCTCAATGCTTCTTTCCAAAAGCCTACACAGAATGAGAAAGAAAAACACATCATAGAGCAGATATAATGACTCTGAATCTTTATTAAAGTTGACCTTTTAAGCCCTTTGTCAAAGTCTTGCTGTTGTTTTAGTCTCAGCAAGATTATTTGATTATTTTCCCCATATTCTCGTCTCTTCCCAGTCTGTCAGAAACGCTCTGTTTAGTTCCTGTCTCTATGAAGCCCCTCCTTCTGAAAGCACACTGTGCTCTGATTGGTCGGCTGGATCGGTGTGTTGTGATTGGTCGAGAGCTTCCAGTGTGTTTGGGAAATGTCCCACCCCTTCCCATAACCGCCAGTTTCAACACACGACTAACTAACTCAAGCTCCGGCCCTTTATTCTGCGCATGAATTATGATAATGAGGAATATTGTGAGTGTTTGTTCCCGGAAGAAACTCAAGAATCAATGGAGGCGTTTCAGGAGTTCACAAACTGAATAGCTCAGTTTTTCACGCTCACACAGCAACATCACACACTAATGAAAGCTGAAGATGTTAAAAAGCATAATAGGACCCGTTTAATGACACTCAGGGTTGAAGAAAGGTTAGAAATGAGTCATGCTTTTGCATTTTAAAGACTTTTTAGACAAATACGGCAGAATGTTTGACCTTCATTAATGATTCACATGTCATGTTTGGGTGAACTCTGAATGTCATGCAGACTCACCACTGAAGCTTGTGAGTTAATGGACTGTACGAGAGCGCGGCTTTAATCATCCACTTCTGTGACGGTGAGACGGATCGCTGGTATTTCTCCAGCAGGAAGTCCCAACCCTCGTCAGTGCGCGCTCCTTCAGTGTACACCACCAGACTGACGTCGGTAGGCAGGCTGAACCAAACAATGGGAATTAAAATAGTATGCAGAACGCATGAAGTGGACGTTAAGCCAATCAAACAAACCCTTACCGCATTTTGCCATCCGACTCTTTCCACTGGTGGAAGAGCTGAGAGGCGGTGCTGACGCAGGACGGGTACCGGCGGATGCAGGCGAACAGCAGCAGATAATTCCGGAGCATCCGCTCGGACACTGACCCGTCGTCAGACCAGCGCTGACGGTCAATCAGGCTCTTGAATAACTTCACTAAATGACCCTGTGTTAACAGTGGCAAAATACAGTCCCAAATCAATTTAATTTACCCCCAAACTCCATTTGATTTCCCCCCAATTTCTGTGTTTTCATTCGCATTTTTAAAAAATGAAACAGGATATCTAATCAATTTAATTTGATACAATTTTATAAATAATAGGGCCCTATGAAATGTTTTATTATTATTGTTTAATTATTTAAAAAATTCTGTGACGTCTCAGTTTTATTTTTGGAGGACTTTATTTAGTACAAATATAATATATCATTAAATGGTGGTAATCAAATAAATGCATAAAACATTAACGATTGAATATTTTAAAATGTAATTCCCATTGTTATTCTGAAATAACAATACTTTAGGAAAGTACTGCTCAACAAAAGTTTACAATTTAAGTTAAAACATGGACAAAAAGTGATATTGTGCTACATTTCTCATAAGTAATATTATTATTGTTATTATTAAGTTTTAAAGTAGTACATTTACATTTGTGCTATGGTAATATATCCGTCAATTTATTATGGTTAAACGTTTATTAATGATTAATTTTCATAGCCCTACTTTATTCATGCAAACTTTGCCAAATTCCCCGTTGCAGAAATCACAGGCTCTACAAACAGATTCAGCTGTTGCCGTTTTACCCGAAAGGTAAGCTACTTTAGAAAAAGATTTCAGACTTTAACTGCACTTGATCACAACCTTCATCTGGTTCTCCAGTTCCTCCATGTTTCTCTTCTCCATGAGTTTGTAAAGCGGCACCAGCTCATTGAAGCCCTGCGTCACTGGCATGATCTCCGACTCTTTACTGAGATACAAGGTCAAATCCAGAGCCTTATCCAGCGGGACTTTCTCTATGCTGGAGGAAAGACAACCACATTCCAGTCAGAACAGCAAGCAAATCGGACTGAATGAAGTATTGGTGCTCAATCACACTCTCTTCTTTAACATCTCTCATACGTTGAAACTGCTCTTCTTTCCCGGTTAGAATCTGAAGTGCAATTCCGTATTCACGGCTAATATTACCCACAACCCATTGCGTGTCGGACAAGGATTTGGAACAAGGAACTACAAACTAATAAAAAGTGTTTAAAATCTACAAAAATGATGGACGTGTGAGCTGACAGTTAAATAGAGAGGCTTAGATAAAGGGGTTTGAATGTTATCCACATTATATTTCATCTGATAAAACACTGTCAACTTTTGCAAAGACATGTTTGGTCATTAACTTTTAAACGTATCATTAAGCAAACACATAAAGTGCTGAAACACCCAGAACTGGCAGGTCGACGTGCTACTATATTTCTCTCCGAAAGAGTAGGAAATTAAAATAAAGTTAAGTCAAAGAGTGACCTCTGACCTCAAATAAATAGAGCTGAGCATCAAACTCAAGCTCATTTCTCTTTACAAACTCTAACTTCTTCGTCCAGAGGTCACTCTTCTACTGGAACTAGAAAGTCGTACACGCGTGTCATTTCCGGGTTCCCTCACCTGACCAGCTGAAAGATGTCGTGGATGAGACTGGCCCTGTCGTTGCTGCTGAACACGGTGTGATCCTGCTGGAGCTGACTGATCAAAGCGTCCCATCCTCCCGACTCATAGTGGACGATGTAATACCCTCGCAGGTCCACATTGAATTTAATCCACTCCACCTTCTCTGACAGGTACAGCACATCTGAAAACACACGGTCAGATCTCGACGGGAGCTGAAAAACATGCTGGGAGGGTAAAAAGCGTTTTAATATTTGATGCGTGACACACACCTTTTTCACTTTTCAGCAAGAATCTCTGCACCCCCCCGCTGTGACTGGTGATGTAGGTCAGCGGGACCTGCCACAGGAAGCCGGACGCACTATGAGAGACGAATTACAAACAAATAACATCATTGCTTCACGTCAATAATAAGATATTCAGAGTAGATTACTGCAGCATACACCAATGATCAAATTCAGCTTTAATCATAAATATATATAAAATAATACAATTATTTAATAAATTAAATATTATAAATAAATTACATTTAAACACCCTGCATGGGATACCATATCCCACAATGCACTGCATTGACCTTTCATTTCCAATGTGTCAAATCAAATATCATTCACCCAGAATTATTCAATCAGAATGCAGTAACACTGTTTTTAAAGCATAATACTGTCTGAATGGTTTGTGTTGCACACTGTGTATGGCTGCATATGGGATCTTCTAAGGGTGTGACACTGACTACAAATCGTGATAACAATACGATCACAATATTTTAAGCCAAAATAAAGTACTTTACGCAAGCATGTGAATGTCTTATGCAACTGTGAATCTGTTTGTCATATAAAGCCATTGTGTCTCTTCAGACGATTTTTATTAAACCACTCCATTGATTATTTTTACGATGCCTTTATGACATTTTTTGGACTTTATAAGGAGGGACAGAAATCTCAACAAAGCTCAACAAAAATTGGTATATGAAGGTGAGTACATGACAGAATTGAGATTTTTGGGTGAATTATACCGAAACAACTTTGTACCCTGAATCCTATTGCTTACATCAAATATACTTATTGACGGTTTTTATACCGTGATATCTGGATATAAAGATGCATCGTTAAACCCCTTGTATGCATTATTACTTTGACGATTTTTCTCCTTTAAGAAAGCGCTCCTGTTTGAGGATGACCTCTTGACCTCTGACCTCCACCGTGACTAAAGGAAACCCCTCCTGCAGTGTCCAGGTGTCCATGATGGCCCGAACGTCAACACTGTCCTCCATGAACCATTTCTGCTAGAACAGGATTGATTTACTACATCAACTGAATTATTTCATTTGTGGTTTATATGACAATATAAAATATAATTTCATATTTTATAATGCTATTTCAGCTAGAATAGGATTGCGTTATTACATTAACTGCATCATTTATTTGTTTTGTGGTTCATATCATGTCATAGATACATTTTAATGTATGTATGGCATGAACCACAAATATATAATACGTATAATATGTATACACACACACACACACACACACACACACACATGTAAATAAATAAATAAATATATCGTATAATATATAAATCAGATCATATCATCTTATATCATTTATATCACGTATTATGTCATATATCATATCAGATATTATAAAATGTATTATATCACATTATATATCCTATTATTTCATATAATATACATTGATGCTGTCAATTCTGTTATGAAACCAGAACATTCCTTTAAAAATGAATTAAAATACAATAAATTATTACTCATTATTACATTATTTAAAGCAGCACTCACAGAAGCTGGAGATTCAGCCCTTTTTTTGGAACAGAATCCATCCAGTTTTAGCCTCCCCGAATCCAGCGCATCAGAAGTGCAGATCTGAAAAGGTTGCAATGCGTTTGGCTTAAGCTGCTTTGAGTGCTGGAAACACACACAGGGCCTGACGCAGGTCACTCACATGGGTCAGACTTTCCCAGAGGTGCGCGTTCACCGTGTTCTGGTAGCTGTGTGTCTTCAGGTAGTCTATAATGCCGTACTTGAACGCCTCTGGGGTCAGGAAATCCCTCAGCATGTTCAAGATACACGCTCCCTGCAGAGATATCAACATATTACAACAAAACGCTTTTCTTTTCACGTTCAATCACTGTTTCATATCGATTCATTTTACAATTATCTGTAATGTAGCAATTATGAAAAAGAAATCTAAATTTAAATGCAGCAATTGTTATTCATGTTGTTATTTAAGGTATTCTAACAAATTTTTTTTTTTTTACTGCTTGACAGCCAAAAGTTAAATACAGTAGTACCTCAAGATACGAAAGGCTCAACTTACGAAAAATCCAAGTTACGAAAGCAAAGACGAGTCATTTTACTGCTCTACATACGAAAAGTTTTCAAGATACGAAAGGTTTCTGAAAGTCCGAGATTCGCCCCATAACAATTTTGAAACTCGCGCCGCACGCCGCCATCTTAGTTATAGTAGACTCGCCACCATCCTCCTGCTCTCCCATTGGTTCCTGATGCTAGCCAAGCCATGAGATCCTTCTCTCTAATTGGACAGCATCCCTCCCATCATGCATCTTCTATATGTACGTGCTGGCGTGCTTTAGCTCAGCCACTCCGCACCCCAAACTTTAAACTTTAGTTAAGTGTACGTACGTACGTTATCTGCCGTTTGTCCTCCTCCTCCTCTGCCGCCACTTTCGGAGATAGCCTCACTCGAAAGGTAAGCTTCGACATTTTACGTTATTTCATTGTTTATAGGTCAATTTAGCTTTATTATGAAATTTAATGGGGTGTTTTTGGAGGGCTTGGAACGGATTAGCCATTTTACATGTAAAATGTGTTCCAAGATACGAAAAACTCATTATACGAAGTCTGCCTCGGAACGGATTAATTTCGTATCTCGAGGTACCACTGTAGTGTAATATCATATATATATATATATATATGATATTACAATCTCAATATTGGAGATATAATCTATGATATTGATCACCTGCTATTAGAGACACATAAAGTGCTTGTGTACCTTTCGGTAGGAAACGTCGTCGAACATCTCGCTGATTTCCGCAGGATTCTCCACTGGGGTGGAAATGGGGTGTGAGGAGATTAAAGAGTCCACTGACATGGCGGTGAAGCACTTCTCCAGGAAATAATCATCCTGAAAGAGAGGCACTGAACATCAGTTGTGTTTAAATATATATATATATATATATATCAGTCAGAATCTGTTGAAATGACCATATCACAATCTCAGTCAGGGCGGGTAGTGTCATGGTGTACAGCAGTGGCCAAAAAGGATGTGCCGAGAGGATATTTGATCAAAATATTACTTTAAAAAAATATATATTTTAAATATGAGGAAAGAACAAAACACTAAACTTTGTTAAGGTATTTATCTGACAAAAGCATTTGGCAAAAACAGCTAAAGGTTTTATTTTAAGATGCAAAAATGAAGCAAAGAAAAACAAAAACACAGGAAAAACTAGACTTTGACAACAACAATCAATTGTTAATATTTTGGGGGTTTTATACGTGGTCATAATTTCTGTGTGTGAAACAATTTGTCACGTTTCATTGCGATATTATCACAAATAAAACAAATGACTCCAAGACTACCCAACTATGCAATACGCTCACAAAATCTTAGTATGTTTTATATTATTTAAATAAAAGGTGAAGATGTCAATATGCTAGGCCAGACATCACTGGTGGAGACGATATAAAGCGTTTTTTTGCGGTATGTACGTATAAACACGTAGCACAGCAATACTAAAAGTGAATGACACTTTAAACTGATAAAGAAACATGCGTGAATGAGAACATGAAGAGAAGGATGGGCATGGCATTAAAAAGAGCTCATCGCACGCGCAGAAAGCCGCCTCTCAGACAGCATGCAATCCTGAATTCAGTTCTCCATCGTGTTTTTTGCGCTTGAATGGTCAAACACACACAAACTGATGTTAAAACGAGATGGTTGTATTTAATGGTCTCACCACTTGCAGCTCAGGGTGGGTGATGTTGACAGACACGTACTCCATGAACTTGGCAAATCCCTCGTTTAACCACAGGTCGTTCCACCACTGCATTGTTACCAGGTTTCCAAACCACTGGATAACACATTGATGTGAAGGATTAGCAATCAGTTGACTCATTCAGTTGTCAAATATCATAATGATGCTAAACTGCATCCTTCTGCCAGGCAGCTGACTTATATACATATCTCTGCTAGTTTCATGTGTCCAATATCACTTCATTTGGTAACGCTTTACAATAAAGTTTTACTTATTAATATTAGTTAACAAGAACTATTTATTCATCTTAGTTCATCTCAACATTTAGTAATACATTTTTAAGATCAAAAGTCGTATCTATTAACCTTAGTTGATGTACAGCGAACATGAACATTTTTATTAACTAACATTAACAAAGATTAGTAAATGCAGATATTATTGCTCGTTGGTTCATGTTAGATAATGCAATAATTAATGTTAACAAACGAGAGTTTATTGTGAAGTGTTCCCACATATCTCTCTTTCTTCTCACATAATAAAACAATTTCCATTTATTTATTTGCCACATATATATTAATATAATAATATAATTGTAAATACCGATAACCAATTTGCATGGATGATATTTAAAGATAATATCCAGTATATTGGCCAATAAATCTAAATCCTTCATATAATTTTTGAGAGCCTGATTGCAAAGACAAAAGTCTAAGTATTAAAATCCATATCCCGAACAAACAACTATTATGTTCCCATTATAGTTTTATGTAGCCAATATAACAGGTTCACATGTTGCTCTGAACTCTATTTTCATTTTTAAAGTGATTTCAAGCATTTCAAACAGTCAAGTGTCTCAGCTGAAGGAAACAATCTATTATTTATCGGCTTTAATATATCGGCCAAATTGTCTCATCGGGCCGATAATGATAACAATAAAAATGAACATATATGGGCCAATACCGATATATAGTGCATCCCTAATAAGCATGATAATGTACAGTCAAAATATATTTTAGGATAGAGGCTAGAGACTAGTTGTTCCTGATCTCTTAGATTGAATCTGTAAGAGAAATATCAACCTGATGGGCCAGTTCATGTGCGATGACCTTGGTGATGCCCAGTTTGTCAGAGGAAGAGGATTTCTCAGGGTCAAAGAGCAACCCGGATTCTCTGTACGTCGACAGACCCCAATTCTCCATTGCACCGGATTGGAAATCTGGGATCGCAGCAAGATCTGCAAGTAAAAGATCATTATAGCCAAGTCTTAAAAAGCCTATAAACATTCTGATTACAGTTTCCCATCATTTCATGCCAGATTGTAGTATGCATAATAAAGTATGAATGCCATAAAGATGGTGACTGCTGAACTTTCAGACTCACCGTGTTTGGGAAGTGGATATGGGATGTCAAAATAATCGTCATAAAAGTCTAGCAGTGTGACGGCGGTGTTCAGAGCATATTCCGCCTGACTGATCTTCTCGGGAACCGTATACACGGATATCTACATGAGGATTCAGGTTATCAGGAGTGAGAGGACACTTTTATCCAGGTCTGGGTGTGTTGTAAAGTGCATTTAATGCTTTTAGCAACATTAGTGACTTGCCTCAACTCCATGCTGACTTTTTTTACTGATGGACTGGAAATCACAGATGATGAAGACCACCAGGTACGTGCTCATCTTCACCGTCGTGTCGAAATGATCCTCCAGCAGCCCGTCAGCCAGTTCTACCGTTCTCAGCTGTTGGATGAAATAATACTGCATTAGTTTACATTAACATGAAACGGTCTGAAAAAGAAATCACTGAGCTCATTGTCAATGAATGACGTTGACGATTGGGCAATTTGTAAATATGTGGTTTGAGAATCATTGAAAAATGTGGTGATGTGCAATGTATATAATGAGAAAAGGAAACTGTTTTTGAACTTTGATAAATGATATGAAATGAAATTAGGATCCCTTTAAATATCAAAACAGATACAATTTAATGTATTTACAATCCTGTTAATAAAATTGAATGGTTTGTGAAATTTTCTTTTGTCATTCAATGTTGATATATTTGTAGTGTAGAACTATTAATGTTCCGTTTTGACCCATTTTTTTCTTTGGTGTTTCATAGTCAATTACACTGAATCTCATGTGACCTGCACCATAAAGATCAAACCCATATTTTTAACATAACACGAGGTTTAGTTTTGTGTACTTTGGGCATGTTGGATATGGAAATGTGCCTGGATTCTCTGCGCACGCGGATGGTGAAGTTGGCTTTGAACGCAGGTTCATCAAAACAAGGGAAGGCGGCTCGAGCATGTGTCGCCTCAAACTGAGTGGACGCCATTATCCTGTAGGGAGAGAAAAAAGATTTTGAAGGGTTTTTAGTTTCAAAACTACCAATTAATCACACAAACACTCACCCCATGATTGCCTTACCTGACTTCTCCACTGTTCGTGGTGTATCTGCCTTTATAAAAGCCGTGAAAACTGTCTGATAAGTTGGCGTAGAACTCCAGGAGCACCAAGTGGTGTCCTTTCTCAAATGTGAAGCCATCAGCGAAGAGTGCAATCTGTTCATTGGCTTCACACTCACTGATCTGCAGATCCTGATGATGTCTGGACACTAAAAGCTGTGCTCTGGAGATCTGAAGGTTCTTGCTGTGGAGGATGATGGCTCTGGTGTCCTGCTGTACCTCGATGAGGATCTGGACAGCACCAGTGAAGGTCAGCGAGGTCAGGTTGGGGTGTATCAGGAGATCATAGTGCTGGGGTTTCACCGTTTCTGGCAATCTCATCTTGTCCCAGGGAAAAGGCAGGACATTTGTGTCCGTGTTGACAGTCATTCCATGGTTGGCAGATAAAAGAGCACAGAGTAGAATAGCAAATATAAGGCGGTTTAAGAGCATGATGACAACACAGGGTTTAATATCAGCTCGTTGGATATGCGCTGGTCAATTGGTTATCAATAACACACATGAGCACAGCTTTAGGCCTCACAAAGAGATAAAAACACAAATGATACAATGTATCGAATGTTCGATCAAATTCAGCGTTACAATGTTTCGAACGAACCTGCGCGCGAAATCCCAAATGAAAGTGAAACTACACAGAAGCTGTCACTCACAATATCCCATTTCCTGACGCGTGAAACGTCTCCTTATTTTTTATTTGTTGTAGCACTGATACTTGAGCTTATAACACATCATATTAAGTTTGATAACATTACAAAAAAGCATTATTTATATGCTTGGGATGAAACGCATGCTCTCATGAATATTAATTACGTAAAGTACTGGGTATTTAATAATTAGGTCACGTGCTTCTTTATTATTCATGACGTAAGCGTTGTTCAGCTGGAGGTGGGAAGAAACAGCGTCCTCTGTAGCAGTGGGTCAAAAACACACCATCACAGACTTAACCAAATACACACACTGAATGATCGAGCAATTGTTTTTGTGCACTTTGGGACTGCTTATCAAAATAGAATTACGACTACATTATGATTTGATGATCTTATATTTATTGGCTAGCTTCGTCACAAAACAAAATGCCATTTCTTCTGGATAAAAAAAAGAGAGGAAACGAAATAAAATTATATACATTTATCACATGCGATTTGGTTTTAATGTGACTCATTAATTCATTGACATTTTACGATTAATTATTTCTGTCCGCATCATGTTCAGAAACATGCTATTAGAAATGGTCCCTGAGAAAAAGACAAAAATATTTCCACCAATTAAATCAATTCCGAAGTTGTTTCAGACTTTCGTTCATGAGGAATAAAGTTGGTTTGAGTCAGATCCAAACTACAGTACTTTAATTGGAAGGGAGAATTCAGGCAGTATTTCCAGAATAATTGGACTTTCACTATACTTTAGTCTAGACTAAACACTAGACTAACCTCATACTAACACTGAAGAATAATTATGGAGGTGGATGGTTTCAAACGGTAAGGAAATGCTTCTGTACACAAAAACAAATCCGAAACACAATAAAATCCAAAAATGCTTGTTTTCAACCTTACTTTTCTGAAGTTAAAACCAAACCAGAGAACTGTCATTTAAAACAGTGTTTATCACCACATAAAAAAAAGAAAAAGAAATGAGAAGACCTACCAGATTACGGATACATTGTCATATCTGTATCTCTGTTTACGAGATTGTCAGTTTTGTGGAAGGATCATACTTTCATAGCTGCCAGAATTCTACAATAAAATAAAATAACACTAAACAAACAGACAGCAATGTTTCCTTTTCATATGAAGCACATTACATTCTAAAATGAACCAGCCAAACCTTTCACTTTTATTAATAAAAACTTTTACAAATGTCCACATCTATGTGCATGAGAAAACATCCATCACAAAAAAATAACAGCATCTTTTTTTTTTTTAAAGTAAAGAAACAGCGGCTAAAGTTTCTTTTATTCTCCTCGGTCCAAACACTATTGCGTCGCCATCCGATGGGACTTCACACCTTCTCATCCTTTCCCGCACTCACGGTTGTAAGGGCCGTCGTCTAAACCGTAAAAACAAAGTGTGTTAACACAAATCTGTCAAAATCTAAAGTCTAAACACTAGGGGTGTAACGGTACACAGACGTCACGCTTTGGTCTTGGGTTCATGGTTCAGTACAACAGGAAAAGCAATGCTAGGTTTCTTTTCATTTATTTTGAAGAGACAGTTTGATCCAACGACCGGCACTTAGTCCTCATGAGGTCATTGGTACAGAAAAGCCTCCTTTTTTGTATTAAGCATGTATAGGTAAAAAAAACAAGGTATTTGATCAAAATCAGCAAAATAAGTACAAAACTGAAAAGCAAAAGTACAATACAACATGAAAATAAAAGTTTTCTTTGGGCGAGTTCATTAACATGGGCGACAATGGCGGTTGCACAAAGTTCAATATGACGCTTTTTCGGGAAATCACGGAAAGTTGGACGAGAAGGAGAAAAAGAGGCTCCTTCAGCTTTCGGCACGAAGCTATGCGATTTTGTCTCATAATAACGGGAAAACAACTCAAGCTCTATCATTTATGGTAACAGATAAGAGTAAGACATTATTTGAAACGGTAAAGGGTCTGTTTATATTTGTGTACACAAATATAGAAAACTGGAAGCTGCATTCTGTCATTCCGGTTTCCTTTCCGGGAATTTTATGGGAAGCTAATTGGGAGTCACTAAAATGTCCCAAAATTCAACATACAGATCGTCTCTTCTTCTGCTACTCTTTTTGCTGTCAGCAAACAGCACTGCATTATCACTCACACCCCCTTCTGGGACGCCTGTGACTGACTGTACGCACCGAACCGTGACGGTCCAGGACGAGTACCCATACCGTTACACCCCAGCTAAACACTCAAGGACATCACCTGATCGACCATCCTCTGCATCTTCTCAATGACAGAGGTCATCTGACTGCTGTTTTCTCTCAAGCTCTTCTCGTATGTTTTGTTGAGTGTCTCGGCTTTCTCCAGTTTCTTCTTCAGCTCTTTCTGTTGGGCCTGCTCCTGTTCGGCAGAGGCCTGTCTCGCCTCGGCTGCTTCTGAATCACACGCACACAAAGAATTCAGATTCAAATGCATGCTGTAAAACTTGTGAATGAATAATGGCAGAAATAAAGCATTGCATCATGAGGCTCAATGCATTAAAGTTAAACTCAAATTTGATTTACAAGCTTGCGATTCGGATTCAATTATATATTGATTTATTGCGATTATATGAAACATGATACTTTCAACGTACAGTCATGTTAATTTTGAGCTATAACTAGTAGTAAAGTGGAAGAGATGATCAGTTTACGTGTTTTTCTGTGCATTTGATCAGAGAAGGAGAGAAACACGGACAAGCATAATGATATCCAACTACTTTGGGCTTCGGCTTTTAAAATGTTTTTTTTTTATTACAGTTTCAACCCACTGTTCAATTATATATTGATTTATTGCGATTATATGAAAAATGACACAGACATCTGTTGTACTGCATCTTTCGATTTACATTCATATTTATTTTGTGCAATAACTAGTAGTAAAGTGGAAGAGAATTGATCAATTTACGTGTTTGAAAGCTGTAAGCGAATCTGAAAGCTGAAAATTTGTTACAAAGTAACAAAGCTAATTGTGATTTATTGGATGGGAGGTTACAGCGTTCTATTCAAAGCGCTTTGAGAGATGCTGTTCCCCAGCTGGATTTCTGTGCATTTAATCAGAGACAAGCATAAGCGACTTTGGGCTTCGGCTTTTTTTATTACAGTTTCAACCCACTGTTGTTTGTTGTCAGTGAAACTGCTCTGAAATAATAGCTTAAAGGGTTGGGGGTCATTTTGGGGTTTTTACTCCAACACAATGACAGGAGCCCTTTAAAAGTTTTGCATAGGGCCCCGGCACTGTTTTTAACCCAGCCCTAATTACAGTCTCACCGAGTTTGGATTGCAGCGCGGCGACAGACTTCTCCAGCTGACGCTGCGCCACTTTGCTGCTCTCCAGCGACTGCAGGAGGTTTGGTAGGTTAACGACGTTCCCTCTGTAGTTCACCACATCTGTGTTGTTGGAGCGACGAGCAGACCCTCTCTCTTTGCATGGCGGTCCGGGCAACATTGCTTTATTCCCTGAGGGACATTTTTAGAAAGCTATGAACAAATGCGTTTTCATGCATTAGCAGTCTGCATGCTTTTACAGCTCACACACCCTCAGCGCTGATGCTGTCGTCCGTCTGATCGCAGTCTGACCAGCGACTGCACAGATTTCTGTAGAGGCAAAGCCCACCGACTGCAGTCTTTCTGACTAGATCCTGCGCCTGAGGAGAGACGGAAACCAAACAATTCAGATATACTGAGTTTTTACTTATAAACAAAGAATGCAAGTCAGTACACTGCAAAAAATATTTTTACTTAGTATTTTTGTCTTGTTTTCAAACTAGGGCTGTCAAATCAGTTCACTGCGATTATAAACACACACACACACACACACTACATAAAAACTAACTTTTATGTTCAATGCTATTAAATGTAATTTGACAGCACTAAACATGTTTAAATCGAGATACATTTACTTGAAATGCACAATGAATTAAGATATTAAGGCTTAATAAAAAGAGGTACGAAAAGTTAACTTGTTCATCCTTTGGATTTATGTATTTTTGCTTAAGCAAATTTCTAAAAAACAAGACTTGTGGCCAGATTGTGCCAGACAAACTGCTGTCAGTGTTCACTTGTGGCCAGTTATTTTTGCACTTGACATTATTGCATATGCATTTGCAGAAGTTTCCTTTTCAGATTAAATCAATCATGCATCGTAGTTTCAGCATTATTACTGCACAAAAAAAGCATGTCATAACCCATGACACTGCACTTACACATTCTCAGTAAATCAGCGCTTTTATTATTATATTTTAATACGTCGTTTTGCTTCTCAAGTAAATGTATCTTGATTTAAGATTTTTTTTTATATTTTCACTGAAAAAAAAATAAGTAAAACCTGTTTTCCTGCCAAATACAATATGATTATATAATAATAATAAAAAGATATATATATATAAAATTAAATAAATTATATTATAATCCAAATTAATAAATAAATATACTATTGCAATTGTATTGTTGCACTGTAAATAATAATACCATATCATATAATACAATTATTATCTAAAATAATACTTTATTTTATTATAATTTCTAAGAATTGAACAGATCAATAAATATACCAATATTGCAATACTATTTCAGTTAAATAAAAAAATAAGCTTTTTTTTTAATAGAATACAACAGTAAAATGACAATACTAAAATGTATGTCTGCCTTAATTTCAAATGTTAACCCATAGAGCTTTCATTTGAAAACATAAGTGGTAATAAAACCTGAGCAGGACTGAGAAACAGGCCGAGAGAGAGCAGGATGTTGAGCAGGTCTGCTTCTCGAAGACTTCCGGTCAGCTGCCGGTCGAAGAACACCCAGGACAGAAGCACCTTACGGGGGAGTTGAGTCGTCCAGCCCAGAGGACGCTGCTTCAAGCACACAGAGAGAGGCGTTAGGACGAGAAACACCACACACGTCTCACATCCAGACAGAAGCGTGAGCTCTTACGCCGTCTTTGGATGTGTGATTGTCTGAGGCGCTGCTGCTCTGCCCTTCTCCTCCAGCGCTCACACTTTTACTCTCTTTCAGAGGCTCCGGTTGTTTTTCAGCTGCTTCAGTATCTTCCATCGGCACCAGTTCCTCCGTCTCTCTCTCCTCATCCTTCTCTTTGACTTTTGTCTTCTTTGCGTCGATCGATCCTTTCTTTTTCGCCGGCTGTTTGTCTAGTGTTTTGGGCTCATCCTCCTTATGAGAGAAAAGAGTATAAAAATAAGGATTTTCATGCTCTATTAACAGTAGTGGCCAAAAGTGATACGGATTTTACAAACTACAAGTTCAATTAAACCATCAAAATGTGATTTTTTAAACATTTTTATTGTTGGAAGAACAAAAAACTAAACTTGGAAATTTAACTGACAAAAATTATTTTGGGGAAAAAAGGCAGGTTATTTTACTATGAATAAATGCATAGAAAAACAAAAAGCTCACAGGAAAACCGTAATCAGTTATTAATAATGAATTGGTTCTCTCGTTTTTGTACGTGTTGATAATTTCTTTGTTTGACAGCCTGGCCAAAAATTATGTCGGCACAATTTGTCATGTTTCACTGCATTATTATCACAAACACCACAAATGACTCTGAGCACAACTACGCAATAGGTTTCCAAAATTTTTAACCAACTCTAATAATATTTAAATAAAAGCTGAAGATGACATCACTTTGGCCACTACTGCTCATTAACATAAGACCGCCCACAAAAACACCGTTTTAGTATTCAGCAACTACAGCCAAAACAGCAACCAATCATAACACAGGTCATTTATACTTAGAAGTGAAGTCTTAAAGGTGAAGCAGCCCATTTGATTCTGTTTATAATTGATTTTGGTGCAAGAAACCTTGACTAACATTATAAGTGGACTTCACAGAAAAATAAATAAAATGACTGATATAAGATCTTTGGTCATATCATGTTGTTTTTTCTTCCGTTTCCACAGCCAGGACTATTTACGAATACATTTTTTATTATTGCACCACCCAGATATCTAGCAAATATTCACAAAATTGTTTGTTTGGGTGTTTATTTAACTTATTAACAGTGTTTCAACGTTAACAGTAGTTCAACTGGAACTAAAGTTACATTTACATTCATGCATTTATCAGATGCTTTTATCCAAAGTGACTTGCATTGCATTCAAGAAACACATTGATATTCTAATCAGTTCTTGCTTTTCCTGGGAATCGAACCCATGACCTTGACGTTGCAAGCGCCACACTCTACTGTTTGAGACACAGGAAAGCCAACATATATAAACATTTTTAAAATTCTAATAGAAATAAAGACAAAACCACTAAAACTACAAGAAAACAATAAAAGCTATTTCAAAAAATATGAATGAAAGCTGTTCTATTACGGCAGTGACTGTTGTACCGTGGGAGCGCTGTTGTCCTCTTTGAGCGGGACACTGGGACCCTGAGGCAGACGGCAGAGACACTGATACAGCTCACGCCCAAAATCCCTCTGGAGCATCTCGCTGAAGATCTCCGCCATCAAGCTCACCTGATCCCAGAACATGAGAGAAAAACGCTCAGATAATAAAGCAGATTTCAGCAGTTTCCAGCGCAGTTGTAAAAAACAGCAGGCGATTCTAAAGGCCGACGTTTACAACTTGTTAATGTGACATTTTATACTGCGAAACACAATATTCATTTGTAAATCATCTATGGAAGAATACATATAGTCAGTCAATATGGCTAGTGGTTTTAAACTTACTAGCCATTTAGCATTTTTGCGTTGATACCATGAGGAAAAACTGCCATATAGACATTTTTAATATTCTGTCATCATTTGGCAGCAGAAATGAGGCTGCTGTCACTTTAAGAGCTGACACACAGATCCATTATACCGTTTCTTTCTCAACCGTTTAAAACAGAACTGACTGCGTTTCTGAGAATACTCGCCGATATCAGCATTTTGACATTACTTGTGTGTGTTTGACAAATTTAAGTGCAATAAGCAGCAAAAATAACTAAATGTAGTCCTGAGAAGCGTCTTTATGTGTGCCACACTTTGAGTGCAGCAATGAGTAAAATTATATGCAATATGTGCAATCCCACAGCAAAATTGAAATGAAACCAGAATTAAATGAGTGAGTGAAGGGAGTCACTGTCGGAGAGATGAGAGAGAGAGAGAGAGAGAGAGAGGGAGAGGGAGAGAGGGAGAGAGGGAGGAAGAGAGAGAGAGACAGTGAGAGAGGGAGAGAGGAAGAGAGAGAGAGAGGGAGGGAGAGAGAGAGGGAGAGAGAGAGAGGAAGAGAGAGGGAGAGAGAGAAAGAGAGAGAGCGCTCACACACACACACACACTCACTGACTCACTCACACACACACACACACTCACTGACTCACACACACTTCTAAATTATTAATAGAATTGTTCTACATTGATTGTTTATTAACGTTTAATGATTGTTCTACGTTGATGCATTTGTATGTAATGTTTGAAATTTGTGAAATGTATGTATGTGTTATATTTGAAATGCTTTGGCAATACACTGTGATAATTGTCATGCCAATAAAGCACACTTGAATTGAATTGAATTGAGACAGTGAGAGAGGGAGAGAGAGAGAGCAGCTGGACTCATGCGTCTATTCTGTGGAAAATGAGCTTGGGAAGTGTTTCAGATATTTCAGTATCGATAAGTATTGTCTTCACTTAGTTTATTATTTCAGACTATATTTGAAAACTGTATATTTTATATATAAAATTCAACCCTAGTATGAGAGACTGCGTTACACTCCATTGATGAAATACACACGCATTCAGTAGGCGATAATGTCAAGCCCTGCATACAAGTATAAATACAGTTTTGCATTTGTGATCAAATAAATGGTAAGCATGAGAGATGTCTTTGAAAAATGTTAAAAATAGCTCCAGACTGGGAGTGTATAAACAGAATAAACACACACACCTCACAGCTGTCTCGCGTCTGAAGGCTCGGGGGCTCCAGCATCGATGAAAGAGACACGACAGACAGATTCAGACCTTCAGACGGGTGAAAAACCACCGACGGAACATCCGGGAGCGACAGGTCCTCATCCTGGATGACAGGAAAGAAAACAGACAAGCTGGAAGACATCTCTGATGTGACTTTAAGCATATTTCTGATGTCTGAAGGTATAAACTCAAGCATGACTGCAGTCAGTACCAGTTGTTTTTCTTGTAATTTTGCCCAGTCTTCTTCTGTCGGCGCTATATTCCACACATCTGGCAACAACACCACAACCGTCTCCATTTTATCTCCTGAAAGATATCTCAGCTCTGCCATCTTGTACCTTTAGAGAAGCAGAAAGACATTTAGAGACATGTGATGGAAATTCAGAAGCAGCAGAATTGATTGGAAATAGAATCTTTTATAACATTATATCTCTACTGTCACTTTTGATCAATTTCCCTGCATATAACCCGCGGGTTATACCAGATTTTACAAACCCAGCAGGGGGTGCGGGTTATATAAGGGTGCGGGCTATAATCCAATTTTTTTACACGTAATAATACTTCAATATATTTGTTACGTCCCAAAGGATGTAAGGTTTTGCGGTATTTTCTTTCTTGTGAGGGTTGTTGTCTCTGGCGCTTGTACTGTCACTCTGACAGCTGGCGCTGATAGGCTGCCTGACCTGTCAATCATGCAAGAAGACGTGATTGGCTGTGCTGCATGAGGGCGGGCTCTTCTCATCTCATCCGATGATCAACACCTGTAGAATCGCTTCTTAAGGGACGAGCTGCTGCACAGCGGGAGACACTGCTTTTTCTTTTTCTTCTGATTCTGACTTGTGTTTGTTTTCTTATTGTGTGAATTTCGCGCACAAGCACTGTGTACCGAGCTGAACAGTTATGATAATTGACGTCATGCGAGCAACATTTGAAATTCGAAATGTGAATTTACACAAAAAAGTTTATCAATCTATGGGTGTGGGTTATATAGAGGTGCGGGTTATATAAAGGTGTGGGTTATATAAAGGTGTGGGTTATGCCAGCGATTTTATACACAAAACCCAAAACCCCGCGGGCTATATGAGGGTGCGGATTATCTGCAGGAAAATACGGTATCTGGGTTGAAGTGAAATGTGCAGACCACTGTGTGCAGGTTGAGAGGTCTACAGCGGTTTGATCCTTTATGCAGCGGACCGCAGTGTTGACCAGTGTCAAGCTGTCCTTTATTGGGTTTGCTCCGTCTGCTTTGGGTGACCAGAGGCCTCCTGGGAGCCGCAGTTCACCTCCACTGTCCACCAACATGAACTACAGCACAGAGAAACAACAGCTGAACTCACTTGATCATAAAGCATAATGACACATATTAATGAGCCATGCAGAATATTCAGCAGAAAATAATGTAGAATAGTGGCTCTCAAGCTTTTAGACTCGAAGTCCCACTGTTGACCAGTAGAGTGTGTGGCGCTTGCAACGCCAAGGTCATGGGTTTGATTCCCAGAGAAAGCAAGAACTGATTAGAAAGTCAATGTGTTTCTCTTTGGATAAAAGCGTCTGACAAATACACAAAAGTAAAATGTTATCCAACACTAAGCTAAGAGATTTCCTCCAGTATTTCTGCTATAATTATGACAAAGCTGCATATTTGTAATATTTTTTTTAAATAGAAACGGTAGTAAATGTGGGAAAATACAAATAAATGTCGTCTTTTTTGGGGCATTTTAATTAAATTAGATTATTTTCAATTCTGCCCTTGCTGTTGTTTTAGTCTCCACTAGAACAGGTTTTCCTGCTTGAATGTTGATTATTTTCCCCATATTCTCGTCTCTTCCCAGTCTGTCAGAAACACTCTGTTTAGTTCCTGTCTCTATGAAGCCCCTCCTTCTGAAAGCACACTGTGCTCTGATTGGTCGGCTGGATCGGTGTGTTGTGATTGGTCGAGAGCTTCCAGTGTGTTTGGGAAATGTCCCGCCCCTTCCCATAACCACCAGTTTCAACACACGACTCACTCACTCAAGCCCCGCCCCTTTATTCTGCGCATGAATTATGATAATGAGGAATATTGTGAGTGTTTGTTCCCGGAAGAAACTCAAGACTCAATGGAGGCGTTTCAGGAGTTCAGAAACACTGATAGAGAGAAGAAGTCCTGCTGGACAGACTTTGTGCTTTGGAGCTTTTTCATGCTTAAACAGCAACATTAAGGCATGACAGACATTAAAGCATAATAGCCTTTAACATTATAAGTTGCTGTTATCGTAATACTAATATTAATTTATTTGTTTGAATCATTTTAAATCAAGTTTGCAAATAAGGTGGCCTGATTGAGAATCAATGATGTAGATGAAACTTGATTTTTTTAATATTATGATTTGAATGGAAAAAGAGAGCAGGCTAAGATATCGTCATTTAATATAATTTAAACGCATCCTCAATCACAGTCAAAATGGAAAGTGAAGATTTAAGATTATTACTTTTATCTTTAGATTAACATGCAACATTCGCAAGTTAATGAGACAAGATAGATTAATTAAGGCAAGATAGTACAAACAAAACCTTTTCTTTTTTCTTTTCAGGCAGTGGTATTTTCTTTGATTTTGTGCTATTTTGCCTGACAAGTGGGGGGGAAACATTTAAGAATTTATTATTACACTTTATCTATTTGCATCTGTAGAATTAGAAGTACAATAGAGAACGTGAGTTTTTTTCCCCCACCAAACTTTGTAGTTTTATTCCTATATATATATATATATATATATATATATATATATATATATATATATAATAATTCTGAAAGTGTTTATTCCTAATATTTTATACATTTAATTCCTAAAAAATAAGGAGAATTTTTTTTTCGGGCTGATTTTCTTTAGTGGTAAAATTAAATATCCCAAATCCTCTCTGTTTGAGCCTGGCTTTATCCAACCATTTCTGGAAACATTTGCAGATTAGTGCATATTTAATCAGATAATGCCTCGATTGCATATTTAAACTTAAGATTTCATAAAACAATTGCCTTAATGTCCTGTGATTAAATCAAATGGGTAAGTTTGATGATCTCTGTTAGTGAACATTTCTACTCTACTGACCATTGCATTGAGACTGCAAACGGGTGTGATTTTGTTTTCCTTTTTCTTCTCAATTGTCTTTATTAGGAACGACAGCTGTTCATGTTCTTACTTTGAGAAGTGTAGTGGGATGTACAGCCTCCTTCTGCGTCTGCCCGTCCTTTGAGAGGTTACAGCACTGTGAATACAAGTCCTCAAGGCACGGCATAGAAAACAACAGAACCTGCAGAGAGAACAGAGCCGTTCTTGAGCAATGCATTCGGGAGACAGAGTCCAGTATGGCCACATGAGAGAGGCATGTACCTTTACAGCGAAAGAGGCGTCTGTGGACTCGCAAGCATCTGCTTCGGTCTCCGGCTGGTTTGATCCTATGTGGAAGTGACACGGTCCTCTCAAAGGAAGAGGATGGTTGAGCGGGAAGCTCTCGGTCCAGGACAGCTGCAGGTGGAAGAGGTTGGAGGTCAGGTGCAGGTGTGGGTAGCGCCGCTGGAGCTCCAGATAATCACAGGCCTGCCTGAAAAAGTCAAGAGGAAATTGCAATGTAAGTTTATAGTTCATCGGAAGGTTAGGCTTAGTTTTCGACTGACTTACGTGTCCCTGGAGAAACAGGAGAACAGCGGCGCTCTGTGTGTGGTGACGGAGCTGCTTTTTTTGGGCACTTCGTCCTCGGAGGTCACCCTCCATCTTTTGCGTTTTTGGTGCATGGCGTCTGATCCCCACGGCCCTCCGCCACCGTCCTCCCTGAGTCACGGGAGCAACAAGGACACACGTCAGCAGAAGAGCGTTTAAAACAACAATCGCACAAAACAACTAAATTAGGTGCTTAAATCAGAATATTTTTTTTTTTTACTGTATTTATCATCTAATAAATTCAGCTTTAATCACAGGAATAAATTACACTTTACTATATATTCACATAGTAAACAGCTGTTTTACACTGATATAATATTACACTATTTTACTGTATTTATCATCTAATAAATTCAGCTTTAATCACAGGAATAAATGACACTTTACTATATATTCACATAGAAAACAGCTGTTTTACACTGATATAATATTACACTGTTTTACTGTATTTATCATCTAATAAATTCAGCTTTAATCACAGGATTAAATGACACTTTACTATATATTCACATAGAAAACAGCTGTTTTACACTGATATAATATTACACTGTTTTACTGTATTTATCATCTAATAAATTCAGCTTTAATCACAGGAATAAATGACACTTTACTATATATTCACATAGAAAACAGCTGTTTTACACTGATATAATATTACACTGTTTTACTGTATATATCATCTAATAAATTCAGCTTTAATCACAGGATTAAATGACACTTTACTATATATTCACATAGAAAACAGCTGTTTTACACTGATATAATATTACACTGTTTTACTGCATTTATCATCTAATAAATTCAGCTTTAATCACAGGAATAAATGACACTTTACTATATATTCACATAGAAAACAGCTGTTTTACACTGATATAATATTACACTGTTTTACTGCATTTATCATCTAATAAATTCAGCTTTAATCACAGGATTAAATGACACTTTACTATATATTCACATAGAAAACAGCTGTTTTACACTGATATAATATTACACTGTTTTACTGTATTTATCATCTAATAAATTCAGCTTTAATCACAGGAATAAATTACACTTTATTACACTTTTTACTGAATCAAATAAATGCAGCCTTGGTGCGCAGAAGAGACTTGAAAGATTTGAAAAAAATATTACTGACCACAAAGCTTCGAACAATATTTTGTGTGTATACGACTAAATGGAATTTACAACATAATGATGAACTAATGTTACCCACAACGCAATACTCTCAACTTAACCTCACATTTCTAGTCTGACGATCCAGATGTGTCTCCCTTAATTTTTACTCATTTGATCCGACTGCCAACATTTCTATTAATAGTTTAATTAAAAAAGCTAAATGACATGATAATTGTATGCAACTAATTTTAAATATCCAATGTAGTGGGGTCATGTGACTTCAACAATGCAGCACAAAATAGTTGAAAAACATATTTAGTAAAACACCATGCAGTACATTGCGCCTCACCAGCGTCCACCTCTCCGTCCTCCCATGATCTCCGCGTGTCTCTTCCGTCCTCCACCCCAGCCGTCAAACGGGCCGTTCCAGGGCATCTGCTGGTGGTGGGACATCTGGATCATTCCACCTGACACACATTACACAGACTTATATAACAGATTTATGAAACATTACACAGATTTATATAACAGAAACACCTTCATCACGGACAGCTCGTCATGCCACTTATTTTCGTATTATTAACATACAACAATATTATTTTGAATTGGATTTTAGTTGAAGTTATAGCAACTTTGTTTTATGTTTTTCATTCTTATTGTTTTTTGTTTATTAAAAATATAAATTTTTATTGCAGTGTTATTTTATTTCATTTAGTCATTGTTAAATTTAAATCAAAATACGGCTGCAGGGGGCTAGTAAATGTTTTTTGGTAAGAAACCATATTTATAAACTATAATTACTGGCTTTTGGTAACGGTTGTATGCAAGTGCTTTTATGATGAATGGATGGATGCACTTTTTTAAGGTTCAAAATCTCAGTTATCATTCACTCCCATTATAAAGCTTGGAAGAGGCAGGATATTTTTATATATAACTCCTATTGTAAAGAAAGTCATATACACCTTTGGATGGCTTGAGAATTAGTAAATTACTGGATAGTTTTGGGGTGAATTGTTCCTGTAATCAAACGTTACAGACACTGTGAGAAATGAGGTGATACTGCAACATATATTGTGAGAAAATAATGTTTTTTTTAACTTGGATGCATGTAAAGCTACAGTAGGAGACCTCCAAAACACAATTAGGAAATTAAGCTTTTAAAAGAGCATAACAGGGGAATTTTTTTTACAAAAAAACGTTTCAGTTAAAAATAACAATGCGTCACGCACCAGGGTTTGGCTGCATACTGGGAATCAGTGGTGGTATTTTGGGAGATTTTAGCAGAGGTTGAGGTTTGGTCCCTAAAATGCCAGGCTTCATATTGGCCGACATGGACGGCAGCAACGGAGGAGGAGATTTGAACGGCTGACGGAAAGAAACCAGAGTTATTTATACACTCATTCATAATACTCTCAAGAAATATGCAGTAATTTTGCATGCTTCTAGAAACAATATACAGTGGAGTTCGAGGTTGTTAAAAGACGGGACGAAGCCGAATTTGTTGAGAAAGCACATTGGCAGTTGGTTATCTCGACGCTTTTTTGCAACCCCCGAGGCCGTCGACATAACCAAACTCCACTGTACTCACATTTTTGTCATATTAGATGAAAAATTATGGGATAATTACCTGTCCGTTGAGGGTCTGGACTTTCTGTGCCGTCCAGCTGACGGGTTTCAGGGGGTCCTGGACCGCTTTCACCAACACTTTCTCACCCACCACAGGCATACGGCCCACCACAACACTGCGGCACAAACCACAGACCCTCCACTGAACCTCAGAACATCACATCAGCACATCAACATCCAAGATCCCAGCAGAACAAGACAAACATACGAACCTCACTGGAAAATGAACCTCCTGATCCACAATCCCATGATGCTCCTGCATCTGTGTGACCACCCCGGTGAACACACGCTGCCTCATCTGAACACACAATCATTCAGCATTAACACAGTCATAAACGAGAACGTGTATCTTGTGCTTATGCACAATAATATTGAACAAATTCCCATCTTATATATTTATATATATACCTGAGTCTCCATATCAGATTTTCCTTTCTCCTTTGCATGCAAAAGAAAGTATACTGAGTGCATATACATGCGTACACAATACAAATGCATGAATAAAATGTTATAAACAAGTGTGCAATGATTTGTGTGTTTGTCAATGGTAGCATGTGTGATTTTTACTTCCTACTGCATTAGCATTACAGTAACGACCATTTAAT
This sequence comes from Rhodeus uyekii, assembly GCA_037043235.1. Taxonomy (NCBI): domain Eukaryota; kingdom Metazoa; phylum Chordata; class Actinopteri; order Cypriniformes; family Acheilognathidae; genus Rhodeus; species Rhodeus uyekii. Next base: position 1,067,294 of record JAWRVZ010000196.1, read on the forward strand.
GCGGTTTTCCCGTATCCGCACAAATTTATTTAAGGCGAAACCGCCAGAGAAGATATTAAATAACATGACGTGATGTTTAAAATGTAAAACTTACAAGTATTTCGTGTTCGTGGTCTGTTTTTCCTCTAAGTTGACGCTTTTGTTTGTCTTGTGTCGGTTCGTCCAGCGGGCGTCTCAGAAATGAGCGCCATCCGGCGGCCGGTCGGAGGAACTGCAGGTGAAACGCCTTTAACTGCGTTTCAATGTAAACACAACATCAAACGCAGCCCAAAAACATTAGATGTGTCGTAAACGTTCATTGATTTTTTTTCTAAACGTTTTTATTATTCAAAGACGCTCGCGTTTGTATGAAAGCGACGTCATGTGGTTTGACCTGCAGTTCTCCTCCAGTACCACAGGTGGCGGTAATGCGCGGCGGAGTCAATGACTCGCTCCTCGTCTGTGCGCAAACACACGTGTGGAGATGGAGGAGGACAGGCTGCACTTTCATGAGATGGGCTTAGATGATCGGCTGTTAAAGGTACAATATATACAGTCGTGCTAATTATATAAAGTCTGTCCACTTCGAGTTATTAGACACGAGGATATCAGCAGTTTGAATGTGTTTAGTGTCTTTTTCGACATTATATTTACATGCTAACATTAGCACTGTCATTTCTGAAATGGAATAAAATACATTTCTCATTGGATCTTTGCAGACATTACTTTCTGGATCAACAGACAAACGCTTTTTTTGTATATCTGTATTTAGTTATATGGTTACCATAGTTCTTTTCGACATACTGTAGTAGAGTAGAACTTTGGTAATATGAACACACACACATATAAATATATATATATATATATATACACATTTCCCAGATATGCTCACATAATTTGTGTCAAATCCCATTTACAATTGTATTTTAGTGCTGTCAACTTGTGATCAGGTTACCTTGCAGGGATATTCAAGGGTTGGTTTACACAAAATTAATATTCGGTCATTAATTACTCGCTCTCATGTCATTCCAAACCCATACAATTTTTGTTAATCTTTGGAACACAAAAGAAGATCTTTTTGATGAATTCTCAGAGATTTCTGTTCCTCCATTGACAGCAGCACAACTACCACTTTAAGGCTTCAAAAGTTCAGAGATCATAAAACTAATCCATATGAATCCAGTGAATTAGTTCAAATTTTCTAAAGAGACTTTTTATGATGAACAGATTGAATTTAGGCTTTTATTCACATATACCGTACTTTCCCGCAGATAATTCGCACCTGCATATAGCCCGCGGGTTTTGTGTATAAGATTGTTGGCATAACCCGCACCTTCATATAACCCGCACCCATAGATTGAACTTTTTGAGTTAGAGTGAGTAATTAATGATGGTTTTTGGATGAACTACCCCTATAAGCATGCATTATTTAGTGCTGTGGTTTTCTCAGGCTCTGGCCGATTTAGGCTGGTCCGAGCCCACCCTCATCCAGGAGAAAGCCATCCCGCTGGCACTGGAGGGGAAGGATCTGCTGGCCCGAGCTCGAACCGGATCAGGAAAAACCGCAGCCTATGCCGTCCCACTGATCCAAAGAATCCTCACCTCCAAACAGGTGATGTGTGGCTTTTATTCATTTCTACTAAGTTGAGCATCAATGACAAATATAAGTAACAGAAACGTTCTTGTTTGTTTTCCGGGAGCAGACCGTTCGTGAGCAGGCCATTAGAGCTCTAGTCCTGGTCCCGACCAAAGAACTGGGCCAGCAGGTGCAAACCATGATCCGACAGCTCACTGCTTACTGCGGCAGAGACGTGCGAGTGGCCGACATCTCTGGGAAGGCGGATCTATCGGCACAGAAGTCAGTACTACAGCAAATCAGTTTGTTTATTAAGTGCTGATCATACTGACTGAGTGTGATCAGCACTTAATCAAGGAAATCTGATGTGATATTTGATGATATGTTTCTTGTAGTGTCTGAAGTAATTTGGTTTTATGAATCAAAGGAATTCTGGGAGATTTAAAATGTTGAACGCAAGAAGAACTGATTAGAATGTCAATGTGTTTCTTGAATGCAAAGTGAGTCGCTTTGGATAAAAGCGTCTAATAAATGCAGAAATGTAAACGTTAGAAGTAAAAAAGTTTGGTGTTATTTTAGTGCTGTTTATATACCGGTACTGTTATAGTATTAATATTTTGAATGAGCATTTATTTTGTCGTTTTTATTATTGCTGTTTACTTCATCTAATGTTTATATTTTAATAACAAAAATATTTTCAACAGTTTTAGTTGTAAAGTTGTCTTATTAGTTGTCTTATTTTGCCCAAGTCTTGCTGTTTTTTTTGTCTCTACTAGAGCAGGTTTACCTGTTTGAATGTTGATTAATTTCCTCCATTTTCTCATTTACATTCATGCATCAATCAGACGCTTTTATCCAAAGTGACTGGATTCAAGAAACACATTGACATTCTAATCAGTTCTTGTTTTCCCTGGGAATCGAATCCATGACCTTGATGTTGCAAGCACCACTCTCTACTGTCTGAGCGACAATTCTCATTGTTGTCGCTCGTCTCTTCCCAGTCATACAGAAACGCTCTGTTTAGTTCCTGTCTCTATGAAGCCCCTCCTTCTGAAAGCACACTGTGCTCTGATTGGTCGGCTGGATCGGTGTGTTGTGATTGGTCGAGAGCTTCCAGTGTGTTTGGGAAATGTCCCGCCCCTTCCCATAACCACCAGTTTCAACACACAACTAACTAACTCAAGCCCCGCCCCTTTATTCTGCGCATGAATTATGATAATGAGGAATATTGTGAGTGTTTGTTCCCGTGCTTTGCAGAGCTATTTCATGCTCAAAAAGCAACATTACACACTAAAGAAAGATGAACATGGAAAAAAGCAGAATAGGAACCCTTTAAGAATGCTCAAGTTTAATTCAGGAATGGGTTTAATTTCATTTAACCTCTCAAATCTCATTCTAAGTGCAATTAAACATTATTGATTCCAGGAAACTTTGTCTTTCACAGGCCCATTTTAATGGAGAAGCCGGATATTGTGGTCAGCACGCCGTCCCGTGTTCAGGCCCACATTAACGCACAGAACCTGCAGTTGCAGACTTCATTAGAGATGCTGGTCATCGACGAGGCCGATCTTGTCTTCTCGTTTGGGTTTGAAGCAGACCTTAAAAGCCTGCTGTGGTACGAGTTAGATTAAAACCGCTTGGCCCTGTTTACAGCTGGGATTAAGATGTGTTTTGGTGGATCGGATCACAAGTGGACGAATATAAACAAGGTCTAAAACATTTTGAGTTTGTCAACTTTTTAAACACTTCCAGAGGAAGTTGAAAACACATTCAGTCAGATTGCTTTCATAGTGTAAACGCTCTGCCCTTCTCTCCGATTACTGATCTGATGCGTGAACATTATGGGATGCGCGCTAGCCAGACGGGATTTAAACAGCTGAAGACCCAAGTTTGGTTTGAAGATGAAAATTTACCAAGCTCAATGTTCTCCCACCATTCCTGATTTCTAACACACACTCACAGTAGAAACTAAAGCTGCTGCTCTCCGTGTTTTTCCGGCGTCTCCGGGCGCGTTTCAATGTAAACCGCGTGAGCTTTTCGTCCATTTCAGTTCTTTCGATCTAAAAACCCATACATGTACCCATCCATATACCCTACCTTCGAAAAAATCAGGACAGGAATGGATGAAAGTGGACAAAAGCGACGGATTTAAACACCAGGTGTAAACGAGAATGTGTCTCCCTTGTGATCCGGTCGACCAAAACGTGCCTCAACACCAGGTGTAAACAGGGCTTTTATGATTTGAATTACTTGCATGTGTGAAAAGTCTATTATATTATAGTATATTAATCTGCAAAACAAATCACATCATATTCCAGGATGACAAAGTCAAAGTTTATCAAGATTCAACCAAAAAATATTTAGATAACATGAATAATAATAATAATAATATTAATTAATTATTATTATTAAATTATAATATATTATAATATTATAAATTATTATTATTTATTATAATTAATTATTATTATTAATAATAATATTTAGATTACATTGCTCTAGATCTTTTATAGTCAATGCAAGAGTCCAGCTCTCTGTAAATCTCCTCCAAAACACTTTAAATGATTTTAAAGACTTTTGCTCCATCCCAACCATTCTTTCGCAATTTGAGCCTGATGAATCTTGACATAGTCGTCCTGGAATAAGATGATGTGGTTTTTGATTAAGAAATGAAAAGCTACACACTCCATCAATCAGGGTCAATCAGAAGAACTGCTGGCAAACATTGAACATACGCTAGAAACACTGCAATAATGATTCAATCATTGACTATTTGTATGCAAACAGTGACTTTTTTTGGGCAGGGAAATGCATAAGTCGTAGGCAAACACGCATCACTTTTTTTAAGGTATAACATGTAGTGTTTGTCTCCGTTCACCTCTGCAGTCACTTACCCAAGATCTACCAGGCGTTCCTCATGTCGGCCACGCTGAATGAAGACGTTCAGGCCCTGAAGGAGCTCGTCCTCCACAATCCGGTGAGTGCCGACCGTAGAGACGTCAGTGTGTGTGTTGGCAGGATCTGATGTTTTCCTCCTCCGGCTGCAGGTGACGCTGAAGCTCCAGGGATCCCAGCTGCCCGACAGCTCTCAGCTCCAGCAGTACAGCGTCAGATGTGAGGAGGAGGATAAGTTCCTGCTCATCTACACCCTCCTGAAGCTCGGCCTGGTTCGAGGGAAGTCGCTCATATTCGTGGGCGATGTGGAGCGCTGTTACCGGCTCAAGCTGTTTCTGGAGCAGTTCAGCATCCCTGCTTGTGTTCTGAACTCGGAGCTGCCCGTTCACTCCAGGTACAGGAAGACGCTTGAATTCAACATTCACTCTTACAGCTGTAGTTTTTTCTTCTTCTTTGTTTTGTTGTTTCTTTATGTTGTCGTTTAATATATATATTATTACAGTGGTACCTCGAGATACGAAATGAATCCGTTCCGAGTTTTCCGTATCTTGGAACACATTTTACATGTAAAATGGCTAATCCGTTCCAAGCCCTCCAAAAACACCCCACTAAATTTCATAATAAAGCTAAATTGACCTATAAACAATGAAATAACGTAAAATGTCGAAGCTTACCTTTCGAGTGAGGCTATCTCCGAAAGTGGCGGCAGAGGAGGACGTACGTACGTACGTACACTTAACTTTACGAAAACATATAAAAATTTAAAGTTTCAGTTAAAGTTAAGAGTGGCTGAGCTAAAGCACGCCAGCACGTACGTATAGAAGATGCATGATGGGAGGGATGCTGTCCAATTAGAGAGAAGGATCTCATGGCTTGGCTAGCATCAGGAACCAATGGGAGAGCAGGAGGATGGTGGCGAGTCTACTATAACTAAGATGGCGGCGTGCGGCGCGAGTTTCAAAATTGTTATGGGGCGAATCTCGGACTTTCAGAAACCTTTCGTATCTTGAAAACTTTTCGTATGTAGAGCAGTAAAATGACTCGTCTTTGCTTTCGTAACTTGGATTTTTCGTAAGTTGAGCCTTTCGGATCTTGAGGTACTACTGTATATATTTTTTCCTCTTCTGGAAAGCGCCTTGTGCACCTTTTGGTTGTTGTTAGGCGCTATATAAATACATTTTGATTGATTGATAGTGTGTGATTTGATTTCTGCACCATTAGATAGTCCTGCCACTGGTCGAGTCAGCCGTGCCGTCTTGCAGGGATATTATACATCAAATTTAAGTGTTAGAGGAAATTTTTTATTTATTTATTTATTTTTATTCAGAATTGGATTTAAAGCCACAATATGTAATATTTTTGCATTGAAATATCCAAACACCACTTGCACAGTGTTGTATATTTTGCTACCTTGTGTACTTGCATTATCCAAATGTTTCTGAAATTGTTTTAATCCAGAGAAATCATCCATTTTAACCACCTCGTGTCATTGTGTTTGCCCTGTTTAGTAAACCTGACCTTATGCGTTTTATTATTATACAGGCGAGCAACTCTTTCGACGGATAACTAATCATCGTTATGCACGTCTTGCCGTAGTCTTATAGCTTGAATCTCTTGTTTTCTTGATTTATCGTGAGTAACATGTTTGTACGTCAGAGAGAGATTTATTTAATCAGAAAGAGTTTTATTTGTACTAATAGTGATACAGCATTTTCTCCTTCATACAATATCTTTTAAAATGAACTGCATGCCGTTTAGCAGCACAAGACATCCAGCTTTCATTAATGTGATATTCTAATACCGATCTAGGTTACTGCAAATTGCAACGTGTCTCTTAGCAGACACAAAGCAAACGCAGAAAAGTAACTTTCAACACACTCAAATCTATTTTAGTGTGATTGTTTTGATCGGGTAATTATACAATTATAAGTCATCAAATAAAGTGACTTGCACGAGTATAAATTCAACATTTGCGTCTGTTTCATTAGAATGAGAGAAGACAATGTGACTGTAAGTGACCAAACGTAAAGTTCAGGGAAGGAGACAATTGTTAAACGTCGATTTAATGGTCAAATAAACAAAGGAGCGGCAATGTGCAATGTTTGTTTTTCTTTTATAATAGTCATATAACATATAAGGAAAGTCATATTAACCAGTAATATCTCTAATTGTTCTTATTATGTTGTGAACGCTGTTTAACATTGCAGGTTTTCATGTCACATTGGATGTATATAAATCAGTTTTTATTCGTGTCGGTTTTTCAGGTGTCACATTATTGCTCAGTTTAATCAGGGCTTCTATAATTACATCATCGCCACTGATGAACAGGGACTGGAGAATCCCGCTGGAAGCTCCCAGAAAACAGAGCAGAGAGGAAAGAAGAAAAATAACGCTGGGAAAAGTGGAAAGTACGAGTTCCCTGCAAATGAAATGCATAAAACATTTAAAATATGAAATGTGGTTTGAAAATGGTTGGTGTTGAAATGTTGAAACTTTTATGCTGACTTTTGTTTCATTCTCCCAGAGGAAAAGACAAGGAATACGGCGTTTCCAGAGGGATCGACTTTCACAACGTCTCTAATGTCATCAACTTTGATTTTCCCACTTCAGTCGAGTCCTACATTCACCGGGTCGGCAGGTACTTCATTTCAATGACTTTAAATAGTTTTAGTTAACTACAATATTATTACAGTATTAGTTATAGTTTTAATAATTGTATGTGCTTTTGTCATTTTTATAGTCGCTTGTTTTATTTACATTTTTATTTAGCATTATTATTTATTTTCGGTTTTAGGAATTTTTAGTATTTCAACTAACTTATTTAATTTAGATGAAATTTCATATTTTAGATTACATTTTTTGTCTAATGCATTTTATTTCAGTTTTAGTTAAACAATTTAAACACTGATTTATTTTAGTATTTTATACCTTTAGTACAAACTTTGCTATTTAAAATTTTAGTTTTTCCATCTAATTTTCATATTTTAATTCCTTTCAGCTTTATTTGAATGAATTGATTATTTTAATAGTTTTAAATGTAGTTTTAGTTAACAATATTATTGTTTTATTTTTGTAATTGTATGTGCTTTTGTCTACTTGTCAACTAATATTTATATTTAATTGTATTGTTATTTAAATGAACAAAAATCACTTTTAATGCATTTAGTTTTGATTTACAGTGATATTAATTGATTGTGATTTCCCTGCTTCCCTTCAGAACGGCTCGTGTGGATAATCCCGGCACTGCGCTGTCCTTCATATCTCATACAGAACTCGCAATGCTCACGGAGGTTGAAAACGCTCTTACTGGAGGTAAAAGTCAGAGCAATGGTCGCCAAAACCTAAATTATGCCTGCTTGTGCTGTTAAAAACCTAATACAGTAATGCCTTGAGATACGAGCATAATCCGTTCCAGGATTAAGTTTGTAACTCAAGTTGCTCGTATCTCAAATCATTTTTTCCCATAAGAAATAACAGAAAAAAAATTATCCGTTCCAGCCCTCTAAAAAAACTCCCTTATTAGTGCTAATAACAATGAAAAAACATGTTTTTAATTGCTAACACAATACGGAAGTGTAGTGTTTCTTCCCGTGTTGTGTATTGGATAGACTCAGAAGCTCATATTGATTATTATTGAACACTCATAACTCGTGCTGCTCCCAGCTTAATACTGGTGAATCACTCGTTGCCCCCGGTAACCCCCGCTGTAAAACCAAGCTGCCTCTAGTGGAGATCATATGAATTACCCCATAAATGAGGAGCTTGAGCTGCTGCGAGTGCTGAACACCTCTAGTGTCTGTAAACTGCTCGTATCTCAAATATTTACTCTCATCTCAAAGCAAAAATTGCTCGACTGCTTGCTCGTGTCTCAGAATACTCGTATGTCAGGACGCTCATATCTCAAGGTATTACTGTATTATAAACTAACATTACAAAAAATCTAAATAAAATCCTGGTAAATATCTTTAAAAACGTATCTATGCGAATATGAAGGAAGAAATGTTTTTCACAAGCACGTTTATTCCTGCCGTGTTTTCAGACACAGAATGCGTTGTGAAGCCGTACGGGTTCAAGATGGAGGAAATCGAGGGATTCCGATACAGATGTCGGGTAAGTTTGTGTCCTCTTATAGCACTGAAGCTGTATTTGAGGTTTGGTTCACCCAGAGTCTCTTTTCCCAGGATGCCATGCGATCGGTCACTAAGCAGGCGGTGAAGGAGGCCAGACTGAAGGAGATCAAGCAGGAGCTGCTCAATTCAGAGAAACTCAAGGTTTGTGCTCATTTTAACCACTTAATCTCGTATAATGTTGATTGACTGTAATAACTCATTCCCTTTATCGCACAGACGTACTTTGAAGACAATCCCAGAGACTTACAGCTGCTGCGACACGACAAAGACCTTCATCCCGCCGTCATCAAACCTCACATGAAGAACGTGCCCGATTACCTGAGTAAGGACTGGCTGTCGTTTGATTGATCTATATATTAGACGCACAGATAAATGGATCTCAAAAAACACATTTTTCATGTCCGTTTCAGTCCCGGCTGCGCTGAAAAGTCTTGTCAATCCTCTGAACCGACGGAAGAAAAGGAAGTCTAAAGCAGGCGGCGTGATGCTGAGCAGCTTTAAGGTCAGAATACAAACCATGCATTTATTTTAAGTTTCAAAACTCAACATAGCAGTATGTTCATATTAACGACATGTTGATATAATTAGGGCTGCTCCCGATCAAACTAGTAGTTGTTCATTTAATTCATTAGTTGACTAGCAGCACGTTTATGATATTAATTAAATAAATATATGGAAAATGGCAGGTACTTAATTTCAATTAAAGAAATTACTTTAAATAGTTTAACTTCAATATTATTACAGTATTAGTTATAGTTTTAATAATTGTATGTGCTTTTGTCATTTCTATAGTCTCTTGTTTTGTTTTTTTATTTAGCATTATTTATTTTGGGTTTTAGAAATGTTTAGTATTGCAACAAACTTATTTTATTTCATTTAGTTGAAATTTCTAATTTTAGATTACATTTTTTTGTCTAATAAATGTATTTTATTTCAGTTTTAATTTAACAATTTAAACACTGATTTAGTTTTGTATTTTATACCTTTAGTACAAACTTTGCCGTTTAAAATGTTAGTTTTTCATCTAATTTTCAGATTTTAATTCCTTTCAGCTTTATTTGAATCAATTGATTATTTTCATAGTTTTAAATTTTGTTTTAGTTAACAATATTATTTTTTTGTGCTTTTGTCATTTTTATAATGTATAATTAAATAAATATATGGAAAATGGTTTCAGTTGTTCTGCATTACAGAGAAAGACTAAACCATAATAATGAGACTTTAAAATATAGAATAAGCTTAAATCTTGCTGCAGTGTTGGAATAAAACAGAAAAGAGACTTTCTGAATATTGGAATAATTTATTAATAAATAAGTTTCGTATAGTCAGTGTCAGGTTGACGACTCTGACTCATCTCTGCTGTGGATGCACCTATACAGAGAAGTAAATGCGTTAGGTTAAAGGTGCAGTGAGCGATTTCTGAGAAAAACTGTGGATGTGGATCGGACCGAGCAGCACAACACTTGCAGCCAATCAGAAGAAGGGGGCGTGTCCACTCATGATGGGGAGGAGAGAGGGAGATTTGATGAAAGACTGTTGAAAGAGAGATGGCTGAGAGACATTATAAAAGAGAAAAGCTCAGTGGAATATAACTGGGGGGGGGAGGGAACTGGGGCTCTGATCAGGCATTAACGGGTTACTTCACCCTAAAATCAGGTTACTATCCCATAATTTACTCACCCACAAGCCATCCTAGGTGTATATGACTTTCAGCCAAACAATCAGCTATATTAAAAAAGCTTTATAGTGGGAGTGAATGATAACTGAGATTTTTGGCTTTCCTGTGTCTCTAACAGTAGAGAGCAGCGCTTGCAACATCAAGGTCATGGGTTCGATTCCCAGGGAAAGCAAGAACTGATTAGAATGTCAATGTGTGTCTTGAATGCAATGCAAGTCGCTTTGGATAAATGCGTAAATGTAAATGGATTCCAGTAACAGTCGTACACGAGTTGAGTTGCGGCTGAAGAGTGACCTCTGACCCCACGCATGACCTAGGATGTAGGAGTAAGCTCAGATGAGAGTCGACGCCTATCACGGTTCAAACGAGTAGAGCTGGGCAGCAAACTCAAGTTCAGACGTCTCATTTTAGACTTCTAATTCGTAGCGAGTGTTTTGTTTTGCTTAATCTTCTGCGCTTCCCTGTTCGTCAATATGTGTGTTTGTTTGCTTTAATTCTTGAAATCAATCGTGTGAAATGGCTAACTGCACCTTTGAACGTCATTCGGTAATTAATTCAGCTTCCACACGAACATTAATCCACTACTTGCGTTTCTAATGACAAGCCATGTTTGAGGTCGATAAATGATAGGAGAACCTTTGGGTTTCCTGCCGACACACTAATTACCACACGGACCAGCCTCGTTAACGATCTACATGGCAAAAAACGAATTCTGCCTCTTCTTATAAACCAGTGGTTCTCAAATAGTGGGGCTCGCCCCCCTGGGGGGGTGCAGAGCGATGCCAGGGGGGGTGCGCGTGACCGTGGGGAACATGCTTTTTTTTGTCAGGGAGTAGGTTTTCTTGCACTGAACAAGAGCAGCAGATATGAAGTTCAGATAACAAACCCTTCACCCGTTGACGTGTACGATCACACCGGTGTTCATGTGTCACGTGATCAATCCCTAAATTCACACGTGTTTTCACGCGATATCTGGCACTGATCCAAAAAAGACGCGCTCAGAGACCATGAGCATTATAAAGGTTTTTAAGCGACAAACATTCACTTCCACATATCTGAGAATCTGAATATCAGGTAGTTGATGAGAGAGCCAACAAGTTGGTCAATATTTTGAAGAAAAAATAAAAAAATGTTAAGCATCTATCATACAGCGCTTTTTTTGACTGCGGTCTGTCACGTGACAAACATGACGCGTCGCCATGGAAACAATAAAGCGAAAGTTCCAAAATAGGGAGGGGGGCGCGCGAAATGTTTACTTCTTCCTAGGGGGGGCGCGACAGAAAATAATTGAGAAGCACTGTCATAAACTAACGTTCGGTCGACTATTAGGAGGCGGCTTTAGATATAAGAATAACATGTGAGTTGGGTGTCTGATAGGACTTGAATTGTGCACAAAACAGACGAGGCTCTGAATGATGCTTTCCTACTTTTGTTGCATTTGCAGAGGAATCCTAAAGGCAAAAATCCACTGAAGAGTTTTCGCTACACAAGGAAAAAGCGCGGGGAAAAGAAGGCTGGGAAAACCTAACAGCTTCAGGGATGTTGAGGAAATCTACGTAACTAATCGTCCGGACACTTTGTAAACAGGCAGTGAACTGTGACCATCTCACTGCATGTTTGAAATATTGCTTATGAGTTTTGAACATGTAATATTGTGCCTCATTAATACTAACACTTTACTTCATAAAGTGTCTTGTGTTCTGATTTCAGAGCTTAATTCACCGTCAAATTACCATTAATTCATGTAAAAATTAAAAGAATGCATCAACGTATTTATCTTTTGTAAATGAGAACATTTAATTCTTAGGGGAAATTCAAGGAGAAAATGTCATGAAATATCATAAAATAAACTTCATATTTTTTTCTTTTGCTTTTGGGAGGAAATATGACATGTTTTATGTTTATTAGCTCACACAAACCTTTGAGTAAGTGCTTTTATATCTGTATAAAATGGACAGATTCTGCACTTGTAATTTAATATCCACATCAACTACTCATTTGATCACAACAGATTAGTTATGGTGCAGGTTACTGGTTAAAAACGGATGAAAGTTTGTTTTATTAATGCCAAATATTTATTAGTCAACATGTTAAATACTACAATTAATGAGTACGTGAAGGGGAACATCAGATTGCAATATTTGGCAATTACCAGTAAAAGGCACCTTAAAAGGTCTTGCAGTATTTTACCAGTTAGTTGGTTGGTTAGTGGAACACGTGATGTGTAAGTTGTACATCGCTGAGGGCAGATATAAGCACACACACTCATTTAGATGTGAATATAACACTGTTTCTGTGCTGAAACACCTCAACCATTCAAAAGCAAACGCAGAACACGTTTACTGAACATGAACATCTACACGACACAGATTTCAGTACGGAAAATCCTCAGCATTAGTGTTTGAAAATAAGGATGTTTCGATTCTCCGGTTCATCACGCCAGTCATACAAAACTTTTCTCTAGTGCCAGCTGGTACAGCATTTACATATCTACTGAAAAATGAGTGAATCCCATGAAAAACACGAGTGAATTGGTTTAAAAATGAAAATAAAATTCTATTTTGTTTAAACAAACCAAAAAACAAACAAATTTTAAGACAAATTTCATCACAATTAAGCAAGTTTCACCCCTAAATACTCTATTTTCCTATTTAATTTTCATTTTCTCACAAATCTTTTTTACTGTATTAAGATTTCTATAGCTTGTGATTTAAATTAGCATAAATGCAGTACAATAAATATGTTACACAAGTACTTAACCAATGAATTATGATCATTTGGAAATTTGTGCTTCGTTGTCAAAATGAAAAACATTGGTCAAAAAAAAAGAAAAAAGTTGTCTTCTGATTTTGGGGTTAAATAAAACCAAGGACCAGTTGCATGAACTTAGCCACTCTTAAGACTATTTGTGTCCCAAATGACTGTGCACGTATACTCAAACGTGTAGCGCATACGTTTCATACGGTTATTCAACATCAGAGTCTGAAAGCGTCTACGCTTCTTCTGCAACAGGCCAATGCATGAAATGTCCAACAAATTAGGACGCACCTTGAGTCTTAAAGGGACAGTTCTTCCAAAACTAAAAATTACCCTCATGTTGATACAGTATTTAGAAGAATATGGGTAATCAAACAGTTGATGGTGCCTCAAAACCATTTGGTTGCACATACTCTTCAAAATACCTTCTTTTGTGTTCAGTAGAAGAAGAAAACACACGGGTTTAGAACAACTTGAGGGTGAGGACGTTTTTGGATGAACTGTGCGTTAACCAATGGGTACCAATCAGTGCACTCTACCATATTACGTAACTGACTTAAAGTTAAGAGCAGTCTTGGTGGAAAAAAAGAGAAAACGAAGCCGTTTATGCAACCGGCCACTGGACATGTTTTTGACAGGTTCACTCAGACAATGCTGGTTTTACTCAAAACGTTTGTGCATGTACATTTAAGCTTTACAACAAAAGAAAAAGCACATTAACTTTAAAACAGGAGCCTTCAGGCTGTTAGCAGCAAAGCATTATTAGATTGGATACAGCATTTGAGAGGTCCAGCGAGAGTCATGTGACCAAACACAATCACGAACACAGCACAGATTTACACTCACAACTGCGCTTCCGTCGCACGAGGATCAAGGGGGCTGATTTCACACTAAACCACACTTTAAGGCTTTATTATCACTCACAAATATTGCAATACACCAGCTGGTTCATTTATAATCAAATTAAAATATTGCAGGAATGTTTCATTTGTGCAGTGACGGTATTAAAAACCAAATTTCAATAAGAAAACAAAGATGCAGCGACCCAAACGCAATATGATTCAGTTATTTATTCACATTTTCAAGAGACAAAAGTATTAGAATCGTACACAAACAGACTTTGAAACATTTAATTTGGTCAGTCACTCATGGGGAGCACGATATCGAGGATCCAAACACATCAATATTTAACACATTGTTTACTGTTGTCACATTTAAAAAAAAGACTCACTCTACAAGGCGCTTCAAAACTGCCAAAGCCGAATAATGGGTCTAAATATCGAGATTGCAGCATTTTCACTCACATGTCCTCCGTTGATAAGGCTAAATAAACAGTCTGATAAACACACTTGTGTCTAAAAGTAAGGCACAGTGGGGACGTTTGACTGGAGCCCCTCTATGCTCTTATCCATATCCGTTTTGAGCTTGTGTCAGACCCTGAGGAACCGTCAAGGAACTCTGAAGAAAACCAAGTTCTCACACAACATGAAAACCGATGGCAGAGTAAGTGTGGTGCATCATGGGAAATCAGCCCCCTCTGAGCCTGTTATTGTATACCGTTGGATCGTTTCTCTCATGTATTCTCTATGACCGCTGCATGATTAAAGCACCAGCCCACACCAGGACGAGAGAGAAAGACAGGGGGAAAAATAGAAAATCAGAGAGAAGAGGTGGCCGAAGAGTCCAGTTCAATCAGATCCTTCTTCATCACGATCACATGACCTCACAACACGAGTTCTGCTTGCGTGCCTAGAACATACAAATAACCACATTAGATCTGATTTAATACTAAAATACTTTTAGGGATTAGCTACCGTATTTTCCTGCATATAAGCCGCGGGTTATCCCAGATTTTACAAACCCTGCAGGGGTGCGGGTTATATAAGGGTGCAGGTTATATCACACATTTTTTACACAAAGTAATATTTCAATATATTTGTTACGTCCCTAAGGATGTACGGTTTTTTTTGCTGTATTTTGTTTCTGTTTTTCTTTCTTGCGAGTGTTGTTGTCTCTGGCGCTTGTACTATCACTCTGACAGCTGGCGCTGATTGGCTGCCTGACCTGTCAATCATGCAGGAAGACGTGATTGGCTGTGCTGCATGAGGGCGGGCTCTTATCTCATCCGATGATCAACACCTGTAGAATCGCTTCTTAAGGGACGAGCTGCTGCACAGCGGGAGAGACTGCTTTTTCTTTTTCTTCTCATTCTGACTTGTGTTTGTTTTCTTATTGTGTGAATTTCGCGCACAAGCACTGTGTACCGAGCCTGAACAGTTAAGATAATTGACGTCATGCAAGCAACATTTGAAATTCGAAATGTGAACTTGCACAAAAAAGTTCATCAATCTATGGGTGCGGGTTATATAAGGGTGTGGGTTATGCCACCGATTTTTACACAAAGCCCGCGGGCTATATGACGGTGCGGATTATTTGCGGGAAAATACAGTACAAGTATGAGGAATAAGAAGAAAACATAATGAAGCTTTACATTTGTATAACAGCACTGACATTAATGAAGCACGCATGTCCTGTGTAAAGAACTGACCGTTTTATAAAAGGCTTTTGATTGGTTTCCCAAATGCTCAGATTTCTGAACTAAATCATCCAGCTTTTCTCCTCTCTCCAGCAGCGACTCCATCGTGTTGTGCTGGAGATACACAAATGTCAAAGCATTCAAAAAAACATTATCCTGCATACGGAGTATCAATACAGGAGGGAAAGAAAGTCTTGAAACTTGTTAAATACACTGTTCACATCATAAGTTGCTCACCAAAATAATTTTGGTTTCGTCCAGTTCGGCTTGCACTTTGGTCATAGCGTCAGCCTCGCGTGGATTCTGCGAGACAGGAAATAAACTCAACAAAATGCGTTGTTTACGCTAATCAAGGGCCCTCAAAAACCTTGAATTACAGCACTGAACAGTGCATGGCTCATCTGGGCGGATGGGGTGGTTGTCACACCTGGTATCGAGCCAGATAGCCGTCCAGAGCCGTGTACTGAACGCTGGCCGGGGATCCAGAAGGCCAGTCTATGCTGTTCACCTGCCTGGAGAACTCGTCCAGAACCTACAGACAAACACAGTTAACACACTAAATACTGAGGTAATAATAATAATAATAATGAGTAGTATTATTTTAACTCACATTTAATATTAATATTAAAATTGACATTTATACTTTAAAAAAACATTATGGTGTGAAAATGTTATTGTACAGTCTTAAAAATAATAATAATTAGTAAAGTCTGTAGACAAGAGACATATACAGATAGATAGATAGATGGAAAGACAGATAGACAGATAGATAGATAATGACAAACCCATAGAGGGATAGATAGATGGATGGATGGACAGATAGATAGATAGATAGATAGATAGATGGATAGATAATGACAATCCCATAGAGGGATAGACAGATAGATAGATGGATGGATAGATGGATAGATAATGACAAACCCATAGAGGGATAGATAGATGGATAGTTAGATAGATAGATAATGACAAACCCATAGATAGAGGGATAGACAGATAGATGGATGGATGGACAGATGGATAGTTAGATAGATAGATAATGTCAAGCCCATAGATAGAGGGATAGACAGATAGATGGATGGATGGACAGATGGATAGTTAGATAGATAGATAATGTCAAGCCCATAGATAGAGGGATAGACAGACAGATGGATGGATAGATAGATAGATAATGACAAGCCCATAGATAGAGGGATGGATGGATGGATAGAGAAAAACCCATAGATAGATGGATGGATGGATAGATAGACAGATAGATGGATGGATGGATGGATAATGACAAACCCATAGATAGATGGATGGATGGATAGATAGACAGATAGATGGATGGATGGATGGATAATGACAAACCCATAGATGGATGGATGGATAGACAGATAGACAGATAGATGGATGGATGGATGGATAATGACAAACCCATAGATGGATGGATGGATAGATAGATAGACAGATAGATGGATGGATGGATAGATAGACAGATAGATGGATGGATGGATAGATGGATAATGACAAACCCATAGATGGATGGATGGATAGAATATCAGAATAATAATAATGAACAGTGTATTTAATGTTACTGTTATTGGTTATGAAAAGCATAAAGTCAACAAGACGCACCTTGTCGAGTAAAGTGAAACAGACTCTGGAAGGATATTCACTGTCTGCGATCACGACAGCGCCGAGACTATCGTTCCGCACGTACACGTGACACAAGTACTCTATCAGAGGAACACAACATCCGTCAACACAACATCCGTCAACACAACATCCGTCAACACAACATCCGTCAACACCACATCCGTCAACACCACATCCGTCAACACAACATCCGTCAACACCACATCCGTCAACACCACATCCGTCAACACAACATCCGTCAACACAACATCCGTCAACACAGCCCTGCTCAATGTGCACAAACAAACATGTGCTGAATAACATAATAACATGTGTAACATACTTGCTGATCATTTTAACTTTGTTTTTGTTATTCAATATTTCAGTTAATATTTAGAAAGTAGAAAATCACAACTTAATCCTTACAAATGTGGTTACAAATATATTAAAATACATGACATGCAAGTTTTAATACAAATAACATTAAAGTATATTTTAGTTTGCTATAAATGTTTTTCACATTCTGCATCTAACCATATTTAAAAAAACAATGGAAGTAATTATGAAATTAAATATAACGGTGTAATTAAGTCAAAAAGTTCAGTTCTGTATTTAATATAAATTTAAACCATTTACTTAATTGACACTTAATTACAATTAGGTGTCAGAAAACCTTACATCCAGTTCGCACTCAAATATATATATATATATATATATATATATATATATATATATATATATATATATATACATTTTATTTGATCAGTTTGTTGCTTTAATAACACAATAAACCTAATAACCAATTTAAATGCAATTAAAGCTACAATCATGCGAACTCTGACCTTGCTCTTTGACTGACGCGCGACTTCCTAAAGCTGAACGCTCAACAATCAGGGCACTGGTGAACGTCATAAACTCCTGAACACTGGAAAACAAAAAGCGTTTATGCAGTTTGCAGACTGAAACTGTTTCATATGTTAATGAAAGCATACAGTGAAATCCCAGATACCTGGATCTCTGGAAGAAACTGAACGATGACAGATCGTACGCCGCTTTCAGCAGGTTGGACTTCGTTGAGCCTTTATATAAGATGCTCAGACTATAGAGTTTCATGGTGTTTCTGTTCAACACATCAACAAAAACAACATGATTTTATTATTTATTTGGATTTTATTTATTGTTTTTGAATAATCAAAGCTTCTATACATTATAAGAAATTAATTCCGGTACATAAAATAAAGAAATAAACACTGAGATTATTTAATTATTTACTGTTTTGAATAATCAAAGTTTCCATTCATTAAAAATAAAATAAATTATTACATAATAAAATAAATAAATGCTGAGTTTGAATATTGAATTACTTTTCAGTTATAAGTATCTATATATTATAAATACATAAAATAAACATTGAGGTTGATTCATTTTTTGTTTTGAATGAAGTGAATTTGAAATAAATTAATACATAAAATAAATACTGAGGTTAATTCATTTTTTATTGTTTTAAATAAAGTCTACCCATTATAAATACACAATAAAACAAATAATATATAAACACTGCGGTTGATTAATTATTTAATGTTTTAAATAAAATGTCTATACATTATAAATACACAAAACAAATAATATATAAAGACTGAGGTTGATTAATGTTCCAAATAAAGTGTATATATATTATTAATAAATACATAGTAAAATAAACTGTATATAAAAACACTGAGGTTGATTATTTATTGTTTTGAATAAAGTGTCAATACATTATATATAAATTAATACATAAAATATATAAACACAGAGGTCGATTATTTAGTTATATTTATTTTAACCCGAGCGACTTCCACTGATTAAACCAAAGTCATCAAACAGTAAAATAAAGCAGAAATTTAACTGAGATTCAAAGTGACAAAACATTACATCCAACAACACAACGGTTCACTGGGATCGAACCAACACAGTTCAGTTGCCAGCCCAGCCCATTAACCACTACAACACACCCACAAATAACAGATCAGCGCGTGCAGGGCCTCTGGAAATGATCCCAATACATGGAAAACTCATGGAAAAGGTTTTTAAAGGGAATGTTTAATCGTCAACATGATTCAATGCAGTTCAACAGACTGATGATCATTAGCAGTCATGCTAGCTCTAAAATAAGCCTTCTTAGTCTAAATCTTTCTTAAACCGTTTCGATCATGTGTAATGTGACATTATATATATAGATACACACATAAACAATAGTTATTCTTACCTGCTGTGTGTAAAACAGCCAAGACTGAAGCTAATCCGCTAACAGCTAATCTAAACAGATCAGAATAACTTATATTTGTTGGTCTAAACTGACAGCGGCGTCTCTTGCGTGCTATTATGGGAATTCAAATAATTAGTATTTGTATTATCACTGGCGTCCAGGTTTGCTGAAGATATTTAATCAGCTCACAACTATTCGAGGATTTTTTTTCTCTTTCCCACAGAAACTTGCTAGCTGGCAGAAAGCGACGTTTCAAAATAAAAGTCCCCGATCCACGCCCATATTAGCTGACGTGCACAAAATAAAAGTCTCGGGTTCGTAGTCATGAAAGCGGACGTGGATAAATAAATGGTCCAAGCGGATAAACGCATAAAAGCTGACGTACGCAAAACTCAAGGTGCACGTTTATGAAAGATCAAATAAAAGTCCCTTATTTGTGAAACTGAAAGATGGCACAATTATAAATAGTCCCACAAAAGTCCCTAATCCACAGTAATGCTTCCATGGGAAAATTAAAACCAAAGTAAAATGTCTTTTATGTTTTTATATATTGCTAAAAATAAAGATTTAAATCATCCTAAAACCATCCTGTTTTCCAATCTGATTGTCTACTAACCAGCCCATCATTCATTTTAGCATTGCATTATTCTAATTGTTTAGCACATGATTTTATTAGGAGGGACTGTGATAAGACAGTGCTGAATTAACCTCAATTTGTATATAATTGTGCATTTAAAACTGAATTTAAGCTATATATAATGGACATAAAAAAATATTTTGACTTGCATTATACACAGCATGAAAATTACAATAACATTAAATTGTATTGAGACATTTTATTAGAAAAAAAGTGCACATTATAATATTCGTGTAGACAGGCGTGTAATTTGAAAACAGCTCAGAAACAACAAATTTTGCCTTCTTTTACTAGTAATAGCCAGTGTTGGGGATAATGCATTACAAGTATCATTACCTAATCAGATTACCTTTTTCAAGTAACTAGAAAAGTTACATTACTTTTAAATTTACAACTCATCACACTTTTTTCAACAGATTCAGTATTCATCAAAATGAACTCAGAATATTACACAAACCTGCTATAATTAAATGGTAAATAACACAAAGATACTTTATGTACTTAATCTCACTTTATTAACCATTGTCTTTGCTGCTGCTAACTTTTGATGATCCAATCAACCATATGAACAAGCAAAAATCACCTTTTGATAAACTTTATATTTGTGTTTCATTTTTTTATTGCTAAAGTAAGAGTGTTTTTGTATCTGTTGTTGTTGTTGTTAAAAACAAACAAGCAAGCCCCGTCCAGGTGAGAAAAAGTAATGGAAAAGTAATGCAATGTTAAAAAGTAACTGAATAAAAAAATTGGTTACTTTCTTTAGGGAGTAACACAGTATTGTAATGCATTACTTTTAAAAGTAACTTTCCTCAACACTGGTAATACCTCATTCTTGTGACTATTCACATAAGACCCCTTGAATTAAATAGTAATGATATTTCTGTCTTTTATACTCTGTTCCACAGAGAGTGTGATTTGTAATTTATGAGCCTGAATGCTTAAAGCTTAAAGAAGGCAATACTCAACACATTTCCATACAATCCTTCTCTAATCGTCATCTATTCTGTACTCATAGTTATAGTCTTGAGTGGTTGCATTTTCCAGTTCAAACCACAAGTCAAACCAAGAGGACTCAGTTGTTGACATTGGTGTTGTGGTGGGTGGAGGCGTAGTTGTGGTTGTCGTGGTTGTCGGGGTTGTCATGCTGCCTTTCATCCTCTCCATTCGCATCTTACGCATGCGTATCAAACGTAGGCGGCGCATGCGTTCACTCTGGGGGACCGCGGCGGCCCCTGCGCTCTCGACACTGATGCGGTTGCTTGTGTTTCCAGGGGTGTTGGTAACCAGTCTTGGCTTTTTCCCACTCTGGGCCATGATTTGTCGGATACGAGCCCAGTTGGATTTGGTCAGGGTGAAGCTGCAGGGTGTCGCATTGGCATCATAGCCCACAATGCAAAGACGAGTTTGAGAAGAATAACCATCCGCTTTTGCAGTGACGCGATACTCGCCTGGGTTGAGAAGACGCCAGTAATCGCCAGTGGCAGCTTAAAGAAAAATAAGCCTTGATTAATATAGCACATAACATACTGTAAAAATGTGTCGCAGTAAAGCAAGGATTGCAAAACCCTTTGACCTAAAATATTTACTTTAAGTCCCTCTGAGAATTTGTTAAAAACAGCACATTTTTGTTCATATTCACATGTTTACAATTCTCTGATGTTGATTAATGGTCGCATCATTTCCATAAAAGAAACAAGATAACACTTTACACTAAGGTTTCATTAGTTAATGTGTATTAAGAATTAATTGCACTTCTACAGCATTAAGCTTAATTCATGTCAATCTCAACATTTATTACTACATTATTAAAATCAAACGCTGTATCAGTTAACTTACATTAACAAATGCTATAAAAATATATAGTTCATTGTTAGTTAATGCAATAACGAATGTTAACAAATGTGACCTTATTGTAAAGTGTTACCAAAAAAATAAAATAATAATTTGTAAGAAAATGTAAGTATAACATAAAAAGTTGAAATTCTGATTGAAAAAGGCATAATTATGATATGAAAAAGTTACATTTTGGAAAGTCAAAATTATGACTCTAAAAGTCAATTATGAAAAAAAGTTGAAATTATGACATACTTTTTATGAATTTTTTATGAATAATTATGACTTAGGATGTTTTAATTGTGGCCATTCAAGATGCTGGCAGTGGAATGGGGAAAAATGTAAAGTCATAAGATACACATTTTTGGAAAGTAATGCAATTTAAATTTATTCCCATAATTATAGTTTTTATGTCATAGTTTTGATTGTAATCTTCTTTTAGACCTATTAGGATGACAGAATGTGTGTCACCTGTTTTGACGTCATGTTTGATTCCCTCCACTGACACTGTGGCATTTGCTAGAAAATTCCCATCGACGTCTCGCACAACTCCTTTAATGCCTCGATGTACCTGCGGGTCACATGAACAATTGTTGCTGTTATACAACATGCACTGTCTAGAAATTCTGCATGCGCCCATCTTCTGAACTCTATGTGTTTTATAACCTGTTCAATGAAAGCCAGCAGAGCCTCTCGGTTGTTTTCCCACTCCGACGCCAGTTCGCTTTCATGTGGAAACTTATCGCACCCGAGAAAGATGGAAATCTCAAAGCAGTTGGTGTGCAGGTAGCTGAAATCATTCATGCCTAAAGCAAAACAGAAAAGTTCACGATAAAGTTAAAGATATTAAAAGGGAGTTTTTAAGTGAAGTCTGTCAATTCAATAAATATTTATGCAGACTTATAGAGCCATTATATGAATACAATGTCTTATGATAAAGTCAACATTTTATTTCTACAATATGGCATATTAACCAAAATGCAGTGTGGGAGAGAATAGAGTCAGGAGGTTAAAAAATACGATTTGTGACATCATCAGAAAATAAATGTTAAAAAGTTGGATGAACTATCCCTTAAATTCCAGGCTTATGTTTACGTTAAAAAAAAAGATACAAAGATTTCATCACATACTGCCCACAACTGGCTTCCAGCTGGCCCGGTTGATGATGCCCTGGCCGCCCGTGATGTCATCGGTGTGACAGGAACCGCGGTGGTTCTCCGTCATGGTGAGGTGACTGTGCGCGTACGTCATGGCGAGCCACCGAAACAGGTTTTCATCCGCCGTCTCGCGAAGAGCGCCCTCGTTCTGTCGCTGAATCCTGGCCCATGTTTCTTCGTTCATGTGGTGGTACTCAAACCCCGGTTGACCTCCCCTGCTGTCCGTGCCTGTGGCCCGGGGTGGACGCTGCATGTCGAAGGGGTACGTGACAATCTTCTCTCCTCCCTGTAGATTGGCACCCAGAACAAACGGCGTCCTCTCCATCCAAGTGATGATTGCTTTTGTTTCAATGGCGACCTAGAGTGCAGATTTGTATTGAAAATGAAACACCGGAAGACAAATTATGGACAGTTTTATTCTGCCTTCATCAAGTCATTTCAGAATTATGTTGAGCTGATGTGTGTTGGTTGACAGAGCTCTGGCACTGCCACTTTGTCGTGTCTTGTGATTGGGTAACCCCTCCCATCTTGTTCCCTTGTTTCCCTTGATTGTTCTCAGCTGTTCTGCTCATTACCTTCCTCATGTGTTCCCTATTTAATCCCTGTGTGTTTGTTGTCCGGTGTCATGTTGTTGTCTTTCCATGTGTTCCCTGTGTCTGTTCTCTATGTTCCATCCAGTTTGTTTGTTTAGCATTCTGTTTACAGTTTATTTAGTTTAGTTATGTTTCACCCCTCTGGGAAGTTTTTATTTGAGTTTTGTTTTATTCTTCTTTGTAAATAAATCCTTCACCCTGCACACCTGAATCCTCCCTACTTGATCCGTGCGCATTTGTATTGATCTTGTATTGAACTGTAAAATTCAGTATATTTTGCTCTTTTTGTTACAGAAATAAGCATTTAGTTTTGTTTTCCAGTGAAAAAAATCTAAATGTATCATCCTTACAGAATTTTTTAGGCTACTTGTCAAGAAAAAATGTATTGCAGATAATCAGTGTTAGGTAATTTACTCAAAAAAAAGAAATTAATTACTAACTACTGATTACATCTTCAACAGAGTAATCAGATTACTGTGCATTACTCTTTCCAAAAAGCACTGAATATCCCATTTCAACTTCAACCAGTAGACATGAAACTGCTCTTTTAATGAATTAAAATAAATAATATAAAATTGATTAAAGTTTTAAAGGTAGGTTACATTAAAAAGTTATATTTCAACATTGGATTTTAAATTTTGATGTTAAATTGGTTCATATAAAACTGTTGTATGGTCTACAGTATTTAATGCAGTTACGTCAGAAGTAATTATAATAAAATTACAGAAAAAAATCAGATCCTTGCTTTACTTGTTAAGGGGAAAAGTAATTAAATTACAGTAATTAATTACTTAGTAATCCAAACAATGCAGAAAAAGCATACATTTCACACTTAAAAATTAAAATTAAGCTAAGTTTATTAATGAGTATAAGATATAAGATATTGGAGAATAATAAATAATAATAAATAATTGGAGAAAAATATATATTTCAATGCATGCTTTTGCATGCTCTCGCAAAATTATTGCGCTTCCTCACGAAATGTTGTTTGCACAATTTTTCCTTTTACTATATATGTATACATATATATATATATATATATATATATATATATATATATATATATATATATACATATATATATATATACTATATATATATATATATATATATATATATATATATATATATATATATATATATATGTGTGTGTGTGTGTTTGTCAGAATATTACAAAGAATATGAATTGAAAAAGATAGCTATGAAAGTTTGTTTCTGCCACTAAATAAAAAAAGAAGGTAATTGCAATTAACTGCAATTACCAGAATTCACAATTCTGAAATTGCATGATATAAGCTCACAGCTCTGCAAAATAAACTCAGAAAAAAACAGTCAGAGTTGTAATAAAAAGTCGCAATTACCCTTTTTATTAAAAAATTCAGTGGAGGAAACAAGCTTCCAAAGAACCCCCAATCCGTTTCCCCATCTACCCATCTATTTATTGATTAATTGATTTAGACGTTTGAATCTTTATATAATTTCCAAACTTTTAATTGGGATCTCTCTACGTTGAGCTTTGTGTTTAGGCTGTGCTCCTTCTTCAGTTTCACTCACAGAGCCATTGAGAAAATTCTCAGGGATGGGAATATGATGATTGGGAACGATCCGTGGCACCCATCCCCTGTCCTCCGCACCCCACAGGACACTGTTCAGATCCGGGAAATTCTGGAAAATATCATATCCCTCCTCTGTCCAGTGGCCCAAAGCCCAGTTTCCCATTTCCGAGCCCTAGACAAGCAAGTATCCGCCCAAGAAAACACACATGACAAACAAAAATGACATGGACAGAGAACAGAGATTATTTGTTTAAAGTGTGTCGCACCATCTCAAAGGCCAGCTCGTAGGCGTCAGGGTTCAGTGACGGCACTAGATGGATGCGCACTCCTTCCACAAGGCGGCGCACTCGCGGATTGTCGTCATTGTATTCTTTACACAGGAACTGCATCAAGAGCAGCAAAAGTTCCCTGCCCAGCACTTCATTCCCATGAAGCCCTGCTGTGTACCGGAACTCTGGTTCACCTTAAATAGGAGCAAATTAGTGATTGACCAATACAGTTTTAATGCAATTGGCCAATGACCAATAAAATACCTTTATCTAGACATAGTGAGGTGCACAAGTTTGAGGCTCTTTTTTCCATTTAAACCTTCAAAAGAAACAAAAATGAAGCAGGAAACCCTCCTGGAATCTACCTCTCTCATGTTCTCCAGGGTTGTCTGAGATCTCCATGGCGTACATCTTCAGCCCTTGAGAGCTTTTTCCGATGTTGTATATTCTGGTGATGTTGGGACACTCTTCATTGATGAGCTTCATCATCTGTTTATACACACACATGCATGAAAACACTTGCAGGAAAGCAGCTCGACGACAAAAGAGAGTGCTGGACGTGTTGTGACGAGCTTCTGAAGCTCAGCTTTGACCTCGGTGACCTTGAGAATACCTGTGATCGTCTCACCTGTCTCATCTCTTTGTAGTTGTGATGCCTGTAATCGAGATCGTCCGTCGGTGGAACGTCGTTCTCGGTTGGATAGCTAGCTGGAAAGAGAGATTCATTTGAACTTATAGACGTGCATAAAAAAAATATGCTGTCATGTTTTGTCTGTAAAATGGGATTTGAAATCACATTTAGATATGGAATATATATGTAAAATCCAATTTCTGTCATATAAGACGACATTATTTGGTGAATCACAATTTTAGACATGACAAAATATGATTAAAAAAATATAAAATGAAAAATATTTGCACTTCCTGTTTTCTTCCATGTTTTCCCATGTGTTTCCATTCACCTGTTGCATCATCAGTCACTTCATTGGTCTTGTCACCTGCGTCATATTCCCTCATTTTGTATAATTAGCTAGTGTTTGCCTTCAGTCTTTGTCGTTTGTTGTCGCTCTGTCCATGTTTCATGCTCCGTATCGTTTGGTTTCAGTTTTGAAAGATGTTTATGTTTTTCGTTCTGCACGCCAAGTGTTGTTTTGTTTTGTATATTTAACGTGTTTTGGTTTTGTTGGTTAAATAAATATATCTCCTAAGAATCTCCTGTACCTCCTCGTCTCCTCTTACAACCGCTAACGGGACAATTGAATTGAAACCAATGTTATTTATCGAAAAATAGGATTTAGATATGGAAGCCCAAATTTTTTGGTAAATCATCCTTATGAGATTCAAAACTTGTAATAATGAAATAAAAAGATCATGACATGAAAAAGTTGAAATCATGATTTTTATTTATAATAATGAACTAAAACATCATTATTATTTTAAAAAAGGCAAAATTGTAACATACTCATAAGGAGTCATAAGGAGGTAAAAACTCTTAAGAAAGTGAAAACTATGAGGTAAAAACTCAAAATGAATGCATAAGCTATAAAAAAGTAAAAAAAGTTATTTTAATATTCAATCCATTATGAGATAAAATTGAGACAAAAAGTAAAACTTACGAGAAATGAAGTAATATTTCTGAGATTAAAAATCAAAATGATGACAGTTAGTCTTCATAGTAATAATTTCTCACTTTTATCTTATAATACATGAATTAGTATGCATTCATTTTGACTATTTTTAAGGGGGGGGATTGGCCATATATAATTATTGGGGATGACCTGTCCCCCTCAATATCTATTGGTGGTTATGGCATTATGGGAAACGAATGAAAGGCTACTCACTGGAGAGCCGAGAGCCGTTACTGGAGTGTAAACTCCAGCTCCTGCTCTCTAGATGCAATCTGGGCATAATGGGTGGAGCCACTAACCCTAACCATACCCATTACTCCATCCCTCCACCCATACGATCCACAGAGGTGGCACTAGATCTGGTCAAGCTCAACCCATGGCATCCAGAGAGGTGGAGCTGGATATTATTTGGCGTGACTTGAAACGAATGAATCAGGGTGAGGTGAGAGCTTCAGGGCTTACTGGGTAACGGGCATCCGAGCACCTCTAGCCTCATGCACAGGCTGCCATTCCAGCTCTGCGGCAGAATACGGATGTAACGCGCCACCACAGGATACGAGAACTCTGTCACAACCGGAGTGTCTTTATCCACATTCCCATAAAAGAGCTGTAGGATGATGATGATGAAGAAACAGGTTTTGGCCGTGCAAGATGCTTGACTACAACATAGTTACATTCAGTTTTAACATGAAGTGAACTGACCCATTCGGCGTAACCATCATGAAGCACCGTCCACTCACGGCTGTCGTTACTGAAGGCCACGAAATATGACGACACAAAGTCATTACTGGAAGAGAGAAGGAAGCATCTCCTTGTTTTTCAGCAACACTTGTTATCAGAAATAGTCTGAATGTTTAGATTCCTCTCTTACTGTGAGTCTGAGCTTCTGCCCTGCGTGATGACCCCTGTGAACTCCACCTCTCGATGAGCGTTCACCTGAAACCAGTGCTCCTTCTCCTCCGTATCAGCACACCACGCTCCTCCGTAAACATCCTCCTCATCGGCTGAGTTCTGGAAAACAGGTGCTCACTTTAAAATCTGTAGATATTTCTCATGATCTCGGTCTGGTGTTACTAGCATGAGCTCCAAAGCTCAATGCGTCACTGCATGACATGTAACTTCAGTCATGCAAGTACAGCTTCTATCTCTTTGAATGGGGAAACATCAAACTCTCCAAAGCTGATCACAAAGCTTACGATTACATTTCATATCTGAAATCACCAATGAAATCTGACAACAACTATCTTATAAATGTTGTTTCTAAACGCTCAAATCTTGACAAAAACTTCATTTTGTCAGGCTGCACCAGCCAAGGATAAGGGCATAGTGTACAGTGCATCATTTGGGACGCAACCATATGATTTTCTATATATAAATTATATAGTTTTTATCTGTTAAATTATTTTAGTTTTTAATAGTTTTTTAATAGAAATTATCTGTTTGCTGTTTGAATTTATGATTAACTTATTGAACTATCTTTCTTAAAGTTGTTTGCATGTCTTAGTATCTCACCAAGGTGGTTTCCACTATTGGATGTTTTAGGCTGACCAGATAAAACCAGCTTTTAAAAAAAACATTGGATTAGTTCACCCAAAAATGAAAATAATCCCATAATTGACAGCCCTCAAACCACCCTCAGTGTGTTTGACTTTCTTCCTTCAGTTGAACACAATCAGAGTTATATTTAAAAATATACGGGCTCTTTCAAGATTTATAATGGGAGTGAATGGAGATTTTTAAGCTCCAAAAAAGTGCATCCCTCCATCATAACAGTAATCCATCCGACTCCAGGGATTAATAAAGGCTTTCCAAAGAGAAGCAGTGCGTTTTTGTAAGAAAAATACCCACATTTATAACTTTATAAACTATAATCACTGGATTCCATTAAAAGCCAGCTTAGATTATTTATTTAGTTTTATTAAACTGCTTAACTTTCTTTTCAATATTCTCATATTCTTCTTTTTGCAAATGTTACTTTTGGCATGAATTTGATTTGAACACTGCAAAATAATATCTTTGCCTCGTTTTCCAGTACAAATATCAAAACATTTTTCAAGATACATTTGCGTGAGAAAAAGTCATCTAAAGTTTTTGCTTTAAAAAATCTGCCAGTGGTTTTGAATTAATATTATTTTTCTGACCCCATTTTTTCAGTTTTAAGCAAAAACTACAATTTTTTCCCCCATCTCAAGCAAATGCTTCTTGATTTTAGGATGCTCATATATTTGTTTTAAATACGTTTGCAGTGATTAAGCACTGGAATATTTTTAAATTGCTCATATTTTTGTGGCACAACTATTATCCTCCTCACAATATCTGAATTCTTCTGAAACTGTAAAGTGGTTTTGACCTGCATGTTCAGTCGTCCTCTCAGGGCTGAAAATCCATGATGAGACATAGAAGATGCCAGTATCTGATCGTCCTCCACCCGATGGGACTCCAAGCCCAGAGGAGGACACTCTGAAAGACGGGAAACACTGTATCATTCCTTCTCTTCAATCCTTTGATAAGAGCACTGACAGCATTCTCTGAGCAGCTGTATTTCAGACACTGACTGTCTTTCATTATTTTACAGAAGGAAAACCATTTGAGCTGAACACAGTCTGAAGCTGGAGCCAACAGCTTTGGAGTCCAAAAAGCCAGAAACTCCAGCTGGAAACAAAAATCACTGTGGGGGAAGAACATGTCGGCTCTGACATTTACTGCTTTCAGCGCAGATTTGCTCACTGAACTCACAGAAAACCACTTCTCCTTTTACAAACACCCAGTTCCATAAAAGACGGTGTGTTTTTGCTTTGATTATAATGTGGCTGATTTCCAGAAATACTTACTCTTCGGCTCGGCATGAGGAGCCGTCTGCTTTTTCTTCTCCTCCTCCTCCTCTTCCCACATCTTGCGTAGTTTTTCCGCTATGTAAGGGAACGGAGAGACATTTTTGTTGTTTTTAGCCTTATTTCATAACAAATCTATTCAATAAATGCCATCACAACTCAGAGAGAGAAATGTGTAAACAGTTTTTATGAATAAATCCTGCTTATAATTATCACGCAATTACGTGAATCTCACAAAGCTCGTCAAGAACATGTTTCTTTTTTTTTAAAGAATGTTAATGTTGATCTGCAGCCTGATTTGCATTGCAACATTATTTACAGTTTTACACAGATTTTCTAAACAATTAAGCAAGCAAAACTATTTATTTTATGTCATAGTAATACATTTTAAAAGGCTTAAAAAGGCAAACAAAATAGCTAAAGGCATTTTCACTACATCTCACTTTACGCAGACCACCCAAAAGCTGGTCAACCTACGCATGCAATAAAAGCTCACGCTTCAACTATCATTACACTGATTTACAAACCCTTCTCCTCTTTGGCCTTTCTAGCTTTTTCCAGCTCTTCTTCCAACTTCTTTGCCGCCACTAATTTTTCAGAGAGAGCAAATTAGGATTAAAAAATGTACTATACATTCAAAACATCAAAGCTCTTTGATATAGACAATTTGAGAAAGATTGAAATGGTGCAAACGTACAGTCAGAATAATCATATTCCTCATACCAAGGGGCGATTGTTCGAGGAGTGGTAGTGGTTTCCTCTAGAGGAAAAAACAATTTGATTTGTAACAGAGAACATAACATGGTTTGCATTTATTTAGATTCATTATTTTAGATTGTGCAACACTTGAAACGATCCAACAGTGTTGTGGGAGGTTGCTATTCAGTTGTTCTGAGTGGTTTTTATCATGTTGCTACTTGTTTTTTTTGCAAGAAGTATCAATTTTTCCAGAATTTTCAATTTTTTTTACCTGGAATTGGTAAGTATATACTTGGGTCATCAGTCCTGGGTGGCTCCTTGACTTTAGGGATGAGGTCCGGCTCTGGAACTTCATCTGTCGAGTGATAAAATAGTTTATCAGTAGTGGTATTTTGAGTATTTGATTCTAATATACAGTTCTTCAAACATACATCGAGCGTCCCAGTAATCCGGG
Organism: Rhodeus uyekii; assembly: GCA_037043235.1. Lineage (NCBI taxonomy): Eukaryota > Metazoa > Chordata > Actinopteri > Cypriniformes > Acheilognathidae > Rhodeus > Rhodeus uyekii. The sequence continues at coordinate 1,098,364 of JAWRVZ010000196.1, forward strand.
TTGTGCTCTTTGACTGAGGGTGGTGTCATGGCGTCTTTCTTGCTGTGGATGTCTACTGTAAGAAAAAAAGAGATAACCAAAGAGAAATTTACTACCCAGCTAACATGGAATGTTCTCAGAACTTTGGCTAATGTTAAGATTGTGAAAATTCTTGTAGTAATTCTAAAAGAATGTTCATTCAATGTTGTTTCAGAATGTCCAGAGAACATTCAAAAGTGTCACATAATTCTTGCAAAGTGATAAATTGGAATGTTTCCTTATAACCAAGAAACAAAACTGGTATGTATCCCAATTTTGACTTTTAAATTCTTAATTTTGACTTAGTATGTCATGACTTTTCATATCATAATCATGATTTAACAACGTATGGAATATGGAATACATATGGAATAAAGGGGAAGTGTGTCATTTCCACTCAAGGATTTATTGGTGGTTTCTCCTCCAAGTCTTTGATGTTCTGGTCTCTGGTCCATTTTTCAATATTTTTTTTTCCCACACTGTTTGCACTCCTCAGGAAGTCAATGTACCAATGGCTTGTAATTAGGCCCACAAGCTTCAAAGACTTGAGATTTGTAGATTTTGTAGACAAGCTCAAAAATCTTTGGATTGGAGAAAGCACTGACACACTTAACCTTTGACATGTTTTGCAAATTAGCTAATTTTTTATGTTTTTATAAGTTGCCATACCATGATCTGGGCCAATGGGTTTCTCAATGTCTGTCTCCTTTGGTGGTACTGTTGGAAATACTGAGCACAGAAACTCTATTTAAAGACCACATTAGGATTCACTTTACAATAATAATATGCCAGAAGATTGTGTAAACATACACGTGTCCCATCCCAGCTCCAAGAGCAGCTTCTCCTCCTCTTCCTCCATGGTTGGCTTTTTGGTTGGTTCAGTTTCTCTTGTTGCTGGCGTTGAGGTGGGCTTCAATGCTTTCGGCTTTTTGGTGGGTTTTGGAGGCTTTGGCTTCTTGGTGGGCTTTGGGGGTTTGGGTTTCTTTGTTGGTTTTGGAGGTTTGGGTTTTTTGGTGGGCTTCGGTTTCTTGGCTTTGGCTTCCTTCTCAGCCGCCTTCTTTGCCCTGGCTAGAAAATAAATGAGAGAATGACATACTACCGACATACAAGCGTTTTCTTTAATGATGTATTTTTCTACCCATTTATGTTTATTTTATGTCCAAAAACGATTTAAGAACATCAACATTGATCTGATGAAATATGGCAAAGTATGAAAGCTGTAAGATTGTAAAATTGTAAAATTGGTGTATTTTGTGCTTTTCTTTTGTGCAAGCGCCCGTTTTATACAAACATGAAGATATCAGACTGGTGGCTTTCTGTCAAACTCATAGTTGTCCACATTTATCAAATCAAAGACAAGCTTTTATAATGTTTTACGGGTCTCTACTGAACTACTGAAACCACTCTGATAGTAGAAGGAACACTTGAAATACTATAAGATTAAATCCAGACTGTGGAAACAAATAAATCACTGCCTGGACTGAAAGTCATCCCTCCCATCAGAAATGAATTACTAAACAAGCTTATGTTTAAAAACGTAACATCAGCACAGAGTTATAAAAGAGGTCTCGTCAATATCTTTAAAGCTGTTTCTCCTTGAGCGCAATGAGATGAAATGTAAATAAATAAACAGTGGAAATTAAGACTTTTGATACTTTTGCTTTGAAATAGAATGGCGTAGAAATTGCTGATTACAAAGAAACAGCAAGTAACTTCATTGGTTCTTGCTGAAGCTCAAACGTGACGCGTAACACGAGAATGAACCTCATTCGTTCTTGAAGCTCAAACGAAACGCGTAACACAAGAATGAACCTCATAGGTTCTTGAAGCTCAAATGTAATGCGTAACACGAGAATGAACCTATTGGTTCTTGCTGAAGCTCAAACGTGACGCATAACACGAGAACGAACCTCATTGGTTCTTGCTGAAGCTCAAATGTGACGCGTAACACTGTGAACGCGTAACTAAACTGTGCTCATAAAAGTCTGCAATCAAAAGGTAGAGATCTCAATATGGACTCACTCATTTTTTATCAAATGCTCCACTTTCATTTAACAGCCTTGTACTCTTACTGGATGACAACTCTCATTCAGGTGTGTTTTTGTCCCCGGACCTTTTAGGAGAAACATCTAAGACAAAGTTTATGCTTCGATACAAGATAATTGAGAAATTTCAAGCTACAAAAGAGCAATAAAATTTCCCTCAGGATGCTGCGTAACTTCCTTCTGTTGATCATTTTCAGGTCGCGCCGACTGAAGGAGAGCTGTCACACACACAACAGTCTCAAACACATCCAATAACTCTGAGTATTTTAATTTAAACCAAATGTCGACTCGGTCTCTCTTCCTGTCTGTGTTTCCCAAATATAGAAGAAGCAAAACGGAGAAGCGAGAAACCCACAAAACGCTTGTTTTCAATCCATAATGTTTTCAGAAACCATCTGTGATTCTCATTCAAGCCTTTATAGCCCACAACTGTAATTTCATTCCCACATGCCTCCTTCACATTTTTCTTTCCAGATGAAAGACAAAAGGAAGAAAATACAACAGCAGAAAGTGTGTCAGTGGACTGACCAGTCATGGTCTCACTAAAAATGTTGCATAACCTCAAAGGAGCCAGTAAAGCTTTTGGTTGAGCCAGATATCTGTCATTATGACAAAGCACAGCCTTCCTTCCCAGCCTACATGAAACTGTGGGCTGCAACCACCAAAAACCTCATTACATAAAGTCTAAATATCTTCTGTTCAATGCTGAGCAAGCAACTTACCAGCTAATAACTCTTCAGATGTCTTTTTACCCTTTGGTTTTTCTTTTTCAACCTTTTCTTCTGCTCCAGGCTCATCCATCTGAGTGTCTTCTGAAAATCCATCTTGTAGATCGTCTTGTTTTGAAATAATGTTGCTGTTTTGCCTCGTTTGGATGCTCTTGGTTCTCTGTTTGGAATTGTCAGCATTAACAAATTCTTCATTGATAACAAATGTTAAAATCCAGCACAGGGCAAATAATGTTGCATACAGAGAAAACCTCGGTGCCTGCATGGTCTTCTGGGATCTTCTACACCAATTCTACAGTTTAGAAGTGGTCTCTCTTTAAATGGTAAGTGCGACAGTTGGAAAAGCAAAAACTGATAAGCTGTGGTTCAGTTGCCAGGTTGTCTATGAAAGGTTGTAGTTCATCCGAATGTTTGGATATTCTTATAATCTGCAGAAGATGATGTGGAAGTCAGATGTAATGGGGATTGTGGCTGTTTTTCCCTCTTCCAGTGGAAAGGAATTCCGCTGACATCCCCCTCCGAGTGAGTGAGGAGCAGGACAAAACCCTCAGAGAAAAAGAGGAGGAGACTGAGAGAGAGAGAAAGAGAGAGAGAGAGAGAGAGAGAGAGAGAGAGAGAGAGAGTACACTTGCGTTCAAAGGTTTGGGGTAAAGTAAGATTTGACCCATGTGATCATGTTATTTTGATCCGGAGAGGATTTTCCTTTTCTCTAAAATGTTCGTTTAAATGATTGCATTGCAGTAGATCTTACTGACTTCACTCACACAGGGTATAACTTATTTTTTTCTCCCCACATTGTTAAACTTGTGGTGTTTCCAGTCAAAAATGACCAGCCAACAAAAACTAGCTTATAAATCTCTCATTATGCTATATTATCACCAAATATCGTAACTTGTTTTCTTTCAGGTTTTGTATTTCTTTTTGATAGTTGGATCTGAGCTTATGCACCTGAAAACAACAATAGTTTTTGTGGATGAGTTTGTCCAAATTCAATAAAATATTACACAAACTTAACACACAATATTTTTTAGCCGGACATTTTTGATCGGGAACACCACAAGTGTGACTTTGTTCCATTTTGTACAAAACAAAAGCATTTTTTTTAAAATTCCTGGTTAAACTTTAAAGCACACTAGCATGATAAACAGTGCAAATGTTTATCATGCAAATGTTGAATATTCACAAAAGGATTCATAATGCTGTTTTTTCACACTGTGTAACGGTTAAAAAAAAGAAATAAATTAACTTTTATTCCACAAGGATGCATTAAATTGATCAAAAGTGACAGTAGAGAAATTTATAATGTCACTAAAGTTTTCAAATAAATGCTTCTTTTGTTTGTTTGTTTTTCCACAGTTTTAGCATTGAAAATTATAAGAACTATTATTAATAATTGATCATGCCAATGAAAATACAATGATAATTTATACAATTTTGGGATGCAAATAAAAATATCAGAATGATTTGTGAAGGATCATGTGACACTGAAGACTGGAGTAATGATGCTGAAAATGAATAAATACAGCCTTGGTGAACAGAAGAGACTTCTTGAATCGAATTAATTTCTTAATGAATCAAACCCTGATTTGATTCCACAGGAACTACAAAGGTTTTTTGCTTTTATTACAAGCATTTTTTCATTGAGTAAATTAGATAAAGCTGGAGGACTAAAGCCGTCATAGTCATGAATCTAAAAACAGTCTTTGATGAGAGTATAGCTTGCAGAAATGGCACAGATCTGCCTTTATGTTTCTGGAAAAACACATTCAATCAGTGGTTGTTTCTTCATATGTCTTCTCTTAACCTTCAAACAAGTTTGCCTTGTACAGCTAACAAATATTTTTATAGAGACCAACACATTTATGACTCCATTCCTGGTTAGACTTGCATAAAGCAAAGTGAATAAGAATGTGGAAAATAAAAGAATCTTCCATACAGTTCTTTTGCAAACCATGAAAAAGCAAGTATTTATTGATGGTGCCAACAGACATCTGACGTTAATCAAACCCATGTGCTGAATTACAGACAGATGCATTTCTGCTGGACTCATTTAAAATGTTTGCTCATATTCATCCTCTTCCATCATGAGCCTGTGAGTCAGTTCTGCTCTTATCATTTGATTTCCTGTCTGTCGCCTCTGTCTGCCCTCCATCTGTAAAGGAATCTGCTGCTGGTTTTATTTCACTCGTTTGTCACTTTCCGTTTCCATCAGACGGTTGGCATGTGCAAATGAACTTATGTCAACGAGGTCTGGACTTTACAGTGAAAACTGTAGATTTCATTGATTAGCTGGTCAGTGGAAATAACGCAATTAAACCCATGTTTCAAATTTCCATTGTCTTTGCAATAGATTTAGAGGTTTAAATAACTCAGAAATGGCAAAACAAGATAGTCGAAAGTGCAAAAATATAAACTTTATTGTAATATTACAATTCCCAACATTTAAAATGAGGTATAAATATAATTGACAAAGACATAAATATTATGACAATGATTTAAAACATTAAATATCACAGTGAATATAATGCTGTTGTTCATTAACATAAAAAAAAGTTCTTCAGTGATTTTTTTAGCACCTTCAAATCAAAAAACTTTCTTGAGATTCTATATTTTTATTATTAAGAGATTAAAAAAGTTACTGAAGTTTAATTATAGGTTCTTGAGGTCAGTGTATTGGTTTCTGCTCTGTTCAGAAAGGTTCTCCAATGGCATCACGCTATAAAAGTAGATCAGAACATCATGAGGGTCTGCTGATGGTAAGATGTGTTCAGGTAAGGTGTTTGTGCCGGGTAATAATGCACAGGATTTCCGCGATGTCCAGGTAGTGTGTACAGAAAAGAGTTCTGTGCAAAAGCAGGAGGTGCGCATTGGATCTGCTCCACTCCTTCTTGACCTTCTTGTTCCTTCTTCCATTTTGTGCGGCGGTTCTGAAACCAGATCTTGACCTGTGTTTCGGACAGACGGAGGGCTGCGGCGATGCAGTGCCGCTCAAACACGGACAGATAGTGGCTGTTCTGGAAGCTTTGCTCCAGGATGCGGAGCTGATCCAGTGTGAACGCGGTGCGGATGCGCTTCGACTTGCCCTTTGTGCCAGAAATACTGGTCATGTCTGAAGCCCTTTCCTGTTCCTTGGCAAAGTCTTTAGCTGGAAATGTGAGAAGAAGTTAGAACATTATTATCAGCGTGTGAGTCATTTCATCTAACAAGCCAACAAATATATGCTCAATTAAAGTTCATCACTGAAAGTTCTCAGAACATTCAAAACCTCCAGGTTTTTTAAACTATATTGGAAGTTATTCGAATGTTAAGGGAACATTCCATGTGATCTTTTTTCCAAACACTTTTGGAACGTTACTTTTGAATGTTCCCTGAACGTTCTAGAACTTAAAAAAAAAACAATAGATGACGTCTATTGTAACAACTAAAATGTTTCATAAAAAACAAACATCCCACACACCGCCCTCTCATGGAGAATCACCTGAAGGGTTTTTCATGTGGAAATATATTTGTGTAGCCCATGTTTTAGTAAGTCGTTACGCATTCATACAACTACATACAAATGGATGTACAAATACATATTTAAATATGTTACTTAACTTTTTAAAGTTAAAACGTAGGCTGTTTATTTTGTCATGTGAAGGGCTGAAACTCACTCGATTCTTGCTGCTTGATCTCCTGATGCTTCCCGTTGAATTTGGAAGGATCCAGAATGTCGGCGATGGAGAAGGAGGTTTTTCCCTGCAGCGCAGAATCGCCGCTGTCTTCATGCATCCTGACAGTCTGTTCTAAGAGTGACCTTATAACCGCAATAGTGTGATCTGTGACTTTCTCGTCGCTTTATATACACCTCAAACAGACGCGTGTAAAATTAACATGTTAAAGGAGATCAGTGAGTTTAAACCAAACCCTCAAACTCCTCCTTTACACACTTTAACATGTCAATGTGTCTCAGTGGGTGACACGCTTCTTTTGCCATTTATTGCCCTGCATCTGGTTAAAATGTGCCCTTTTCTGAAGAGCCGTGTAGTTTTTTGTATCAGTGCTTGTCGTTATTTGCAATTGTGTGATTTTACGGTTGTCGAGCGCGTGAGAAGCTGTTGTGATGCTAATTAATCGACCAAATAGAAGTTCTGAGGTGAGCATGTTTAAACTATGTTAACACAAGTTATGTTAACACACACACACTCACACAAACATATTATATATATATATATATATATATATATATATATATATATATATATATATATATATATATATATATACACACCCATTCACCTAAATGATTAGGAACACACATACATTTATTAGTGTTAATTTCATATAATATATATATATATTTTTTAAATATTTTTCCACAGAAAAACTGCTCTGTACAAAACTAAGCAACAGCTAAACATGTCAATATAATATAATTGAATGCAAAATGCATGCAACTTCATTTAAAAACACGTTTTAGAAATCTAGGAAAGTTGTATTTTTGTTTTAACTGGCATTTTAAGATCTAAAAAGCTCTTATTCATTCAGGCAACAAAGGTTGCAGAGTCTGTTTTATGTGGCGACATCTAATGCAGCACAAAATGTGCTCCTCTCCACCTTGACGAGTTGTGTGCACAGTAGGGACATCCAGACAAAGGCTTTATGATGTTGTAAATAATCCCCAAAGCCTCCAGAGGTGGCCCTCCATGGCAGCTGCCGGGCGCCAATGCCAACTATGCTGCTGGTATTCACTGAGCGAGGCTTAGCCGGCCCACCAGGACAATTAGCAGATGTCACCAATGTCTCTGACCCTGCCTGACCTGCGTCTTTGTCCGGGCCGATGAGGATGAGGAGGTGCACCAGCAAGGGTCCAGCAGAAGAACTGTGCCTGGAGCTTCACTGCTTTACAGCTCAATTACACGTGAGGAGTTCTCTAGTGGTGCTGTTGAAAACAGATTAACCTTATTAACCTACATTTCTTTCTTAGAGTCTTTTGAAGTTGAACACATATAAATTATTGACCATTGCATGGGTCAGCTGATATAGACTTTAATTTACATTTATGCATTTGGCAGACGCTTTTATCCAAAGCATTTAAGGAACACTGATTTTCTTGCTTTCTCTGGGATCTTAGCGTTGTAAACACCAATGCTCTACTGATCTACACGACAGCTTTAATAGCCGATATGATACCATACTTAGAATTTGAAGTGTACAGATTTTTCTTTTAATAAAATTCATTATTTATTATTATTTTGAAAAATAAATTGTGGCTTGCAACATGTTGACTCCCATGAGATTTGGTTTAATTGGTCAATTGCATCAGAAAATAATATTGAAAATTTGCTAATCTATTTTATATATATATATATATATATATATATATGTATTATTTTTATTTTTATTTTTTTGTCCATGATACCATACATTTCTAATTGCGGTTGAGCGTGTAAAAAGTTCTGAGGTCTTTGGAATAGCATATCTAAGTTATACTAACATAAAAATTAAAATAAAATTGTGTAAATAAATAAAAAACATTTATGTGTGAACAATAAATTTATATTTAATTAATATAAAAACATATATACTGTACTATAAAATTAAACAGAATATTTAAAGAAAAAGAGTAATATTGGGAATACTATTGCGTTTTAAAATAGCTGTTTCCTTTTGTAATATATTATAAAATGTAATTTTTTCCTGATCAACATAAGCTTTTCTGAAACATTTGTACTTTTTATATAAATATGTGTGTGTGGTCGCATATACATATGTATATATTAGTTTCTAATTGAATAAAAATTAACAAAACACAATTAATTTTCCGGCACATGCTTGTTTCATAAAATTGTTAAATTTCTAATAATTAAAAAATAGTGCTATTAAATCGCATTTGTTTATATAATATGTGTGTGTGTATGCACACACACATAAACAAATGCAATTTAATGCACACACACATATATATATATATATATATATATATATATATATATATATATAATATCTTAAACTTTTATGTAGATGATAATGTGATTAATTGATTTGGTAGCACTATTAAAAACGTATATTTTTGTAAATTATTCTCCAGTTATATGAACCTGTTCTAGGGATTTCTGTATTACAGACTTGGCACAACGTCATGTGTATGTTAGAAAATATTCGTTCCATCTCAAAACAATCTTGAATATCTACTTATAATCTACTTCTTTTTCATCATTTTGCCCATGATAGTGTAGTTTGTGCTTGTATTTTGAGTGAGATTTTTACAGTGTCGATTCAAAATAAACATGTAAAAGCTCATTCTGTCTGTACAACACAGATGGCCAGCAATACATCAGTGAGACAGACAGAGAAAACAGCATGTATTAAAGCAATCCTCTTTTACATGCCATCAAGAAGGCAATTCTCCCTGTGGGCGTCTGCGCAACAACAGGCCAACACACAACTGTCCTGCAGTTTCAGAGGAACAAAAGGATGTTTTAGTGCTAATAGATGTTTAAACCGTGTTTTACAGGTTTACGATGGATTTGATGTCCACTGTGATTTGAAAGAAAGAGACGCTTTGATTTGTGGAAAGAGTTTGTTTGCATCACGTTCAAGCATCTGTCCGTATAGGTGGAAACTAGATGACATTTCTGCTGTTACATAGGGTTGTTAATATAAACTACAAGACTTAATCTTAATAGAATAATAAAAAAATCTTTACAATACAAATAAATAAACTATATGAGTAAAGTTTGATGACAAACTTTGATGTTGGGTTTGAAAGTTTATTACTTTGAACAACTTGAAGTTTGAAGGTTTTACGCAGAGAAAGTTAAAGAAAATGTTGCTAGCGTTGTTTAACATATTGTTAACGCATTTGAACATGTTTCTAGCATTATTAGCATGTTGCTAGTATGTTTGAATACTGGCATGTTAACATGATAAGCATATTAGTATGTTGCTAACATGTTTTAATATGTTAACATGATTAGTATGTTGTTAGTATATTGCTAGCATGATTTAACACATTAGCAAGTTTTAAGATTAATACATTTCTACCGTTAATTAGCATGTTGCTAACATGTTTTCATACACTACCATGATATTGCACTTGAATTAACAGGTCTAACATGATTGATCGTATTTTTTACATGAATTAGTATGTTGCTACCATTATTTAGCATGTTGACAGGTTTTATCATATTGCTAGCATAAAATAGCAGGGTCTCTCACATTGCTAACATTAATTAAAATGTTTGTCTAAAATAATAAAAAATCTTTACAATAAAAACACAAATAATTTAATAAATAACCCTAAAAGACAAGCAACGCACGAATCAAAAAGTTTTTTTAACAGATAAAACAGCTGTGCAATACTATACTGTGCTATACAATACAATACACTATACTATAGTATGCTCTACTGTACTATACACAGCTATACTATGCTGTATACACTCTGGCCCCGTTGCCAAGTGTGGCCTTAGCCATTACAACTATGCTATGCAAAACTATACCATACTGTACTAAACTATATTATGCTATACTATACTCAGCTATACTGTACTGTATTATGCTATACTATACTAAAGTAAAATGTACTTTACTATGATATACTGTACTGTACTAGTCTCTACTAAACTATACTGTACTAAACTATACTATGCTATACTATACTAAAGTAAAATGTACTGTACTATGATATACTGTACTATGATATACTGTACTATACTGTACTAAACTATACTATACTATACTCAGCTATACTGTACTGTACTAAAGTCAAATGTACTGAACTATGATATACTGTACTGTACTATTCTATACTATACTGTACTATACTATACTCAGCTATACTGTACTATGCTATGCTATACTATACTAAAGTAAAATGTACTGTACTATGATATACTGTACTGTACTATTCTATACTAAACTATACTGTACTATACTATGCTATACTATACTCAGCTATACTGTACTGTACTATGCTATGCTATACTATACTAAAGTAAAATGTACTGTACTATGATATACTGTACTGTACTGTTCTATACTAAACTATACTGTACTAAACTATACTATGCTATACTGTACTATACTAAAGTAAAATGTACTGTACTAGGCTATACTAAACTATACTATGCTATACTGTACTGTACTAAAGTAAAATGTACTGTACTATGATATACTGTACTATTTTATACTAAACTATACTATACTGTACTACACTCTACTATGCTATACCATACTCAGCTATACTGTACTAAACTATACTATGCTATACTATACTAAAGTAAAATGTACTGTACTATGCTATACTGTACTATACTATACTGTACTAAACTACTACTGTACTACTCAGCTGTATTGTACTGTACTATACTATGCTAAACTGTACTGTTAATAATCATGCACTGTTTGGCTGTTGGCCAGAGGAGAACTGGTCCCCTGACTGAGTCTGGTTTCTCCCAAGGTTTTTTCTCCGTTCTGTTCTTCATTCATTCTGTCACCTGCTGGAGTTTTGGTTCCTTGCCGCTGTCGCCTATGGCTTGCTCAGTTGGGGACACATAACGCTTAATATTCTTCAATTTTATTGATTCGACTGCTCTTCTAGAGCTGCTGTTCAGCCAAAACAAACTTTGTTTTTATTGTTTTTCTGTGACCACTGTAAAGCTGCTTTGAAACAATCTGTGTTGTAAAAAGCGCTACATAAATAAAGGTGACTTGACTTGTACTGTACTATGATATACTATACTATACTATACTGTACTATGCTATACTAAGCTATACTGTGCTATACTGAACTGTACTGTACAAAACTATAGTATAATATACTAAACTGTACTATAATATACAATACTGTACTATGCTAAACTAAACTTTGCTGTACTATGCTTTGCAAAACTATGCTATACCATACTAAACTATACTATGCTATTCTATACTGAACTATACTATACTATACTAAACTATACTACTGTATACTGTATTGTTTCCCCCAGTAATTCAGGCAGTTTCCGGCAGGTGTCAGTGCGCGCGCGACCACAGGTTGAATCATGGCAGCGATGAAGTCGCTGTGTCATCGCGAGATTTGAGTCTCCGGTCGTTATTTTGAAAGATGGCTGCGGAGGCGCGCTCTGAGAGAGAGACGGCGGACGGGTGAGAAACAACAATAACACCTTAATAATCAATGAAAACACTGATATTAACTAATTAAACACAATAACACATCTACGGTGCACAGCTGGGATATTATTACCTTTTTTAACCACATGAGCACTCTTAATTCACGGGCTGTAATGAAGTGATGGTGTTTTCGCCATGTTTCGTCTCATTTATGTTCTTTCTGTCGCCTTTGATCTTTAATGCTGTTAATCTGACCTTTATGTAATGAAACTGCTGACATTTCTTACTGTACATAAACATAACATTACCTTATTTAACATACAGATCCTTGCCAAAGCAAGATTCGTTAGTCTGAGTTTCATTTCATTCAATTCAAATGTGTGTCCGTGTGTGTGTCTGTGTGTCTGTGTCTGTGTCTGTGTGTGTGTCTGTGTGTGTGTGTGTGTGTGTGTGTGTGTGTGTGTGTGTGTGTGTGTGTGTGTGTGTGTGTGTATGTGTGTGTGTCTGTGTGTGTGTGTCTGTCTGTCTGTCTATGTACACACACACAATTATCCAAGTTGTGTTGTGATTTGCATGCTGTCACTCATCAGATCTGTATAATGAATTGCTTCTGATGATGACCTGTTTTATAAAGGATGTTTATATAGATGTCAGTGGTGTTGATCTGTAAATGTGGGCTGTGTTAATGAGCTCGTGATTATGATGTGACCCCTTAAAACACCAGTTCTCATATTCTTGCATGTCACTTCATGTGTTTTGCAGTGATTCTTCATTTGGAGATCTGGCCACTAACATGGAAACGGAGTCGTCCAGTGGGAAAGATACTATGGTATTGTGTTTGACACATGAGGAATTGTACTTCATGCATCTGACAGTCAATATAAGAAATTAAATAATATAGTTTGATGTTATTTATTTTACACGGATTCCTTCTATTATTGTGAATGAATTACATTATTTTGCATATTGTTTATCTTTTCAACTGTTATTTTTGTATTATTTATGTTCTTAGTAATATTTTGAATTAACCTGTATTTTTCTATTTTTATTTTTGTTTTAGTAGTTGTTTATATACAATGTTTATTGTAAACATTTACAATTTACATTTCCTTTATTTTTATATACAATGTTTTATCTTATATATATATATATATATATATATATTTAAAATAAAGGCAAACGTATAAATATACAAAGCATATACAATAAATATATACAATAAATAAAGCATATGTGTGTATATATATATATATATATATAAATAAAGGCTATATATATATAAATAAAAATAAAACATTGTATATAAAAATAAAGGCAAATGCATATAAACAACCCCTTATATAGTTTTATATATATATATAGAGAGAGAGAGAGAGAGAGAGAGAGAGAGAGTGTGTCACTTACACAAGTCAAGTGGCTAAATATTGAGCTGTTTCATGGTGGCTTTAAAGCAGGTTTTCAGTACAGCGTAACATTGTGTTTGTTTGGGTCCTCAGGACACGGCGGGTGACAGTTCTGAGGCGGCGGACGCACAGACGGGCTCCGGAGACGATGAGAGCGGCCGTCAGCTGGGTGACGTGGAGCTGCAGTGTGCGCTGTGCATGAAGTGGTTCACGGCAGACACGTTCAGCATCGACACCGCGTGCGTTGCTCTCCATTGTCTCCTGACTTCGATAGACCGGTATCCCACATGCATGTACTCACACTGTCCTTTTTCTCATTCCTGCAGAACTTGCCTGCCATTCATGACCAATTATGTGTTTCACTGCAACGTTTGTCACCACAGCGGGAACACATACTTTTTGAGGAAACAAGCAAGTGAGTGGATGTGATTGACTTGTTGAATCAGTGGTTTCATACGGCTGTTTGAATAGATAATAGGGATGCACCGATCCCAATCATGGCCGATTCTGATTGCCCATTTTTGACAGGTAAATACTGATTTTAAATACAGTAATACTTTGAGTTACAAGCATCCCAACATACGAGTATTTATGAGATATGAGCAAGCTTTAGAATAATGTTTGCTTTGAGATACGAGCAGCTTACAGACGCTAGAGGTGTTCAGCACTCGGAGCAGCTCAAGCTCCTCATTTATGGGTAATTGCATATGATCTCCACTAGAGGCAGCTTGGTTTTTATTACCGGGGGCAACGAGTGATTCACCAGTATTAAGCTGGGAGCAGCACGAGTTATGAGTGTTCAATAATAATAAATATGAGCTTCTGAGGCTATCCAACACACAACACAGGAACAAACACTACACTTCCGTATTGTGTTTGCATTATCTACGTTATTCCTCCTCCTCCTCCACACATGTCGTCATTAGCCGCTACTGTATCGTCTGTCTCGAAGGTAAGAACTCATAATTAAAACCATGTTTTATTTTATAATCACAGGAATTCTTATATACTTTAATTTTCTGTGTGTGTGTCTCTATAGCAATTAAAAACATGTTTTTCCATTGTTATTAGCACTAATAATGGAGTTTTTTAGAGGGCCGGATTGGATACATTTTCTTTCTGTTATTTCTTATGGGAAAAAAAGATTTGAGATACGAGCAACTCGAGTTACGAGCTCAGGCCTGGAACAGATTATGCTCGTATCTCAAGGCATTACTGTATATCAGTTTTTATATCAGTTTTCCATTTGATATATATCAGAATATTCCTGTATAGGAAATATTCCTGTAACAGTGAGTTTGCTGTGTCTGGTCCAGTATTTTCTGCCTGTATTAATGTCCTGTTTACAGACTTTCTAATATTTCCACACAATTGACAGTTTGGGAAATAATTGCAAAGCCGTTGTGTCCAAGTCCAGAACAGAGATCAAACTTAAACAAATTACTGATTGATGATTGGTGCATCTCTGATTGTAACATAGGAAGTTTGCAGTAAAGTACATCACTATAACATTCAAAACATGTTTTTCCCCAATTTTGTTTATGATGGAATTGCTTTATACCCACAGATCTGAAGGAGATGTGTCTCACTGCTTTGGCAAACCTGACGTGGAGGTCCAGAACTCAAGAGGAGCATCCCAAAACAATGTTCTCTAAAGATAAGGTGCGCTTTCAGCTGAAGTTAACACATTGTAGGTCCACGTTTCTTCTGTACTCTGGTTTCAGTGGTGTTGTTTGGTCTCTCGTATAGGACATCATACCTTTCATTGACAAATACTGGGAGTGTATGACGACCCGTCAGAGGCCTGGCAAACTGACATGGCCAAATAATATTGTCAAGACTATGGTGAGTGATTGAGATGTATGAGGGATTCTCTGATTATTCTTATTTATTTATTCATGTCGTAATGTGATTTATATCGTGTTATAAAGGCTGACTTGTGTTTGTACTCAGAGTAAAGAGCGTGATGTTTTCCTGGTGAAGGAACATCCAGACCCCGGCAGCAAAGACCCTGAAGAGGACTATCCCAAATTTGGTTTGCTTGATCAGGTTCGACTTTCCTACTTTATGGGCCGAGTGCTTATTAAAAGTGTTGCAATGCAGTTTGAAAAAGTATGCAATTTGATTAGAATAATATCCAGGTCTGGATAAGTATGGGAAAATATTTGTGTTCCACGACGAACGCCTCCGTTCAGTTTTCTAAAATAAAAAATTAAGGATTTCTAAAAATAAATTGAATATACAAACAGTGTTTTCATGGCAGAAGTTTAGTGATTGTTGAATACAACTGAATAAATTAAAAGAAAACGTTTTCATCAATCAAATCTGTCTGTTTTGAACTTTAGTAATCAAATGTGCAACAGATAAAGGGGCAAATGATCATCTAAATCAGACTTTGCTGTTTTATGCAATATGTAACCACAGTTATAGTATGAAACCAATGATTTTGAGGTGAATATAAGCAGTTAATAAAGCTCTGTTAATAAATATATGATTTATATTTACAGATGACTGTACTATATACCAAATATTACGCACAAATGTGTTAAATATTGTACACTAATGTAAAAACTGAAATATCTCGGAAACCAATCATTTGTTTTGTCATATTTTAATTCAGCACATCAAAATAATAAATAAACAACACATTTTTATCTCTGAAGCAGACGACTACTAAAAAATGTAGAGCAGTGTTATGAATGAAGGGGATGCATTGCATTGTGGGATGCAGTATTTGGTGAAAAACAAAACTGATTTCAAACAGAATGCATGCTTTTCAGTTTTACTGATCTAAAAACTGCTTTGATCATTTGAGTTTGTTATATGTTCTGCATTTGGATTTATCCAGGATCTGGGCAATATTGGGCCGTCGTATGACAACCAGAAGCAGATGACGACCATCACAGGTTCTGCAGGGTTGAACGGTAAGACAGACGGCTCCAAACTCTAGAAATGAGTAAAGTTGCATATTTTATTCTCAATGCTGAGGGAGTTCCTTTAAAGCTGTGCGTTGTATTCCAGGTGGATCAAGTTTTTCAGGTGAATATGGATAGTTTTTCCTGTGGCTTTTGAAATTGAAGGCTGATGTTTGGTGCTCCTGTAACTTCCCCTCGCTTTGCATTGACCTTTGCGCTCTTGATCGATTTGCTTGCTCCTTTTGGGCACGTCCCCTCAATTTGCAGCCTGATGTCGGCACTAATAATTCATGTTTCTGTGTGCTTGCGCCCCCTCTCTTCCCTGTTAGACAATGCAATCTAACCGTCATAGCTTTTGGATGGAAGCATATTGCTTTCACACTTTATCACTGTGTTTGTCAAAAGCTGTGGCTGTTAGATTGAACTCAGTCCCTGATCAACGCTCAGCCGGGCTGCTCTGTCTGTAAACTGCTGCAAGCGTTTGGGTTTGGGCTGTAAGTCATCTTTGGATGATCAGAGCATGTGAATCAGGCTGAGGTTGGTTCTGCGCCATCAGTTCTTGAATAGACGCTCTGGTATGGATCTGCCACAGGTGGGCTTCCTCCAGCGGCTACAGGAAAAGGCAGAGGAGCCAAACGCAAACAACAGCAGCAACAGGATGGAGCCGCTGCTGGAACAGCCAAGAGAACCCGCAGGTAGAACAACAAACATCTCAAAATTCATCCATCGGTTTTGTAAGTGTATGTTATCGATCTTATTATGAACCATTTACAGTTGATTTATTTATTTACTTCTCCGATCATTTATTCCCTCCACAATCGACTGCAAGCTCACATTCATATTTGAGTCCAACATCCACTTTTCAAAATCCAATTATAAACTGAATAATTTTTTTTTTGTTTTTCGATAATTTTTCAATCGTCTCCAATATGGAAGAAAAGCTCTATCGCTACTTCTGTTTCATCGCAACTTTAAGCAATATAATTATTCTCTTCTTGCACATATTGAAAATAGGTTGAATAAATGAACAAACCATCAAATCATTGAAATCGTATATTATAACTCATTTTATCATTTGTATATCTTAGCTCTGAATGTGTTAAGAATGCCGATCACTATCGCCCTAGAATCTTTTTATATAGTTTGATTGGTGGTTTCTATTATGAACCATTTACAATTTATTTATTTAAAATGACAGACTAATACAATCATTTATTCCCTCCACAATCGACTGCACGCTCATATTTGAGTCCAACATCCACATTTCTAAATCCAATTATCAACTGAATAAAATTCCTGTCCCACAGTTTTTTGTTTGTTTTTTCGATAATTTGTTTCAATCGGATGCATGTCTCCAATATAGAAGAAAAGCTCTATCGCTACTTCTGTTTCATCGCAACTTTAAGAGATAATTATTCTCTTCTTGCACATTGACAATAGGTTGAAGAAATGAATGAACTGAACAAACCAGCAAATCGTTGAAATCGTATATTATAACTCATTTTATCATTTGTATATCTTAGCTCTGAATGTGTTAAGAATGCCGATCACTATCGCCCTAGAATCTTTTTATATAGTTTGATTGGTGGTCTCTATTAACACAGATCAGATGACAAACATGAGCCGTTAGAATTGCTACCGTTCTACCGTGTGTCTGAAAGAGACAATAAATCATTGTGGCGTCTTTGCAATGACATCAAGATATTAGGACTGTGTGACTTCAGTCTTCCTAAAGACTCAAGCTTCATATCCAAATCTGCTAAATCAGTGATTGCAATCTATTGTTGCTCAACGGCAGGACGCGCTCTATAATAAAGAGTTATTAAAACTGCATTAAGCCACGAAAGAGATGCTTTCTGTGAGAAAAGTGAAGTTTGGGCAGAAATATATCAAAATGACTGGCTTGGTGAGTATTTGCTTATGTAAATTGGATTCATGCATTAGACTTTAAAGTGGCAACAGCCTATAAATAGTCGGTCATTAATGTTAATCAAACAACAAGACTAAGACTAAAGAGAAAATCACTCCCTGCTCTTTAGTAGATTTAGTAGTGTAGGGGATTTAAAGTTAAGCCCCGAGGAGCAGATATGTTGAATGAAGAGCAGGAGTCAGAAGTGCAGTCAATAGAAGACATTTTAGTGAAGTTTAGTTTGCAGTTTCATCAGCAGAAGCTTCAGGTCTCACAAGGAGTTCGTAGGCCGCCCCAAATACAATAACATTGTTACAGCAATTATACTCTAACAGAGGGTGCTAACTACATCAATGATGACGGATAAATGATTCTGATTGGCTAAGAAAGAAAGATAAACAAAACTAGTAATTTTCCACACAAGACAGACAGTCTAAATAAATAAATATTCCTATATGATTAATGGAATTCTTCAAATAGCTCTATTCATCACATTTATTTTGGTGAATTGTATCGGCTGATCCTGCTTCCAGTAATCTGCAATCGGCCCCCAAAAATCCTGATCCTGAAATGTTTCACTCCGTTATAGTGACCCGCTGTTCTCAGCACAGCGCCTGCCGCCTCATGGTTACCCTCTTGAGCACCCCTTCAACAAGGACGGGTATCGCTACATCCTAGCCGAGCCGGATCCCCACGCTCCTGATCCGGAGAAGCTGGAGCTGGACTGCTGGGCCGGGAAGCCCATCCCTGGAGACCTGTACCGCGCATGTCTGTATGAGAGAGTTCTGCTGGCACTGCATGACAGAGGTACCCGCGTCTTCCACAACATCCAATCAAAATAAACCTGGTTTACTCCACGAGGGTTTACTCTCGTTTGACTGTTTCAGCTCCACAGCTCAAGATTTCAGATGACCGCTTGACGGTGACCGGAGAGAAGGGCTACTCGATGGTCCGAGCGTCTCATGGGGTCAGAAAGGGCTCGTGGTATTTTGAGGTCACTGTGGACGAGATGCCGCCGGACACTGCGGCTCGACTGGGCTGGTCACAGCCTTTAGGTCTGTCTTGTAATATCCCGCTAACAGTTACTTTCTGGATTTTCTCAAAAACATCCTTTTTTTCTACTTATATATTTGGATTTATAATGAATGAGAGTTGAATACTACTGGTCAAAAGTGTGGGATAATTTATTTTAAAATAAATACAGTGAAAATAAGCAATATTATGAAATATAAAAAACTTTAACAAATTATTTTTGAGTGTATAGTAAACTTTCATGTATTCCTGTGATTAAAGCTGAATTTATTAGATGATAAATACAGTAAAACAGGAATTATTCACAGGAATAAATGACACTTTACTATATATTCACATAGAAAACAGCTGTTTTACACTGATATAATATTACACTTTTACTGTATTTATCATCTAATAAATTCAACTTTAATCACAGGAATAAATGACACTTTACTATATATTCACATAGAAAACAGCTGTTTTACACTGATATAATATTACACTGTTTTACTGTATTTATCATCTAATAAATTCAGCTTTAATCACAGGAATAAATGACACTTTACTATATATTCACATAGAAAACAGCTGTTTTACACTGATATAATATTACACTGTTTTACTGTATTTATCATCTAATAAATTCAGCTTTAATCACAGGAATAAATGACACTTTACTATATATTCACATAGAAAACAGCTGTTTTACACTGATATAATATTACACTGTTTTACTGTATTTATCATCTAATAAATTCAGCTTTAATCACAGGAATAAATGACACTTTACTATATATTCACATAGAAAACAGCTGTTTTACACTGATATAATATTACACTGTTTTACTGTATTTATCATTAATAAATTCAGCTTTAATCACAGGAATAAATGACACTTTACTATATATTCACATAGAAAACAGCTGTTTTACACTGATATAATATTACACTGTTTTACTGTATTTATCATCTAATAAATTCAGCTTTAATCACAGGAATACATTATAGTTGATAATATATTACTATAGAAAACTTTTTTTTAAATTGTGATAAGGCTGTTTGTCCTGTATTCAATCAAATAAATGCAACTATTGAGCTATTTTGGATGTTTTTTTCTTTCTTTCTGTCAATGCAGCAACTTTGACTTTGTGCTCCTCTGTGTAGGATCATATTGCCGTATAAGTCTCTCCTCTCACAGTGTTCATCATATGTCTTTATTCCAGGAAACCTTCAAGCTCCTCTGGGTTATGATAAATTCAGCTACTCGTGGCGCAGTAAGAAAGGAACGCGCTTCCATCAGTCCGCAGGAAAGCATTACTCTGACGGCTACGGGCAGGGAGACATCCTGGGCTTTTACATTGAGCTTCCAGACGAGACCGAAACCGCCAAGGCTCTGCCTGACACGTACAAGGACAAGGTATGAAAAAATCTAATGTAATTTTGTACTTATTTTTAAAAGCCTTTTTAAAAGGTTTGTCGTTGACTTGCACACCTAAAATATAAAATGAATTTTCTAATGTCATATTAACTGTCAGTGTTGTTGATTCCCCTCAAAGGCCCTGATCAAATTCAAAAGCTACCTATACTTTGAAGAGAAAGATTACGTGGACAAAGCCGAAAAGAGTTTAAAACCCACCAGTATCAGCCGAGTGAGTGTTTCATCGCATTGTATTCATGCATTTGAAGTGTTTGGATGTCATCTCTGTTATCACATGTTTTTGTTTTTAGATGATATTTTTCAAGAACGGAATGAATCAAGGTGTGGCCTATGAGAATCTGTTTGAGGGGATGTACTATCCTGCTATATCCCTCTACAAGAGCTGCACGGTACGTAAATATGCTCTGGCCGTTTAGACAAACATGCTTTTTGAGGGCCTGAAAATGCAAACTCTTGAAAAACGACAAAGTTATGGTCTCAGTGTAAACTACAGAAACTGTACATTCAAAAACACGTTCATTCTGTAGTTGTGCATGAGTACATGACAGCCAAAACAACGAGCTGATTCTGATTCACAATCACTTCTGCTTTTTTAAGTGTTAAGTGTTCCCTTACTTATTTTTTGAGCACTGTACATTGTCTATGATAATATTGTGATTGTTGCTTTAACAATGTGCGATCTGACAATATTGTCTCTCACTTTACAAAAAACCCTTGGAGAGTGCAAATGTTAGACTGCGTGATTTGCCCTCAGTATTCAAGATAAGGAGTATTTTGAAAGTGCAATTTATATTAAAGTAGTTATGAATATCACATGGAGAGTGCTGTTTTTTCTCTTGTGAGTTTGATTTTTTTCAGCTGTTCAATAAACAAGAAGTTAATATTAAGTGACGTACATTTTAGACAATGACAATTCGACAATGTTTTAATTTCTTTTCTTCTTTTTTTTTTAAATTTCTTATATCAATATTCAATTTTCTATGTTTAAAATGTATCTGTCTCTCTGATCTGCATTAAACGTATGCGGAAAAGACCTCAATGACATTTGCAGCGCAGCTTCTGCGTTTCTTTTAAAAGGTAGTATACGTGCAAATTTGTGCTATCTACATGTAACATGATTCTTTTCACAACACCACAGTTCAGGTCCTCGTTTTGATTCGTTTCCTCCAGTCCAGCTAAACGAGATGAGTTTGACACCCTGCTCTAATGTGCATTAAAAACTGTAGTTAGTTACTCCGTTTAATCACTAGATGGGGCCGAATGAAAGAGTGTATATGTCGATCGATCTTCAATGCTGTTTCCTCTCTCCAGGTGTCTGTTAATTTCGGACCACACTTTAAATACCCACCAAAAGACATCACGTTTCAGCCAGTGAGTATAAAATCACACTTCAATACTTTTCCTGCTAGTGTTGATTGATACATTCCTGTGGGTAACAGCCATGTTTCTGCTAGGGCTCAGAGTTATTTGTTATAGTTGATTATTTTGTTTACATCCCATTAAATCATTGCAATAACACCACGATGGTTTATTTTAAACTGAGACAGAGACGCATTGGATTTAAAGCACCTGGACTCTGTATTGCACCTTATTATTAAAGGCTTTGGCTCTTTATTTCTAGAGAAGCCATTAATACTGCGGATGACGTAGCGTTAATGCATACAGATAACATTCTAGGGAAGTGTGTGCGTGAGTGGAACGGTCCGGGAAGTGCTTTTTTTTTTTTGCTTTTTGGCTTTGAATTGTTTTTAGTTAAGTAATAAACATTGCTGTGCGTTACTGTTTTATTATATATGCATCATTATGATATATAAGTATCATTGAGATACTATTATACGTTTATTCATTTATATATACACGTGTTTTATTAATTACTACAGCTGCAGGTTTTATTTTACTACACCAGAAAGCTCATTGACTTCAGCATAATCAGTTTTTAATATTTGAGGTTCTCTTGTTTTTGGATGTTCATAATTTCGATGAATGATAGCCAATCAAAAAAGGCTTTGCTTTGGCAACTAGTTGAAATAAAACAAGCTTGTTTTTGTTTTATACAGTAATACCTCGGTTTATGAGTTTAATTCGTTCCAAGAGCTCGTAACTCAAAATGCTCGTACACCAAAACAATTTTCCCCAGAAGAATGCACTAAAAATCATTCGATTCGTTCCACACAACCATAAATGCCCATTTTTTATATTTTTTTTGGTTTTACCCTATTAATTACAGTTAAAATTACAACCATTAAGATCTCATAAATACTAATTAATAATTGACAATTAAACTCTAAAAATACTTGACAATTTACTGTAACGCACTTCATCTTTGAGTCGCGTCGCTGCTGGCGTGAAGGAGACGAGAGGAGGGTTTTACTGCTTACAGGGAGAATTTCATCCCTTCTTTCTTCCTCATCTTGAGGTCATTGTCTATATGCTGTACTGTACGTATATATTTCACTACGTGAACAATAGCGATCACAATTAATGTGAACAACACGAGGTAAAACCGCTGTAAATCACTTATAAAAGTATCACTGTGGTGAATGATGAACCAAACCGAGCGACTGAGAGAATGAACGAGTGAAGGGGTGATGGGCTTTGTGAGAGTCTGTCGTTAGGATATTTCCATTAAAAATGTGCGTGAAGATGCTGAGCGTTAGGACTTTTCCACACAAAAATGCGTGTGGGCGAGGGAAAAATTCTCGCACTCGATACAATGCTCATACACCGATTTGCTCGAATACAAAGTCACTCGTAAACCGAGGTATTACTGTAATTTATTAAGTAAATGTTTATTTCAAGTCAAAAAATTGGGATGTGGTGGGAGTGTGTAGTTGAATTGACAATAATTACCCTCTATATATTATAATGATTAAATATGATTCTTCCTTGTTAATTTTACTTGTCAGCAATGATTGATCATATTGAAAAGCATCGCCTTTTTATGCCGTTTCAATGCATATACACAAACCTCTTAAAAAAAACAACAAGATTTCTTTCTATTTTTTAGCTATATTGCCCAGTATTAATTTCTGCTTTTCATACAGTTGAAGTGTTGTGAGTCATGTTGATGATTGTGTGTGTCATCAGATGAGTGACATGGGTTGGGGCGCCGTCATTGAACACACGCTGGCCGACATGCTGTACCACGTGGAGACGGAAGTGGACGGTCGGCGGAGTCCACCGTGGGAGGGCTGAAGAACGGAGAACACACACACTCATGCTTTTCACGTCCCGTTCACACACCAATATGTTTTGTGTCAGTTACGCTTGTACCTACCCTTGCGAGATTGAAAGCAGTTTCTCATAAATCAACTTGCATGTCTCATACTTCAGTTGTGTCTTTCTGAAGCATCACACTGCCCCGGAGCGCGATGTTGATGGATGAATCCGGTTGGATTATGATGCAATCGGAGTGGTGTGTGTCTTTAGCTCAAGTTAATGTTTCATTTGACATTATATTTCCTCATACTGTGGATTTATCTTAGTATCAGTCATACTATTTCATTTCCTTCATACGGCATCCGTCTCGTGGTGTTTTCCTCTTAACGCACATGAACAGACGTTGTGTGTGTGTGTGTGTGTGACCTGCTAGTGTTCTCAGACGTCATAGGTTTCCATTCGTTGTTTATTTGTTTGTAGCCATTCAGATAGATGTAAAATATTATCTTTTTTGTAAACCATGTTTTCTACACAACATTGTTTTAATAAAGTTACTCTGAAGGACTGTAAATGGCTTTAATAATTAACGTTTTCAACACATTTCTCAACAAAATCTTTTTTACACTGACTGTCTTTTATTTACAAATCGAGCATACAAAGCATTGTAAAACTTTTTCTTTTTTATAATGTGAAAATATGAAAGTTACACCCAACTCCTGCAGAGCGTAGGGTTCGTGGTGATGCATTTACACAATATCTTTTCATTATATAAACAATGACTCTTTGAAAAACCTCTCCGGCGATGAAGCCATCATATCTCAAAAAAATTACAAAAGATAAGGATAACAAAAATACATTTTGGGGGGATTTTTTCAGTTCTCACAGCTCTTCTGTAGATGAGGAGCGACATATTGGTTCAGCTGACCGACCCCTGTGCTGCAACAAAGGAGATAACAATTAAAAGACGTTTTTATGCTCATACACGCATTGATTTTTATATGTAAAGGACATTAATATTCCAGGTTATTGAATGTAAATGACATTTCTGGCCCTTTGATTCTTAGTTTTTATTAATTCACAAATCAGATTGATCTCAAAATAACTCCTGGACTCGGTTGATTATCAGGGTAAAACTAACAGTGAATAATGCCTTAAGAAAATAGGAATTGGCACAGATTTTCCCAAGATTTGACACGTTTATCATCAGCTTGAAACTTAGAAATATGAAATCGTGGAATATGTATTAATAGGTGGATCATTTGTAAGTACCTTTTTATAAGAATTTTGCTGATTGTCATTTAAAACGCAAGTACCAGTAAATGACTTTTTGCTGTTTGTACAAGACCAATGCCATTATAGGATATCTAAAAATATATTTATAGTCTAATTAAAGCACTTAATTGGCATGCAATAATGAAGCAAAGATGGAGTTCCTCATTCAGTGCAGTAAAATGGAAACACCTTGAGGTTTTTCTGTTTGTACTGAAATGAGTGGATGAGATTTTTCAGATGCATAACCTGCTGTTATGACCGCCTGTTAGCGATTCTGCAACATGTTTGTCATGAGCTATTTTTGGAGCCTTGTAATCTTTAAAATAACTTCCTCTAGCTCTTGGAGCGCGGCGGCTCTTCTCTCATGTCTGTTCTGACGTGTTTGCTGGCGCGAGGGCGGGGGAATCTGTCACTCACATCAGATCCACCAATAGCAAAACCTCCTGATAGATAAAATCAAGTCTGACCCCACATTTTTCTTGCATGAGAAGCCGTGTCTATGTAACCTTGTTTCAACCACTGATTAAACATTTTAAAACATAATTGTGGCTTTTAATCACACATTTACAAGTTATAAAGTCAGGATTGTGTGATATAAAGTTACAGTTCTGACTTTGTCTCTCAATTGTGAGTTTATGTCTTGCAATTCTGAAATTTTCTCAGGATTATAAAATATAAACTCCCATTTGTTTTAAAGGGGGTAAAAAAAACTGTTTATATCTTTCTCACAACGGAAAAAAAATAATTGCATCACATAATTGCAGAAAAGCAAAGTTAGAATTGTGAGATTAAAAGTTGCTTTTTTTATTTTTTATTCTGTGTCAGAAACAAGTTTCCATTTGTTTTGCTTTGATTTACGTCACAATAGGGAAGAAAAGAGCATTGCGACTTCTGTTTCCTGCTGACTTTTAAATCGTAATCAACCTGGGATATTCTGTTAATCAACGCACTGATAGTTTACAGGCAAATAAAGTGCAATGTTCACTTACGCGTCTCTTGAAGAATCTGTGCAGCAGCCGGTGTCGAGTGTATTCTGGAGCACCATGATTGATGTTCTGATGCGTCTCCACCCTGGTCTCTGGGATCAACATGCTGCGGTCGAGATCGGGCGTTCTTGTTCCACGAGGCCCAAAAACATTCAGGTCCTTGAAACACTCGGTCTCAATCATCTAAATGAATTTTATAAATGCATATATGAATAGTTGAGCATAAATATTCAAAGCTCTTGTGGTGGCAAAAACTTTTATCAGTTCTGAATATGAGACAAATGTCCCAATTGTCTTTATAAAGGTTTATTTTCTTGCAAGGAAAGGTCAACAGTCATACAGCTGCCCTGCAGAGTGTGAGAAAGAAGGGAGGGCTGCTCCAGCATTTCTATCGCTAATCTTCAAGGCTAAAGGCTCCTGCAACAGTTGTAAATTTCCATTTCTTATCAGGAACACTTTACCCTGTCTATCCCCGAATGTACACTTACCTAAAGGATTATTAGGAACAACTTTTCAATTTCTCATTAATGCAATTATCTAATCAACCAATTACATGGCAGTTGCTTCAATGCATTTAGGGGTCAAGACAATCTCCTGAACTCCAAACTGAATGTCAGAATGGGAAAGAAAGGTGATTTAAGCAGTTTAGAGCGGCATGGTTGTTGCTGCCAGACGAACCGGTCTGAATATTTCACAATCTGCTCAGTTACTGGGATTTTCACACACAACCATTTCTAGGGTTTACAAAGAATGCTGTGAAAAGGGAAAAGCATCCAGTATGCAGCAGTCCTGTGGGAGAAAATGCCTTGTTGATGCTAGAGGTCAGAGGTCATGGGCCGACTGATTCAAGCTGATAGAAGAGCAACTTTGACTGAAATAACCACTTGTAACAACTGAGGTTTGCAGCAAAGCATTTGTGAAGCCACAACACACACAACCTTGAGGCGGATGGGCTACAACAGCAGAAGAGTCCACCGGGTGCCACTCATCTCCACTACAAATAGGAAAAAGAGGCGACAATTTGCACGAGCTCAACAAAATTGGACAGTTGAAGACTGGAAAAATGTTGCCTGGTCTGATGAGTCTCGATTTCTGTTGATTCAGATGGTAGAGTCATGAGAACATGGACCTATCATGCCTTGTTACCACTGTGCAGGCTGGTGGTGGTGGTGTAATGGTGTGGGGATGTTTTCTTGGCACACTTTAGGCCCTTTAGTGCCAATTGGGCATCGTTTAAATGCCTCGGCCAACCTGAGCATTGTTTCTGACCATGTCCATCCCTTCATGACCACCATGTCCCCATCCTCTGATGCTGCTTCCAGCAGGATAATGCACCATGTCACAAAGCTCGAATCATTTCAAATTGGTTTCTTGAACATGACAATGAGTTCACTGCACTAAAATGGCCCCACAGTCACCAGATCTCAACCCAATAGAGCATCTTTGGGATGTGGTGGAACGGGAGCTTCGTGTCCTGGATGTGCATCCCACAAATCTCCATCAACTGCAAGATGCTCCTATCAATATGGTCAACATTTCTAAAGAATGCTTTCAGCACCTTGTTGAATCAATGCCACATAGAATTAAGGCAGTTCTGAAGGCGAAAGGGGGTCAAACACAGTATTAGTGCGTGTTCCTAATAATCCTTTAGGTGAGTGTATTTCTTCCCCTCCCGTGATGGTCATTACATTTTTATGGAACCAAATAATTAATGTCACACAATAATCAAGAATCAAAACAATCATGGAAACATTATATATGAATACTAATTTCGTTCACACTCTACTCTATGTTTCCTCCCTACCTCATTCTGCCAGGGCACAGGCACGCTGCCTGTGTTAAACTTGCTGTAGAAATTATCATCGATCTGATCAAGAATCACTCCTTTAACCGTGGAGAACTGATCGATGTCCAGAACGTCTGCGCAGTAAACAGCTCTCGGCTGGTGGGGAGAAGACAATCTGATGAGAAAATGAACCTTGCAGGATTGATTTTGGGTAAGAAACCAAAAGACACTCACATCTGGAACAAAGGGTGGTGGCATCCTTCCGGCCTCAAGTCTCGTAAAGTTGATGTTCTCAAAGAACGGATTGGCTTTGATGACGTCTGCTCCTTGCCTGAGCTTGCAGCCCAGTCGCTCTTTTGGGTTTTTAGCCAGGAGCTAAATTGAAAAGCAATTCCAAAAATGTATAGCATTCATTTGAAACCTAATCAGAGCCATAGATTAGATTAGATTAGATCAGTGGAACGAGAAGAGGATTGTACTTATTCAACAGAGCATAAAGTGTGGCCTTACGCTTTTGCAGATGGATGAGGTGGCCTCGTCGAACTTCTTCCCGTAATGCTCGACCATCTCCAGAACCCTTCTTTCCATCTCTTGTCTTGGCGGCCGTTCCTTGTGCTCGCGGAACGGAGGTTTTCCGGCCGTCATCTCGTAGATTAGACACCCGAGTCCCCACCAGTCTGCACTAAAACTATAGTATGTGTTTGTGATGACTTCTGGTGCTGGAAAAATGTCAGGGATATAAAAGTAATTAAAATTGATTTGGCATTAAAAAACTAATTAGGACTTTTTTTTACATAATTTTAATGAGAATTAAACATTTTCCCCTAGTTTTCATTACCGTGAAGCCCAGCAAACTCTAATGACTTTGGAAATAAAGTAAATTCCCACCCAAAAAAGGCTTTATTTTCACTGCTGTTCAAACGTTTGTGGATAGTAAGATTTAAAAACAAAATATATATATATATTTATAAATTCAGCTTTAATCACACGAATAAATGACACTTTACTATATATCAACATAAAAAACAGTAATATTGTGAAATAATATTACCATTTCAAATAACTGTTTTCTATGTGAATATATAATAGTGTAATTTATTCCTGTGATTAAAGCTGAATTTATTAGATGATAAATACAGTAAAACAGTGTAATATTTTATCAGTGTAAAACAGCTGTTTTCTATGTGAATATATAGTAAAGTGTCATTTATTCCTGTGATTAAAGTTGTATTTATTAGATGATAAATACAGTAAAACAGTGTAATATTATATCTGTGTAAAACAGTTGTTTTCTATGTGAATATATAGTAACGTGTCATTTATTCCTGTGATTAAAGCTGAATTTATTAGATGATAAATACAGTAAAACAGTGTAATATTATATCTGTGTAAAACAGTTGTTTTCTATGTGAATATATAGTAACGTGTCATTTATTCCTGTGATTAAAGCTGAATTTATTAGATGATAAATACAGTAAAACAGTGTAATATTATATCAGTGTAAAACAGCTGTTTTCTATGTGAATATATAGTAAAGTGTCATTTATTCCTGTGATTAAAGCTGAATTTATTAGATGATAAATACAGTAAAACAGTGTAATATTATATCAGTGTAAAACAGCTGTTTTCTATGTGAATATATAGTAAAGTGTCATTTATTCCTGTGATTAAAGCTGAATTTATTAGATGATAAATACAGTAAAACAGTGTAATATATCAGTGTAAAACAGCTGTTTTCTATGTGAATATATAGTAACGTGTCATTTATTCCTGTGATTAAAGCTGAATTTATTAGATGATAATTACAGTAAAATAGTGTAATTTTATATTATATCAGTGCAAAACAGCTGTTTTTACTGTATTTGTGATCAAATAAATAAGCGTACAAGAGACTTTTATAAAACACAAAAAAGCTTTTTTGAATCTTACAAACCACAATTCTTTGATTGGTGTAGTGTGTATCTGAAATGATTTACTAAAACGGGTGTTATGTTGAGTATATATGAAGATGATTTCCATACCCATGTATCCCACAGTTCCCACTTTGCCCTTCACGAGTCTTTCTTCAGGCAAGATTACTGCGAGTCCCAAATCAGAGATCCGAATGTGACCTGTCAGACACATCATTTAACAGGAAAAGGAAAGTTTTCAGTTTTTTCCTGATCTATGCTTCCTCACAGAATACCTGTGAGAAGACTTCTTTACGCAATGCGTCTAAACCGGAATCAGTGGCTCTAAAGTGTATTTGCATACACTTTCACCCAAACATTTGACAAAGATCCTGCAGAATCTCAGCGCAGATAAACACGCTTAATCTTACACAACAGCGTTTTTGAAGAAAGTTTTGAGCTCACCATATTTAAAAGTGGCATCATAAATTGAGTTAAACGCAAAAAAAGTGAAAGTTTTCTATGCAACCCACTTTGCCATGACCTGAAGCTTTCATTTCCTTGTTTATACTAACAAAAGCAATTCTGGAGGAATGTTTCCTGGTGGAACAATTGTAAGGGTTGTATATGCTAAAAATAGAAAGCGATGGAAATTTGAGATGCTGAAGAGAATGTTGCAAAGCTTGTATGGCCGGTTATAACGTCTTTTTAATGGGGAAGTGCACATACCATTATCATCCAGGAGAATGTTTTCTGGCTTTAAATCCCTGATTGAAATGAAACAAAACACGTGATTATAAGACAGGCGAGAGCTGTTTTCTGGAAAGTATATCAGGTGATTATATATAAAAGTCAAACAATGGCTCTCCGTTTCATGGCCTACCTGTAAACAATGGATTTTTTATGGAGATGGTCCAGACCGCAGAGGATCTCCGCCGCGTAAAACTGCACTCGCTCTTTGTTGAGCCCCTCTGTGCCCATGTTATAGATGTGAAACCGCAGGTCTCCTCCGTTCAGCAGCGTCAGCACCAGGCAAAGAGCCTCTTTGGTCTCGTAAGCATATGCTAAACTCACCTGGCATATTCAAAGACAAAACAATATTCAAAACATTAATAAAGTCAGATTAAATGCATTAATGTATTTGGGCTTTTTAACATATTTATTATTGGAGGTTTGTGTGATATTTTGATTTTTCATTTCACTGATTTTATTCATTTTGAGGAAAACTGAATCTGTTTTTGTGCAAGTGAGATAATAAATGTTCAAATTTAGTCAAGTACTACAATAACTATCATGTTCACACACACACACACACACACACACACACACACACACACACACACACACACACACACACACACACACACACACACACACACACAACTCCTGATTCCTCTCAAAATATCAGTCAGTTCATGGGAAACAAAGTAATTTGCATGACTTATTTATTTGCAAACATAACTCAGATATTTAGTTTTTATTATTTTTGTAATGCATTACTTTACTAGTTACTTGAAAAAAATGATCTGATAATGTAACTTCAGTTACTTGTAATGCGTTTCCCCAACACTGCATATATCTGTGTATATATACCACACACACACACACACACACACACACACAGATATTATAAACGCAAACTTTTATGTTAGATGTGATTAATCACGATTAATCACACAGCTTAGCAGATATAGATACGATCTTCTCTCTATCTTCTGGATTTCAGAGTGAAATATGACCCTGCCGTATCTTGACCAGTTTTGTCAGTTTCAGCCAAGCAGAAATAATAATTTAACCATGAAGATTTACGTCAAACCCTTGCTGATAATAATAATAATAATTCTCACCACAAATCTGCTGTTGAGCCGCTCTAGAATGAGTTTCTCGTTGAGGGCCATGGCTTCCCCGCTCTGTTTCTTCACACGTTTCTTCTCCAGTTTCTTACATGCATACATTTTCCCCGATGCTCGGGCCTGACACGCACACACCTATAATGAGAGGCTTCACGTTACGCTTTCCTCTTTATCTCTAACATGAGCTTCTGTGTGTATGATAATCTCTACTTCAAGCAAAAGTGATCCTGTTGAGTAGAGCATCTTTTGAATTTGACAGCTTTCCTGTAACTCAATCAGTAGAGCATTGATGTTTACAACGCTAAGGTCATGGGTTCAATCCCAGGGAAAGCAAGAACTGATTCAATGTGTTTCTTGAATGCAATGCAAGTTGCTTTGGATAAAAGCGTCTGATAAATGCATAAATGTAAATATAACTGCTATAATCTGATTTATATAGTGCTCTTACCTCTCCAAACCCACCCTTTCCCAAAACACGGTATTCTCGAAATGTGTCTCGGGTGATTGGTCGCCTGTGGAGAAGAAAGCGTGGTCACATTCAAACAGCATTGCTTTAAAATGATCCAGAAGTCCCACAGCTGGCCCACACTGACCTCTCAACCATCTTCCACTGCAGGAATCGGTCAAAGTACATGCTTTTCTGATACTCTGCAAACGGAGCTCCGCTCAGATACTCATGAAGTGCACTAGAAGAGCCCATAAATCACACATCAGTGCTCACATAAACACACATGTGCAAAGACGCATTGACTGTGGAACTGACTTTTGGCAGTTGCTGAAGAGATCTTCAGAAGGTTTGAGCTCCAGGTCGCACTCCTCAAGTTCTCTTTGTATAATCTCACGCACCCTAGAAGACTGAACACACACACACACACACACACACACACACGAGCATGAAAACGGCTAACAGGCAATGTTCTCAGAACGTTCCGATAAGGTTCTCTCAACGTTGCGAAAACAAATGTTCCTCCAAAGTAACGTTAATTAAGCATTCTTTCAAAGTTGTCAAAGTAATGTTCTCGAAACGTTAGCACAAAAACATCATTTACACATCGTTCATGGAGAATTTTTTTTTCTTAGTTGGGCATCCATCTGTTTAAAAAAAAGGTTTACATTTTTTTTTAAATGTTACAATTTTTTTAGAACGTTCCGAAAACATTTGAAAGTAACGTTCCAGTGATGTTTACAAAATTCTCAAACGGAATGTTCAATTAATATTCGTATAGCCAAGAAACAAAATGACATTTGAAGTATTCAGAGATCATTCTATTCTCATAACTTAATGGAATCGTTAGCAAAATGTTCTTAGAATGTGTTTTTAATGTGGAACACTAACAGAAATTTGTCTTCTTGTCTAATTACAGATAATACGTTTTAATTAACAGATTGGAAGAGGAGTGGAAGGAATAAAGCACGTGTACGAACCTGTGAGGTGCGATATTTTGTGATGAGTTGCTGGCCAAAGATGTTTCTCTTGTCATCCGGTGTGACCTCATATTCCTCCTGAAAGAGAAAACAGAGCAATCGTTCACTAACAAACAACCAGATGCTACTAAATTCAACCAAATGCAACAAAATTCCACTAGCCTAAAATACACTTTAATAGTCATTTTTCCTAGTTGTAAATAAAGCAAAGATTTGAGTCTTTCTACTTAAAAATTTCATGTTTAATTCAATGTGTTACTTGCTATTTTTATGTTATTATTTGTGAAATTTACTGGCAATTTGTGAGTGAAAATTGTTTCAAAGTAACTTTTTATTTTGATGTTACAAAATGGAACATAAAAAATTGGAAATTTACAAATAATAAATTTAAACATGACATTCTGAAGTAGAAAACCTTTTCTAACCCAAACTTGGAATTATTATAAGTATTTTTTATTAGAATATATAATATTTTTTTGTATTGTTTTGTCAGCTGAACAAACATTTACTTGACTGAAATAGTCTTCCTGAGATTTTAATTTAATATAATTAATCTAATAACCCTTTTACATGTTCACAGTTCTCTGATGTTTGTTAATGACATTCATGTAAACAGGTAAAATAACTATTTTTTATTATTTGGTTTTAAATCATAACATCATTTCACATGCTACTGCTGAAATATCCAGCCTTTGATTCGGTGATTACTATTTAGTAGAATATATTGCTATTTCAGTTTTATTTTGATTAATTGTCTAGCCCCATATATATATATATATATATATATATATATATATATATATATATATATATATATATATATATATATATATATATATATATATATATATATAAATAACATATTTTCTGGTAAAACACACACACACACTATACATATTTATATATATATAAATCAGCTTTTCATCAACTCACAAACCCCAGTTTGGGAAACCCTGCGTGAGACAGAAGATAATACCGTTTCATCCAAGAGCTCAATGCAATACTGCAGATCAGATCTAGTTGCACAGAAAAGACGGAACAGTTGATTTCCGATCGGCTGTTTCACACACAGACTATTATAGTCTCGCTCTGGAAAACAGAGTCACAATTTATTGAAAATAATACAGTGCATTCCTGTGATTAGAGGCGAATATCTTATTGCAGCTTTAAAAAGTAAAGCAGGAAATTACAGTATTAATTTGTGATATTGTCTGCAAAATAATTCAAACATTTAAAGCAGCAATTTGTCCTTCTCACCAATGCTTCTCTCCAACTGTGCGCACTCGTTTATGTGTGGGAAACGCAGAAAATCCTTCCATTTTCGACTCCTTCCTTTACGGTTCGCACCATTACCTACTGCACAATGGAAGAGAGAGAAAACCTTTAAAGCAAAAAAGAGTTTTACAGCCTAATATGAGAAGCTTGATTCTGATGCTTTAGTTCAGAAATGTACAATCATCCATTAGGTGTCATTCAGAAATTATTATTATTATTAAATCAAAACATTGGGATGGCATGAAATAACACAAAAATTGTGCTGCCATTAAATTACAAATTAAACAGGTACATTTAATAATTGGTTTTATTTATCTGAAATGTTTAGAAATCAAAAAATGTGATGAAGTCTAACACAGAAGGATTTATGTTTATTATTATATCAAGGTTGTGTTGAGAAAAAGTTAGACATGTAATGCAGGTACTAGAAATTGTAGTCGCTGTGTGTGAGAGAGACTGAATGTTTGTGTATGTGTGTGTGTGTGTGTTTGTATGTGTGTGTGTGTGAGTGTAAAAATAGGTGCTTATTAATCACGTGTGTGTGGGTTTTTGTTTGAATGATGGTTTGTTGACAGTAAAACAGAAGAGAATCCATGGCATCCTCTACTACATGAGTCTGCTCTAAAAATAGCAGTGGGAATGAAGCTCTAGAATGACAGATATCAGATATGAGACGACACACCTTTACTGTTCCCAAAAACAAAAACACAACATGCAAATATATAGCTTCATAATGCGAGGAAGTGTTATTGAGTGAATTATGTCTGTTCAGCTGGGCAGTTAGTGCTGAAAACACTTGAAAAGTTGGCAAAACATGACAGCTTTTGCTTATTTTGAAACAGCAACTAAAGCTATTTTTAGAGCTGGGACCGGTTGAAAGGCAGGTCCTGCTGACAGGCTGTTAATCGCAGCAAAAGAAGTCAGACCTGTTTGTGATGCAAGGCCCGTATGACGTACAGCCATTGTGTGTCTGGTTTTGTTTCAGGTCAGAGTATTTCAGGTTGGAGGTGCTTGACAAATGAAAATATGTTGAATGTGCTGTTTCTTTTGCGCAAAGCTATCGAAGAACAGGGAACTGAACCCAACATTAAAACATGTTTTTCAGCTATTATGGTCTTTGTGATCCTTGAGCAGAAAATATACAGAAGTTGACACATATATGTAGTCTTTTTTTAAAAACAAAACATCAAATGTTTTTTTTAAACAAAAAAAATTGATTTTAGGTTCAAATTATGTTTAAAGGTCTTGTTTGTGAGTTTTTATTACTAATTTATATTAAAGTGAAATATCTTTTAAAGTACTTATATTGCTTAGTGTCCCATCAATGCACAATAAATTTAAAATAATCAGCAAAATACTGTTTAAAATTATTTTAAATGTTACAGCACAGGACATGTCAGCTAATATTTGTTTGTTTGTTCTGAAACTTGAATCCGTTTCATTCATTTTGTACTTCACGTTTACTAATGTAAAATAAAAATTCAAAAACTGATCACAATCCTTTCCTACAATCTGTTAAAACACATCGAAAACGTTATATCTACTCTGATTGACTGTTTTTGTTTTTCTTGAAAGTCATTTTTATCACAAGAAAGGATAAACATTCTTACCTTCTCGTGCTTTTATGAGCGCACAGTTTGCAACCATTGATTCAATCTCCATTTCTGCAGTGTGATCTGATGAAAGTCAGTTAGCGTTGAGTATTCTGCATTTAAAACTGATTCTCCTCCTCATTTACGCTGAATTATCGCATATTTAGTGAGCTAGATATGCAGTCATTGCGATAAGTTGCATCTCCTGTGTGATTTAATGTTGAGCATGCTGTCAGACCGAAGCCTTCTCTGACAGATGAGAACTCAACTTTCTTGTTCCTCAATTGCTCAATCTTGTTTCACTTGCACAGGTGACCTGACAGGTGAAGCCTCGGATGGCACAGGCAGAAAAAGTGATGATGACAACGTCTCATTCAGAGGAGAGCTAATTAATAAAGTTCTATTAACAGATTTATTTAATAAAAAAAATTAAAAGGTTGATTTAAGTCCAGGCGTTATATGTGCAATCCGATAAACTGTATGTTGTGCCATACATATAGATATATATAAGTATAAAATAAGTTAGTATATAAAAATGTGACTTACGTGCAGCATAAATTGTAATGGTTCATTTATATCAAAGCATTTAAAACACAACATGGAAGTGTTTCACACTGGTTTGTCTTCAACACTGGGACGTGATGCATCATAAGTTTAGAAACCGTGTTTAACGTGCAACTGGCGCCACCATCTGCTCTATTAAATATGAAACTAATCTGTGGAATTATAAAGATATAAACCTAAATGCATTCAAATAAATATTTTTCCCCCTAAATATTTTTTTCCAAAATAGACAAGACATAGTCTTTCATTGAAGTAATATAATTGCAGTAACTTCTTGAAAATGTTTCTGTCAATTTGTATAATCTAAGACAATGAGACTGTAACAACAGTCAGTTCATCCAATGTTTTCTAAATAAATCCAATTAACACAAATTATTATCAGTGCTCGGGTTGATGCATTACAAGATAAATTGAGTTGCATAATCAGATTACTTTTTCAAGTAACTAGTAAAGTAACGGATTACTTTTACATTTACAGCAAAACATCTGAGACTCTTTTTCAAATAGGTAACGCAAGTTACTTTGTTTTCTATTTGTTGACTGACAGCTCTCCTGTCCTCATGATGAGAGAAATCAAGAGTTGTTGTGAGAGAGTGTGTGTGTGTGTGAGAGAGAGAGAATGTGTGAGAGTGAGTGTGTGTGTGTGTGTGAGAGAGTGAGTGGGTGTGTGTGTGTGTGTGAGAGAGAGAGTGTGAGAGTGAGTTTGTGTGTGAGAGAGAGAGAGTGTGAGTGTGTGTGTGTGAGAGAGAGAGAATGTGAGATTGAGTGTGTGTGTGTGTGTGTGTGTGTGAGAGAGAGAAAGTGTGAGAGTGAGTGTGTGTGTGTGTGTGAGAGAGAGAGAGAGAGAGAGAGAGTGTGTGTGTGTGTGTGTGTGAGAGACAGAGAGAGAGAGAGTTTGTGTGTGTTGTAACGGCCACTTTATGTTTATGATGGTAATGTACCTTTCAGGCAGCGTATGTTGTTGTGTGCACGCTGTTCTTGTGTGAGCGCGTGCGCACTGGGAGGAGTCTCTGCTTTGAGGAGAGAGATGGCCGCTCTACCGCTGACTGGTATATGGTATAATAGTATAATCTACTGTTTACATTTTCCCTCTTTGATTTGTAATGTTTGTTGGAGTGTTTTCTTTTTCTTGTTTTGGACATCGCTCTTTACATGTTTGAGAAGAAACATAAAATCAGTGAAATTCAAAATCAGAATATCAAGCAAACCTCCAATATTTAAATATGTTAAAACCCCCAAATATTTATTTGCATTGAATCTCACTTTATTGATAAATGCACTCACTTACGACCTTCAATGATTTACTTCAACCGTGAGGGAAAATTACTTTTCCTTCCTGGTGAATGAAGTTTTTTGTTATTAAAAAAAGGAGCCCAGCCCAGGTGAGAAAAGGTAGGAGCGAGGATTAATTTTCTTAAAAACACAATAAGTCACTTTTTAAGGGAGCAACGCACTATTATACTACATTACTCTTTCAAGTAACTTTCCCCAACACTGAATATTACGTGTATTTTAATGCATTCTAATGAACGCTCAGGTGATGAAACCCATTGAACTACAGTATCTCAACGTCACCAGCTCGCTCCTAACAGCCAATCCCGTGCCCTGCTTGCTGTGCGTTTTCAGCGCTTCAACCAATCAGAGCCAACCTGCAGGATTAGCCTATCGCGATTGGCTCGCAATGTCAATCCGGGTTCCGTCGTAAAGCCAGTTTAGTAGTCGAAAGGTACCAAGATGGCGGAGGTAAGTTGAAAAATAGGGGGAAGGCGTCATATTTTACTCGTTAATTCCTCTTTCAACAGTGTGTTAGTTTGGGATTTCTGTATCTGGTTATGTGTAATAATGTCTTATCTTTGGATAAAGGCCGGTTTGGCGGAGATTCAAACGATATTGGCCGTAAAAAACGAATGTTTTATACGTCGATGGCCCTCTTTTAGCGTCGAGCGTTCAGAGCGGGCGTCAGATCTGACGGAGCGTCGCGCGCGCCGCGATGGTTAGTTAGAGCTCGAGCTGATTTTTATCATTTGTATCGCGTTTTAAAAAAAATATGTTTACTTCTTTGTAATTGCCGTTTTCTCGTCTGAATACTTTTGCGTGTTTTCCGAGAGTAACGGAGTGATGCTGTGACGTCAAATCAGTTATTTCTGCCCTCTTTAAAAAATAAAATGAGTAATTTATCATTAAACATGACTGTGTGTGTGTGTGTGTGTGTGTGTGTGTGTGTGAGAGAGAGTATGTTCGTGTGAGAGAGAGAAAGAGAAAGAGTGTGTGAGAAAGAGAGAGGGAATGTGTGTCCGAACGTCTTGTAGTTCTAGACTAAATGAGCATTTATTAATCTCACTTGTACATGTTTATTTTAATAAACACTGCTTTGGCTTGTTAGTGACCCTTATAATCTCTTTTTCTGTTTTATATCTCTATTTAAAAAATATTACCGAGGAATCAGCTGTTTTATTTTAATTCTTAAATGGAATAATTTGTCCATTCACAGAATCTTGTTTGTATTCAATGACATTTGACCAATTTAATTTAAAGTGTCTTGATTGGTTTGAGGAACACGTTATAATTATAAATATATTAATTATTATTATAATATTCAAGCTATTACTATGTTATCCTATTTTTACAGTAAGTGTTACATTGTTTAGCTTTCACTGTCATTACAAACTAAAAGACTGAAGACTTTTTACACATTAAGTAAATCCCATTTGTATTTAATTTGGGTTTGCAACCGTAATAATAATTGCAGTAGCTCTGGTTATTGGGTGGGAATTATGGTTACTTTAGTAATATTTGTTAAGGAAAGTTAGCAGATGTTCTTTATAATGGTGTAAATTCCCCGAACTTCATTTGTGTGTGTTTCTCTCTGTAATTTCAGGCTTCCTTGGGAAGTACAAGCCCAGGTAATTTGTCCTCTAAACCTAATGATGATTGTTTACAAATCTTATATATTATTAATACAACATTTGTGTATGTGTATTATTTATATAAATATATATGTGTGTGTGTTGGTTATATGTAATTACATATAAAATGTACATAATTAACACAAACACACGCATACATGCGTGTTTATATTTATATATGTAAAATATGTATGTGTATACAATCTTACACACTCTCTGTCTATCTTACACACACACACACACTCATTCTCTCACTCACATACGCACATGTGCATGTAATAAATTCTATATTATAAATGATATTTTATGTCATATTTGCATTAAATTATTCTGATTTAATTGGCTCCTTTCAGTTGGCTCTTTGTCATCGGAAGATCACGATTTTGACCCGACGGCAGACATGCTGGTGCACGATTATGATGATGAGCGCACGCTAGAGGAAGAGGAGATGAGGGACGGCGGGTCGAGCGGGAGCTCGGAAATCGCAGATCTAGAGAAGGTTTGCCTTTTCTTCTTTTGGCCAACGCACAAGGGAGGGATTTAAAAAAAAAAATATATTGTGGCTGTGTGATGTCAATTTGCATAAATTTCTATAATCGATTGTTGTTAAATGAACTATCAGTTATAATCGTTAACCTACTAAGTTATCACTTTACTTATCAATCACTTGCTTAACCAACACAATAGTTGTCGTTTAAACTTAACTCACTTAAAGAAGCTTGACTTTACAGTGAATATAGGGAATATAACCATCACTTAACAAGCTTTTAAATTTGCCGACATTAGAAGTGCTCAGTTTTCAAAGCAAAAAAAAAAAAACTGCTTTACACGAAAGTGTGATCTGTAAAATCATTGTGCTATATATTGTTGAAAGGTCTCAACTAGCAGAATACAGCCAGCATATTTGTTTTAGTCAGAGATCAAGCTATGCCAAGTTTTTCTGAGGTACATGTGAACAGTGTAAACATGATGTTTTGCGCCACATTTTTATTTGTTAC
The DNA here is from genome assembly GCA_037043235.1 of Rhodeus uyekii. Taxonomy (NCBI): domain Eukaryota; kingdom Metazoa; phylum Chordata; class Actinopteri; order Cypriniformes; family Acheilognathidae; genus Rhodeus; species Rhodeus uyekii. Next base: position 1,138,635 of record JAWRVZ010000196.1, read on the forward strand.
ATTAGAATGCCATAGTAGATCGTGACTCTTTATTTAGAGCAGGTGGTCTCGAATGAGCCCGAACACAAAATTAGACAACACGTAGATCACAGTGACATGACTAAAGCTAGAGGACTTCCGGCGCCCGATACGTCACGATCATGTCCTAGAGATTTCCAGTGTCAAAGTTCAACCAGTGGAAACTGGATCTCGGGTGTGGTGGATGGGGACGATGTGTAGAGGTCAATCAGACACTGTTCTACAGCTGGAGTAGTTCTTGCGTTCAGTGAAATCACAGGTTTGGAGGGTTAATGATGTAAAACAGTCAAAAATAAATGGCCCTCCTACCTAATCCGTTGCATTGAAGATATTGGCTGCGTCTCAATTATTTTCTTTCACTTCATTGTCTTTATGTCTGATGTATTGGTTTTGTACGTGAGCCGCACTCAACTCAAAACTTCATCTAATGATGATCATCAATATATTTTATCAGTTAAATGAACAACTAACCGTTAGCTTCCCTAATTGCAGCTAATAACAATTATAACCATGCTGACATTATAAAAACGCATTGTTTATATTATCCTTATAATAATGTCTGTTAATATTACATTTCCATTTATGCATTTGGCATTTATGCATTTTCCATTTATGCATTTTATCCAAAGCTATTTGCATTGCATTCAAGGAACACATTGAATCAGTTCTTGCTTTCCCTGGGATTGAACCCATGACCATGGCGTTGTAAACATCAATGCTCTACTGATTGAGCTACAGGAAAGCTGTTATATTAGCTAGTACTGATGTGATGACACATATTATACATCTGTAGTTGTACGAGTTATTTGCACTGATAAACCATTGGATCACAAGCAAACCTCTTTCCCACAGGAGGGGAACATGCCGTTGGAAGAGCTGCTGGCGTTGTACAGATATGAAGCCGCGGGCAGCAGTGGCGGAGGGTCGAGTGCTGACAGCTCGTCTGTAGAGCTGACTGATGAGTTGCCTGACATGACGCTAGATAAAGTAAGTGTAAGCGTGTGTTTGTGTATGTATTTTCCACACCATAAGGCGTAGTCGCAATTACGGGTCTATTTCTGTACTTAACACACACATAAGGGGCACTGGATTATAAGGTGCATGCTAAAACATATGGTCTACAAAAAAAGGTAATGGAAGCAAAACAGTGAGTTTAGTTGAACTTTATTGTACTAATTAACAATACACTCTCATTGTTTTAATCAATCCATCAAAGTCATCTTCTGCGTCTGAATTGAACAGCTGGGTAATTTCGCCATCAAACATGCAGGTGTTGAACTGAAATCTGAACCCCCCCCTCGTGTGCATTCATTAATACAACCTTCCTTGAGCATATTCGCTTATCAATCGATATTTATTTCCACACTGCAAACACCCAGAACGTGCGAACACCCACCCATCATGTAAAAAAGTAAAAAAATGTTTTTTTTATATTTAATATAATTCATGCACAAGTACATTGAGGAGAGTAATACATTTTTTTTGTGATCTTCATGCAGCAGGAAAATCATTTCAGTGTGAAATCAACAGTTTTGTGGGTGTCTTCATCTCTTATCCTGATGAAGCTCAGGCAGTTTACAGTTTCAATCCATCTTACATGTTTTTTGCATCCTTTATACTCATTTCATTTTCTATGTATTAATTTAAGGGTACTCAACTTCCGTGCACGTTCTGGGTGTTTACCGTCTGAAAAAAATATAGATCAAGAAGCGAATATGCTCCAGCTAGCGCATATAAATGAATGCACGCGACAGAATCAGATTTCGGTACAAAACTCTTTCCCTCTCAGCAGCAGCAGTAGTAAACCTACCGGAGGCGTGGCGGAGAAAAGCGTACATGCTATACGTATTACGTAATGTTCTCTGATTGGTTTATCGCTGCCAGCAGACATACTGTACGTATTACATCCCTGTGTCAAATGGTCCGACAGTATCAAGCGGAGCGCTTACTAAAGTAGCACAACAACATTTTTACAGGTTTTGGACCTCAGTCCACACATAATAGTGTGGGTTATAAGGCTCACAGATTTTTGAGAGAATTTAAGGCTTTTAGGTGCGCCTTATAGTGCAGTATGTGAGTATATAAAATATATATTATGCATTATTTTTAGGTTTTAATTTATTTTCTTTTTCTGCTTTTTTCATCCTACCTTTGACATTGTTAATATCCTCTTGTTTTGTAACAGGAGGAAATCGCTAAAGATTTGCTCTCTGGAGACGATGAAGAAACACAATCCTCTGCCGATGACCTCACACCATCTGTGACTTCACACGAAACCAATGATTTCTTCCCTAGAACTCTTCGCTGTAAGCGCGTAGACGGTGTTTTTGATATCCCTGACGAAAGAGTGAACTTTTTTCCAGTTTCCATTTGAGCGTGTATTTTTCTGTTATGCTCAATTTAGACTTTTCTTTTCCAGCAAATACGGTTTATGATGGAGACAAAGAATCTGAGGGCGAGGATGATGGTTTGAGCCCTGAAGACACTCACAAGGTGAAGAACAACTTTTGCAGAGTTTGCAGTTAAAATAGATTGTCCTATTATTTTTGTGTGTCGGTCAAATTTGTATACCTAAAGGTAAGTGTATATTTTATTCATTTGTGTTGCTTTTATAGGAGATCATGGTGGGATCTGAGTACCAGGCAGAAATTCCTCCTCTTACCTGTTATAATGACCAGGAAAAAGGTGCGTCTTAGATTTTCTCTTATTGAAACAAGTATAGATTTTCATCTGTATTTATGTAAATCAGTCATCTTCAGTGGTGTAAAGTTCCCTACACATGTACCACAAGGATATTAGTTGCATTATTTTCATGTTATCTCTGTAAAGCTGCTATGAAACAATCTCTATTGGAAAAAGCGCTATATAAACAAAGCTCAACGCTGCAAAAGCATGTTGCAATTAGAAACCTTTAGGCAAACACTCATGGAAGCGTTTTAAAACTGCTGCTTATCTGAACGGCAGGAATAATAAATCTTTAACAAGTCAAAGATTCAGTTTGGTTACAACCAAAATACTTTCAATACAGGAAAATCCCTGTTAGTGAAACAGCATATTCTGTGCAAAATAATATCTTTGAAACTTGATGGCACTGAAATTATTTTTCACAATCTGAACAGTTTTTATTCAAGTGTAAAAGTTGTTTTGGAGATGTAAAAACACTTTAGATTTTTTTTTTCTCCGGTCCTCTCAATTAAATGTTTTCCTTTGATTTGTTCTTCAGTGTACGCAGAGGAAGATCAGCTGCTCTGGCAGCCGGACATGTTGCCCGAGTCTAAAGTCAAAAGCTTCTTGCAGGACGCTCTGAGAGCTGATGGAAAGATGGACGGAGATGGCAAGTGTTCACTGGTCAAAGACAACGAGCAGGTGAAGATCACAGATCAATACTCCACAAACCAAACGCATTCATTACACTTGATGGGCTGAAAAATGTATCTTGACCAAACAGTTCTGCAGTGCAAAGGATGATATTTAAATCGATGAGAAGGCAGAGTAAATTCTCAAAGCTTTTAATATAAATCAGTGAGAACTTTACTAAAGAAGATTTACATAAAATGCTTATTAATATCATTTGTCACTCCATGTCTCCTAATAATGTCTTGGTAAAATGAAGGTTGAATGCTTGGCTTTAAAATAATAATAATTCATTCCATTTATATAGCGCTTTATCATAGACACTCAAAGCGCTTAATGTAATCAAAGCTCTGGAGTTACAAAACATAGTATGCAATACAATGATAGAGGTGAACAAATAATCCTTCCTCAAAAGCCTGATGATCATATTTGATACTGTAATGTGATTTTTTTCTCAAAAGAAATTATGCATGGATAATCGAGTAAATATAAGTTACTACAGATGACAGAAGGCATGTAGATTGTGTTGTTTGATCATTTTGATGTCTTGGATATTTGCAGGGTGTCCGTGGGGTTGTAAAAGGTAGTAAATTAAATCAGACAAAATTAAGGCTATTAAAAAGTTTTTGTAATATCTTTTGAGGCATTACATTTTCTAGCCCAATTTTTTTTAGATAAATTTTCAATTTGTGTTAAGTGCAGGCCTTTCCTTTAAAATTCGCGTGCATTTATCTATATGTTGAGAGTAGGACCTGAGCGATATCACGTGAGGTTGTTTGTTCGCGCGCGCGCCCATTACATTGCACCACTACACTACAGCTGTGGTGTTTAGTAGGGATGTGCAGCGGTACTCGCCGAAACCGACTCTATTCGAATACACGAGGCAAACTCCACAAGACTTTATAGTTCAAATGACGTTTTAATTTTTCATTTAACCCTTTGGCGCCGTACGATCACACTGCTGTGATTAGAAGTGCTGTGTTTTCGCGCGTTGGCTGGCGCTGAGCTCGCGACGCATGCGCTCAGTGTTTGTCATATATCACGGGTATTCAGTGTTTTCAACTGCATACCTTTTTTATTTTAGCTTTCAGACATTTAAACACTCATAAGTACTGGTAAAACAATACATTTATAGTTTGAAAAATGCACACTGATGTCTATAAAAGAGGAAGTGGCAATCCGTTCAATTATAAACTGACAATGTGTTTTATTTATATCAGATACATATTGCATTGGTAACTATAAAGTTCACTCTATTCTTCTCCCACTTCACCGGTCACTTACTGTCATGTATTTTGGGAGAAGTGACTGTATTTACGTGTTGTAAATCCGACAGATCAGATTCTCTGATCTGCGACGCAAACTATCAGCGAACATGGTCAATATAAAAAAATTTAACAACAAAAAACACAGACATTTAAACACTCATAAGTACTAGTAAAACAATACATTTATAGTTTGAAAAATACACACTGATGTCTATAAAAGAGGAAATGGCAATCCGTTCACTCTCACATATTTGAGAAAGGGAATATCAGGTAGTTGACACAGCCAACAAGATGGTGAATATTTTGAATAAATAAGAAAACTAAATGCATGCAATACACCTTTGTCACGTGACAAGCATGATGCGTCGCCATGGAAACAACACGGGAAATCTAAAAAACTAAAATATTATAAACTAACATGCGAAAGGGTCAAAAACACTTAAAAAAATAAAACGCTAACTTAAAACGTTAGTGAAACTAAATCTTTACCGCAGATCGCATGCGTTTTGTTTGTCAGTTGGGGCGGGTTTAAAAAATGACCAGCGAAAGATGAGCGATGTATGAGAGTATTTTAATAATAATAATTCATTACATTTATACAGCGCTTTTTCATAGACATGGCTTACATGGAATGTCATCTCCTCAACCGCCACTAGAGTTGGAGACGGAATAGTGTTATATAAAAACTGTCATGTCAAACTGGTGTATAATAATCCCACTGGAGCCGAGCGAAACAATATTAATCACAGACATGAGATGTCCCGCAGGAAGTTGCGGAACAACGACAGTCAGGGAACCACCTACAGCTGCGACTTCTGTGGCAAAGAATGCCTATCCTGGATTGGCATTTTCAGCTACCAACGACGCTGTCCCAGACAATCCGACACGAATCGAGACGAGAACTAGAACGTCATCCATGGTCAACATTGACCGAGGAAGGCCTACTACTGTGTCGGGTATCAGCATGGAAACACACACGGCTGCATAAAGCAGAAGGAAAGCATGTCGAGTAATACTGACCTTATTTCAGCAAAATTCATTATTATTAATCTTGATTTATAGATTCAATATTTTAAATGTATTATTGACTGTCTTCGTACTTTTAGACTAGTCGACTAATCAGTGACAACTTTCGTTTAAATGACTAACAAATTAGTCGCTTTTCGACTAGTCGACTGGTCACTAGTGTTTAGACCAAGCAACTAAACACCACTCTTTCAATTCGATCGATGCCATTGGAGAGCCGTTTAGAAATGTGTTTCCGGACTCCGACAGAGCGAAATCCTTCGCTTTAGGCAAGGGTAAGTCCACTTGCATGATCAAATTTGGTATCGCACCATATTTTAAGAAGAAAACTGGTGGAGAACATAAAGCAGCGCTGTTCGTCCTCATGTTCGACAAGAGCCTCAACCAGTCCTAAAAAAACAGATGCACATTCATATTCCTTTTTTTGAAGGATGGTTGTGTCGGTCAAGATAGTTGCAGTCAAGCTGGTATTAAAAAATATTTTGAAGGTAGTAAAAGGTATTAAATTCAACTTAAGAAGTTCTGTATGTCCCTGATTTGGCAGACGCTTTTATCCAAAGCGACTTACATTGCATTCAAGAAACTCATTGAATCAGTTCTTGTTTTCCCTGGGATCGAACCCATGACCTTGGCGTTGCAAACACCAATGCTAGTCTTTTCATTGTTTAGATCTTTCATAGAAAAGGGCATCCTGTTGAAGGCTGTTAAAGTGAGTGAGGGTAAATCCATTTAAAAAGCAGCTTCTAATAATCTTACTGAAGACACAGAAACAGTTTTGGGGTTTTTACAGTTCTAAGCCGTATTTTGTTTTGGACTTAAACTCTTAACAAGCATGTTTTTTTTTTTCTCTCCAGGCCTTATATGAGCTTTTGAAGTGTAACTACAACGTCCAGGAAGCTCTTGAACGGTATCGCAGCAATGACAAATCCTCCAAGGGTAAGCGGTAATATTTCTCTAGTTTTGTTATAGCAACTAATTATAATTTATAATTAAAATAAATTATAATTATAAAAACTAATTATTTAGATGAGATGCTCCCGTGGTCGGAAGAAGAATGCAGAAATTTTGAACACGCTCTTCTGATGTATGAGAAGAACTTCCACCTCATTCAGAAACACAAAGTAAGATGGCGTCTTTTCTCCGGTATTTTTTAACCTAAATCGAAGAGATTTTATCAAATATATATATATATATATATATATATATATAATGTGTGTCAGGATTGTAGTTTAATCATTTTATATGCAACGCAATACAATCCATTAATATATTGCATATGCTTTTCTATTTCTAAGTTAAAATCTTGTGAATATTCATAAGTGTTATAAATATTCTTTGGAATAAAATTGGGGCCTTTGGGATTTGATTGGTTTACAAATGTCAGGCTATAATGTAATTGAAATGATGTGTTCGTGAAATGTTTTGCATCAAATTGCACCAATTATGGGTGGTTTAATAGGTTTTATGGTAACTTTCCTTTATTTTCAAGGTCAACACACGGACGGTGGCAGAATGTGTTGCGTTTTACTATATGTGGAAGAAGTCAGAGCGATTTGACTTTTTCGTCCAGCAAAACCGTTTTGGGAAGAAGAAGTTCAGCAGTTATCCTGGTGTTACGTGAGTTCTGTAATGATCAGTGTGAACCTGATACAACATAACAGCTGTTTATAATTGATCTGAATAAATCTGTCATGAACTTTGAAGGCTGATTCTCCTCTCCTCTCCGCCTCTGCAGGGATCTGATGGACCGGTTGGTGGATGAGGCCGAGGGTTTGGTGGACGGATCTGCTTCTGTGTGTTCCAGCAGCAGCGGCAGGATAGAACCTGCAACCGAACAACAGCTCAACCTTCTCAACTCCATCACGGCCAGTGACCTCTCTGGTACGGCAACAGACTGTAACGCTTTTACTTATTAGCAGTTTATCATCCATTTTGAGATTGTGTAGCAGTGATGGGGGGGGCTATCTTTGATGATAGACTATCTTTTGATGATAGTCTGAAATGTTTCAGCAAATCATCATATCAGAGTGATTATTGAAGGATCATGTGACACTGAAGACTGGAGTAATGATGCTGAAAATACAACTTTAATCACGGGAATAACTTGCATTTTAAAAAGGATTCAAATAGGAAACAACTCTTTTTCAGAGCCTTGATTTAATTGTTTTTGGTATAAATATTAGAGTAGGGTTTTATGTTTAAATTGTCAAAAAACATATAATTCTTTCCCCATATTTGACAGTTGCAGCTCGTCTCTTTCCAGTCTCTCATTAATGCTCTGTTTAGTTCCTGTCTCTATGAAGCCCCTCCTTACCAAAAGCACAATGTGCTCTGATTGGTCGGCTGGACCAGTGTGTTGTGATTGGTCAACCGTTTTGAGCGTGTTTGGGAAATATCACGTCCCTTACCATAACAGTGAGTTTCAACACACTACTAACTAACTCAAGCCCCGCCCCTTTATTTGAGTTAATATGAATATTGTGAGTTTTTGTTCCCGGAAGAAACTCAAGGCTGCAATGGAGGGAGTTCAGAAACACTGACACTGATATAGAGAAGAACTGGAGGGACTTTGTTCTTGAAGAAGCTTTCTGAACAGCAACATTACACACTAAAGACAGATGAACATGGGGGAAAAAGAACCGTTTAAGTTTTTGCTGTTCTTCTGATCAAATAAATGCAGGCTTGTGAGCATCAGATGAACGCTCAACTCTCTGATAATGCTTAACAGATTTCCCTGTTTCTGCAGCGCTGACGAGTACGGTGGCGTCGGTGTGTAACCCCGCAGACGTGAGCTGTCTGGACTCCTACAACTTCTCCCCCCTGGACGCGCTGCACCGCGGGCCCCTGAGTCACGAAGAGCCGCTCAACTACTCCAGCAGCGGAGACGGCGACTGCCTCAATCTGCTGGAAACCGGCTTCTACCACTCGGACCTCGGGCAGATCAACGTGTGCGGCGAGGACTGCGATCGGCCCCCGGCCAAGAGGCTGAAGATGGGTCTGTCAGAGCCGTTCATGAACGACGGCAACAGGAACATGAGCGTAGACTTCGAGAGCCGCACGCACCATATCAGAAGTGCCAAAATGGCGGTTTCGGTCAGTGACTTCGGCGAGGCGGGCGGTTACATGGGCGCACACACACTACATCAGCACACGGCGCTGCAGTCGGAGTGACGATCACAAACCTCACGGGACTTCCTGCAATCAAACATTCTGTACATAGCCGCTTTCTCCTCCTCTTTGGTTTATTATGTTTCCCGGTTATATATATATATATGTGTGTGTGTGTGTGTAAATATGTACAGATTTATTCTTTTTAGATTTTTTTTTTACTATGACATCAGTGATGTCTAATTGTACAGCCTGAATCTTGATTTCTCAAGAGTAATACAGCCATTTATTTTCCAGTCTTGAATTTTTGGAAGTGTCATAAACGTGTCTACGTCCGAATACTGTGGAAAACTGAACTTGTGACCGGAGTCGTTGCATCAAAAACTGATCGATCAGACCTTCGGCCGACAGCGGGGGGTGTTTCCGTCAGGTCAGCACCATCAGTGTTTACAGGTGCCTCGGCTCACCAACCCAACGCCGTTTACTCTACAACCACTTTTTGTTTGGTTTTGCACCATGAAGAAGCAGCTGTTTATTTTGGTGTCTTTTTCACTCAGCACAAAATCCTGAAAAACTCCATGAAACATGTTCCGGACGGGCCCTGGGAGATTTTTCTGCTGCAAAACAAACCAACAAACAATTTGAAGTGGTTCTAGCAAACATATAGGCCCTGAATACAGTTCTAATGATAATAGAGGTATTATAAAACACTGCTATGATGTGTGTAATTTTGCATATTTATTAGTGTTCCTTTTGTAATCTTGCTTTATCAGGCGGCGTTTGATCGGCTTGGCTTTGTATTTATTGCATTGAAGACCACTGGACTGCATTATGGTCACGATGAGCGTTTTTTGTTTGCCAGAATGGGTGTGAAATTACTGGCACATGTCGTTTAGTTTCGTTTTTTTGTTCTCGAATGTGTACAAGAGCGTTTGTTTGATTTTTCAATGGCGCTATTTATTGGAAAAACATTTGCAGGGATCCTCTCAAACTTCACCCGCTGTTTTGCTTCTTTTCCCTTCAGTTACCAATTATGCAAAGTTGTAGACGATTAGCGTGTTCATCTTGGCGAAGGCCTGCAAGCTCCGACCCGACGTTATCTATGCATCAAGAATCGCTTGCGGATTAAATGGATCGTTTGTTTGTTTTTGTCCCCCCCCCCCCCCCCCATGCTCTCGTATGGCAATAATTTGTAAATATGTACAGATATCCATTTTTTTTCTTCCTTGGCAAACAGATTTGAACTTGAAGACTTTAATTCTGTGCTTTTGAGTCTGCGTACGCCACAAGATTGCCTTCTCGACTTCCTTTACCGTTTGTTTCCTCGTCAGAGATTTGCTTAAGAAGAGTTATTTATTTATTTATTCACTCGACTGCAAGTGTGTTAGCGTTCTGTACACGAGCTGAATGTACAGTATTATCACGTCTTAGGGATTTACTGAACTCGTACGATGACCAGAATGTCTCGCGGTTAAGGCAGAAGCCCGGTTTGCAGTGTTGCCTTAACCCTCATTCAAAACTTGCATGTTGAATCGATCTGGAAAACACTTCTGAATGATGTGCGGAGGATTTCGGGCTGGTCGATGGGACGGCTTGTGCTGTGTCTGTAACATTGTGTTTCCTTGTATCTGCGGCCAGAATTCTCCATATTATTATTATTTGTTCTCTTTTGTCTCGACATACTTGAAGGATGTGTATTGATCAATTTAAATACAATATTCTCTAATTCAGTCCTGTAGGTTGTGCAATTAATTTCTCCTGTCCCTCCAAGAAATGAAAAGAGCTTTAGGAAATTGTGTTGGTGCAGTAACTTATGTCCAAAGTTTGTATTAAAAGAAGAAAAAAAAGCTTCAAATTGTAATGTAGTAATGGTTGTCTGCTTCCAGGGGGAAACATGTGCATTTAAAAACCTTATCTTTACTTTATTTTGTTTATTTTTCATTCACTTTTCTGCTTTGGAAGGGGGGAAAGCTGTTCGTTTCTCAACACTTTGTTGTAATAAAATTCTAGTGTTCAATAGACAATCAAATGGCAGTAAATATTGGGAAAGGAAATTTTATCATAATGTTTGTACATAGACACTGTTCTTGTTTTGTTGGTTTTTATTTTGTATCTTCTGTTGTACTTAACTGGCAAAGCGTTCCAGAAATAAAGTTCTGGAGATATTATAACCGTGTCGAGGAGTTTATAGACGTGCCTCTCAATCATTATTCGCGTCACAAAGCTGCCGTGGTTTTGTTTGAATCACTTTGATTTTAATCTAAAAGAAAGTTTGTTTGCTCAATATAAGCCACGGTTTTTAGTGTCTGATAAAAGAACATGCTAAATGTTCGGGTGTTTTGTCTGATATTATGAGAAGAGGAACAGCAGGGACATTACAAGTATCTCATTTCTCAAGTTGTTTCTTGTAAATTAACATCTCAGGTAAACTAGTTTTTTCGAAGCCGATTTTCTTTTGCAAAAAGACATCCGAATTTACTGACATGAAATTTAAAAATTCCTTTGAAACTGTTTCATATCAAAGTCTTATTACAATGTGTTTTGTGTTGCAGATTGATTCTGAAAAAAATAAAAGTGGAGATTTTTGCCCTGGAATTGATTTCAGGGGATGTTTGGGTAATGTATAACACATGCATGTGCAACAGTTACTGCATTGGCTTGAATACCATATTATGAATTCTTAAATAACAGACCTATTAATTATGGTGCAGATTTTTTTTAAATTAGGGTATATTTAGCCCAAGCCCTGATTGCTTTCTCACCCTGGTCACACCATTTTTATGGACTAAACACTAAAATAAACTTTGATTACAAACATTTTAAAATAAGATTCAACTTGTTAGTATTAGTTAACTATATTAAATGGAACATTTATTCATACATTGTTAATAATGTTGTAATGATTAAAAGATGTATCTCTATCTATACACATATATATACCGTATATTTGTACTGTATATATATGTATATATACACACACACATATATAGATATATACACACATACCGGTGTGTGTATATATATATATATATATACACATATATAGATATACACAATGTACAATGCTTTTCTACAGCAAAAGTGAGTGAAAATGACCAAAAACTTGGTTTTATATATATAATAAACACACATTGATGTTTTTAAATTCAATTTAATGCACAATTGTGTAGTAGTTGGAGAACAGTTCTTCCCCACAATTAATATCTCTTAATGACACAAGAACAACACAGCGCAAAGGTCTGAAAGAGAGCAAGACGAAATTCAGAAACTGTCAGAATGTCCTAATAACAACAGCACATGAAATCAATTGTCTTGCCTTTGAGTGTGAGCTCTGTATTTAACATTCGGCAGGTATTGACGAAGCTCAAGAGGAAATCCATCTGGCACGTCGTATTCCTGATAGCAGACATTCGCAGCTTTTTCTGTGGACAGTTATAACGAGTTATTCTCAAAGATATTTTCCTTTAGAACTGTGGATGGAAAAAAAATTAATCGCAAGACCTGACTGACCATTAGAGCAGTTGTTGACATACTGTCCCACTGCGAGAGGGTTCAGAGGATGAGGTGTCAACCAGGAGCTGTCACTCAAATGGAAGGGACCCAATCTGTCCCGCCCACTACACGACCTGTTTTCATCACAGTCAACACATTTGATTTTTGTCTTTGTTTTGCACCTCATAATGCACTAAAAAGCATTAAATGCTCTAATTGGTCAGCTAGATTAGTGTATTGTGATTGGTTGAACGCTTAAGTATGTTTGGGAATTGTCCCGCCCCTTCCCATAACCGCCAGTTTCAACACACGACTAACTCAATCCCCGCCCCTTTATTCTGTAATAAAGAAAAAAATTCCTATAATGAGGAATATTGTAACGTTTTCTCTACTTGAACAGGTTTTCCTGCTTGAATGTTGATTATTTTCCCCATATTCTCGTCTCTTCCCAGTCTGTCAGAAACGCTCTGTTTAGTTCCTGTCTCTATGAAGCCCCTCCTTCTGAAAGCACACTGTGCTCTGATTGGTTGGCTGGATCGGTGTGTTTTGATTGGACGAGAGCTTCCAGTGTGTTTGGCAAATGTCCCGCCCCTTCCCATAACCGCCAGTTTCAACACACGACTCACTCACTCAAGCCCCGCCCCTTTATTCTGCGCATGAATTATGATAATGAGGAATATTGTGAGTGTTTGTTCCCAGAAGAAACTCAAGAATCAATGGAGGCGTTTCAGGAGTTCAGAAACACTGACACTGATATAGAGAAGAACTGCAGCTGGAGGGACTTTATGTCACACTAAAGAAAGATGAACATGAAAAAAAGCAGATTAGGAGCGCTTTAAGCTAACAGAATGATGTTGATGCTCACTTGTACACTATCTTGGACATGGCTTTGTCATTGCCATCAATCAAAATGCCATCTATGCATCGAAATACAAAGGGATTTCTGATTGACTGAAAAAAGATCGGCTCATCTGCTTGATAGATGGTTCCTGTGAAAGGAGAACAAAACATAAATGTTATGAAGAATTGCATATGCAACAAACTGAAAGACAACCAACAAACCAAAGGCTTTCCTGTAACTCAGTAGAGCGTGGCGTCCCCCATGTCGTTCCAAACCTGTAAGATTTTGTTCATCTTCGGAACACAAATGAAGATCTTATGATGAAATCTAAAAAATTTCTGTTCCTCCATTGCAACTACCATTTTAACGCTTTTTAAGTTCATAAAGCAGAAGCTCAAACGTGACGCGTAACGCGAGAAGGAACCTCATTGGTTCTCGCTGAAGCTCAAACGTGACGCGTAGCGCGAGAAGGAACCTCATTGGTTCTCGCTGAAGCTCAAACGTGACGCGCAACACGAGAATGAACCTCATTGGTTCTCGCTGAAGCTCAAACGTGACGCGTAACACGAGAATGAACCTCATTGGTTCTCGCTGAAGCTCAAACGTGACGCGTAACGCGAGAATGAACCTCATTGGTTCTCGCTGAAGCTCAAACGTGACGCGTAACGCGAGAATGAACCTCATTGGTTCTCGCTGAAGCTCAAACGTGACGCGTAACGCGAGAAGGAACCTCATTGGTTCTCGCTGAAGCTCAAACGTGACGCGTAACGCGAGAAAGAACCTCATTGGTTCTCGCTGAAGCTCAAACGTGACGCGTAACGCGAGAAAGAACCTCATTGGTTCTTGCTGAAGCTCAAAACCGCTTGATTCATTTTGATTAGTTTTACGATCTCTTTATGAGTGTTTTGAAGCGTAAAGGTGGTAGTTGTGTAGCTGTCAATGGAGGGACAAAAATCTCTCAGATTTCATCAAAAGGATCTTCATTTGTGTTCCTAAGATGAACGAAAGTCTTACGGGTCTGAAGTGTTAAAATGACACATGACGTCATATATCGGATACCTGGATACATCGCGACGACACTTCCTGTCGGCACGAGTCCTCGCGTGACAAACACTCCGGTTCCCGCGAACTGCAATGAGCTGCACTTCCGCTCGATCAGGAAACCAAGAGCATTCAACATTACCGTACAGGGAGCATCATGGGATACACTCTCTACATCACTGTAAATATCTCGTTTAGATTTAGGGAGTAACCGGAGCAGTTCCCTCTGATTCTTCAGATCATTTCTCAGTAGCTCAGTGAATAAACTCAAGAGAGATTCGGACACCTCCTCGTCCTGAATTAACTTGTCCTGGGATCGATCCTTCACCTGGCGAAGAGTTCTGGGAAAACAAACAACTGTGAACAAGGCTATTGTTGTCCAAACTTGGAGCAGAGAATGAACTGAACTATACCTCTCGTTTTTCTGCAGATTTAAAGCCACCCAGGGGACAAATCTGTGTCTGTAGGATTTCCACCTGACCTCAAAAGCTTTAAAAAGAGCTTTAATTATATTATTAATGTACATCAGAACTGCACGTGCAGGTTTAACTCTCTTATGAGGTCAGATTCACGGAGTGAGTCATTTTTCTAGATGATTCATTTGAACCGATTCGCAAAGTGGCGAATTGCTCGACTCTTACGGAGAACACTTTACATATTAAACAATAAATATGAAGTATTTAAGAATATAGTTATAGACTATGGTATTTAGCTACTTATTTCTTCACTGCAAAAATAAAACATTCATTAATAATAATCAGTTCATTTTTTAACCAGTTCACTGAAACGAACCGATTCGCTAAAAACGATTCACGTTTTCCTGCTTTACCGCCATCAAGCGTTTGGGAGACAAACAATTATACGATTATACAAATAAAATAAAATGAAAAATGTATTTGAAAGCTCAATTGTAACGTGTGAATTATTCGACATGCTTTAGATTTAAATTGTATGCGTTTAACGCCATCGATCACCCCAATTATTCCTTTAGAATTAATTTAGCCTCTGCTATATTCTATGTACAATGCATATTTTAAGCTTTTTGGCTCAAGTCAAAATTTAGGGTCTCTATTTAAATAAAACAAATAAAAAATGCCATAAAGCTGTAAGCATGGATTATTAATTGAATCCATCGGATCTGGCCAATCAGAGAAAAGCTCTGTGCCGATACGCCCCGCCCATATCATAATTCTCATTTCATGTTAACCATCACGCTAGCTTTCTGATTAGAGTGGGTGTAGGGTAGAGGCCGATACACTAGAACGTGATTGGTCCGTTGTCAGGAGGCGTAGTGAACAGGCCGACAAACTAGAACGTGATTGGTCTGTTGTCAGGAGGCGTAGGGAACAGGCCGACACACTAGAACGTGATTGGTCCGTTGTCAGGAGGCGTGGAAAACCGGCCGAAACACTAGAACGTGATTGGTCCGTTGTCAGGAGGCGTAGTGAACAGGCCGACACACTAGAACGTGATTGGTCTGTTGTCAGGAGGCGTAGGGAACAGGCCGACAGACTAGAACGCGATTGGTCCGTTGTCAGGAGGTGTAGGGAACAGGCCAAAACACTAGAACCTGATTGGTCCGTTGTCAGGCGTCTGCAGCAACGGTAGAGATGGACGGCTCCGCGTTCATTTCGCTAACCGTCAAGTAACGCGTACGAGATCATCAGCGCGTTTACTAACAAAAGGACGCAGTTCGTCCCTTTCCATCATAGGATCTCACGCCAGCAGAATGGCAGGTAGGGGCTGCGTGATGCTCCGCGGCGCTCAAATCCGAGACCTGCTGGACTCGAAGCACAACGTGCTGTTCGACTGCGACGGCGTCGTGTGGAACGGGGAAACGGCCGTTAGCGGAGCGCCGCAGGTGGTGCGTCTCCTCAAGCAGCGGGGGAAACGGGTGTTTTTCGTCACTAACAACTGCACCAGGCCGCGGGAGAACTACGTGGAGAAGTTCAGCCGCCTGGGCTTCACGGATGTGGCGGAGGAGGAGATCTTCAGCTCGGCTTACTGCTCCGCCGCGTACCTGCGCGATGTGGCGCGGCTGCAGGGGAAGGTGTTTGTGATCGGATGCGGCGGGGTGATGAAGGAGCTGCGGGACGCGGGGGTGCCCGTGCTGGAGGAGGATGAAGCCGCCGACCGGGAGCCGGGCATCAGCATCTACAACTGCCCTCTGGATCCGGATGTCAAGGCTGTGCTGGTGGGTTATGACGAGAACTTCACCTTCATGAAGCTGGCCAAAGCCAGCTGTTACCTGATGAACTCTGAGTGCCTGTTCCTGGCCACCGACCCCGATCCCTGGCACCCGCTGAGAGGAGGCAGGATCACCCCGGGTAAGGATCACCTTTACATTTACATTTAAACATTTGTCAGACACTTTTATCCAAAGCGACTTGCATTGCATTCAAGAAACACATTGATACTTTCCCTGGGAATCGAACCCTTGACCTTGGCGTTGCAAGCGCCACTCTCTACTGTTTGAGATACAGGAAAGTTTTTACGTTTAATGCGTTCTTGATATGAGTTGGGGAAAGTTACTTTGGATAATAATGCGGTATAATAAATAACGGCTTTCCTGTGTCTCTAACAGTAGAGTGTGGCGCTTGCAACATCAAGGTCATGGGTTCGATTCTCAGGGAAAGCAAGAACTGATTAGAATGTCAATGTGTTTCTTGAATGCGATGCAAGTCGCTTTGGATAAAAGCGTCTGATAAATGTAAAATAATAGGTGAAGATAACAAAGTTTAACAATTCCTTCACAAATTCTGAAAAGTCATTTTTGCTTCATGGTTGAACTGAATAATTATAGGTCAGCAGTGAGGACATTGATCAATAAAGTGAGATTAAATGCATACAAAACAATTTTATTTACCATATTTAATTATTGGAGATTTGTGTGGTATTTTGAGGAATTCTGAATCTGTTTTTTTGTGTGTAAGTGAGATTAATAAATGCTCACATTTAGTCTAGAACTACAATTAATCATCATGTTCACACACACACACACACACACACACACACACATTCAGTATCTCCCTCTCCCTCTCTCACGCACACACACTGTCTATCTCTCCCCATCTTCCATTCTCTCTCACACACTCTCCCTCTCTATCTCTCTTACACACACACACACGCTCACTCCCTCTCCACCTCTCACAAACTCACTCTCTTTCTCTCACACACACACATTCTTTCTCTCTCTCATACACACACACTCTCCCCCTCTCACACACTCACTCTCTCTCTCTCTCCCTCTCTCCCCCTCTATCTCTCTCATACACACACACACACACTCTCTCCCTCTCCCCCTCACACACACACCCTCTCTCTCTCTCTCTCTCCCCCCCTCTCACACACACACACTCTCTCCCTCTCCCCCTCTCTCACACACTCACTCTCTCTCTCTCCCCCTCTATCTCTCACATACACACACACCCTCTCTCTCTCTCCCCCCCCCTCTCACACACACACACACACACTCTCTCCCTGACACACTCACTCTCTCTCTCTCCCTCTATCTCTCTCATATACACACACTCTCACTGTCCCTCTCTCTCTGTTTCTCTCACACACATACACTCACTCTCTCTCTTTCTCACACATACACGCACACTCTCTCTCACACACACACACTCCTGATTTCTCTCATCCTGAGGACAGGAGAGCACTTTCACTCACCAGTTACCGTCCATTCAGATCTTATACTAGCCAGAAAAAGAAAGTATATAAACCAGATTTACTACATCACATTTATATTTATTTATTTATGTAGTGAGAGAGATTCATAAACATTTTATAATTCTTTTTTATTAAAGTCATCCAGCCAACTTCATCCTTTTCACCAAACATGTATTTTATGAGTCAATACAGTAGAAATCGAGCAGAAAGAACATGAACAGCACAAGCCTGTGTTCTCAGGATGAGTCCGGCTCGGCAAAACTTGTAGGATGTTGGAAAATAAGAACGTGTCTTCTGTTAACCGAATGCTAAGCTGTCCTCCATCCTCTCAGATTCCTCAAAGCCCGAGCATGTGTCTTAATATTACTCTTCTATATTCAACGCAAATGAACAAGCGCTCCGTATGTGTTGCGCAGTGACATGTATGTTCAAGTGAGCCGGATACGGACAGATTCTGCTCAATGCGCTGGATTTAATGTAGCAGGACGAGTATTTGCACTGAATCTTCACAGATTTGTTTTACATGAACTTTCCCAACAAAGTGAGTGAACATAATAATTAATCCTCCAAACCCGGTCTGTAATCTCACCATTGACTGCCGTTCAAGTTCAGTTCATTTCTTACAAGGTGAAATTCCAACACATTAGAAATCCAATTCTTACTAGTAAAAAAAAATCATAATTTTACTACTTAAGGTTGCTAGTGCAAATGTCTGTTCTTCAAATCAACAGTTTAATTGCTGCTAGTACATGTATATACATATATTGCACATCCCTTTTATTTCTCTCTCTCTCTCGGCCAATTTGGCTGATATATTAAAGCTGATAAATAATGTATTTCCTTCAGCCGAGACACTTCAGATGATGGTTTGAATCACTTGAAATATGATTGAAATCACTTCAAGAAGGGAAAATACAGTTCAGAGCAACATGTGCAGATCAAGCCTGTTTTTTAATCTGCATAAATTAAAGGCATCATTTAAATTGCAGTAGTTTTTGGGTGTATATGTGCTTAATCTTCATTAAAATACACATCTCTTCAAGCTGAATATTGTGTTCTCACAGTCCTGGAAAACCTTAAAATACGGGTCAAGTTTGAGAGTCAAAACAAACTGGAAAAGTCATGGAAAAAATCGGTGTGGAAACATTTACTCACATTTTATATTTCTGCTTTTATTCAAACCGACTTCAAGAAACACATTGACATTCTAATTTCCCTGGGAATCAAACCCATGACCTTGACGTTGCAAGCGCCACTCTCTACTGTTTGAGACACAGGAAAGATAAACCTGAAGTGAACTTTCCTCATTTTTCGCTCTTTTGACTGTGGAGTGAAATGTGAGGGAACAAAACCCGCTGAGAACGTCCTTCATTGGAAGCTGAAGCGTGAGCATGTTGTGTGTGGGTGAAAGCGCTCTAGAACATCACGCAGTGTGTCATTGTGCTGGTCATTCATTGCTCTACAATAGGCGTGGGGTCAGTGAATGAGGTGTGTTGTGTCCGGCAGGTTCTGGCAGTCTGACGGCCGCTCTGGAGACGGCCAGCAGCAGGAAGGCCACGGTCATCGGGAAGCCCAGCCGCTTCATGTTCGAGTGCATCGCCAGCCAGTTCGACCTGGATCCGGCGCGCTCGCTCATGGTCGGCGACCGCTTGGAGACGGACATTCTGTTCGGCAGCAACTGTGGGCTGTCCACCGTCCTCACGCTCACGGGCGTCTCCACGCTGGAGGAGGCGCAGAGATACAGAGACAGCGAGGCTCCGGAGCAGAAGGACTGCGTGCCGGATTACGTGGTGGAGTCCGTGGCGGATTTCCTGCAGGCGCTGGAGGAGTGACCCCACACACACACACACACACCATTCACAGTTTCAATCCTGATGCTGTTTCTCACACATGTACAAACATCACCCCATGAATCCCATCATCCGTGTCTGTCGTGAATCCGCTGACATGGATGAGTTTGGCTCTGCTGAAGTGTGAGTAAATCATGACCGAGTTCTGCTTCAATATACCTTTTCAAAATATTTCTTTGCTTTTATTCTGTTTTTGGAGGGTGGTAGTATTTAAGGGGACTTTTATTTTGTTTTTTTTGCCTAAATGTAAGAATATTTTAAATAAAAAAATGGAAATAAAATCCACTTAAATATGACCTTTCTTAACTAAAATAACACCAAATACAATAGAATGTTTTAAGAAAAAAATAAAAACCCAATTTGTGTTATTTTATTAAATGATGACCGAATTCTGCTTCAATATACCATTTCAAAATATTTTTTTGCTTTTATTGATTTTTTTGAGGGGTGGTAATATTTAATGGGACTTTTATTTTATTTATTTTGTATCTTTTTGCTTAATGGTAGAATATTTCAAATAAAAATGAAAATTAAAATCCCATTAAATATGACCTTTCTTAAATAAAATGGCACCAAATACAATAGAACGTTTGAGAAAAAAATAAAATCCCTGAAAAAATGTTTTATTTGAACTTATTTTATTATTGAACGGTGAGTAAATCATGACTGAATTCTTCTTCAATATACAAAAAAAAAAACCCATCGATATTATTTCCTTTCAAAACAAAATGGACAATTTTTATTTCATTTGCATATTTTCTACATTATATTTGGTTGTTTTATTATTGAGAGGTAACCATATTCTCACTAGGGGTGTGATGGGATCTGGCAATATTTCTTCTCCTCTTCACATCAGCAGGACGAGTTTGTCTGTCTTTCACGGCGCATACTGTGAAACTAGAGCTGAAGATTATTAGTCAAAGCATTTTTAAAATGCTCCTGCAGTGTTTTTCTGATGTTTGGGTATCGTGAATTGGTTCCAAATGTGTCTCAGAAGCGTAGATTCGATAAGATGCGTGCGTTTCCATGCCTTTAAACACTGAACCCGTGAGCGGCACACATTTACATGATTCACTTATCAGATGCTTTTATCCAAAGCCACTCACAGTTTGAGGAATACAGAAAGAGATTCATCATGAAGAGGTAAAAGTGCACAAGAGTGTCAATACAAAGTTTTAGACACTGCTTGAAGTAGAACAAGCCTGGAGAATGAAGGGACTAAAGGAAAGTTAAAGCAAAGAAGGAACGTTTTTTTTAATCTTTCATCCAAAACACGCGCACAGAAAGCTGTCTCTCAGACTGAATAGTGCGCGGTACTGAACTGAGATCTCTTCTGCGTCTTTCTGCACTTGAACGGACAAATGCACACAAATATCTCGTAAGCACAGTCGGTGATGTCTTAAGTGAACGTAAACGGTTAAAGAAGCGCATGACGGTATATTGGATCCGTGCAGCTCTTAAAGTGACGGCAGCTTAATATTCCTGCTGTCGTCTCTATAATAACCATAATCAAACAACACAAGACAAAGAGAGAGTTCAATCGACTGAATAACCGTTTAATGTTTATTTCAATCGCATCTTTTGTATCCATTTGTTCACTCGCCAATGTTTATTTGTTCTTTTTCTTCCCAGTGGGTTAAAATGCTTTTTTTTTGCTCTGGTATCCGCTAACTTTAGACAAAAGATTGTGTAAGTGTTGATTTTTGTTTATGGTTTTCAGCTACAATTAGATGTTTCACTAAATGTGAAGAATATCAAAGTTTTTTTACCTTATTAGAATCAAAATTAGGAATCGATAAGCAGAATGGGAATTGTTCAAATGATAGCCAATCGAATAAAAGACCAGTTGAATAAATTTTCTTAAAATATCGTCCCATGAACCCAGTGCGGTGTATCATCACACCCCTAGTTTAAAATTATTATTTATTTTTTTCGTGAAAGGCAGTAATAAAGAAAGGAATTTAATCCCCCCCGCCGTTTCAATTGGTTATTGAAGGCAATACATTTTGTTGTCCGTTACGCAGAATAATCTACAGCAAACGTCCATTAAAGAGCCACTATCAGAAGAAACATCACGTGTGTTTGAATAAGCGGCTTGTGTGTTAATGATTGACCGTCTTGCTTAAACTTTGACCTCTCAGTATCTTTACAAATTCTGACAATAACATAGCTCTTTATGTTTTGCCTTTTGCCGTACAATAATTATAAATGCTGATAATCTTTTGCCCCAACAAGTACTTTGGATAGAAGTACCTCTACCCATTGCTCTCTTGTCCAATAATTATATATGGATTGTTGCGATAATATCATCAATATTCGATGTATAGACCAGGCCTTCACTCTCATTTGTTTCATCATATCGGTTCATACCCAACAACCGGTCAGAAGACAATCGAGTACCTTTCTTTGAAACTCACACGAGGTTGATGACGGCCAGTCTTAATCTGTACTTAGTAATGGACGGTTTTACAGTGCAAAGACTAATTCCGTTTTATGTGCCAACTTGTATGTGTATTTTTGTAATCCTATTTATTTTGATTTAGTTAGTGTTGTGTTTGACTGCGATATGAAGTTCATATCTTGACTACGACTCACTTGTTTGTTGATTGGGTTTCAACTGCCTTCATTAACAAAAGTGACCTCTTTTTTACCAAAGTAGCTGGTGTGTTTGAGAGCCGTTCTCTTGACGTGTAACACGGATCATTCAGTGCTTACTGTAAAGCTCAAAGTGTGTGAATTATTGAAAACAACATCTGCAAAAGTAATGTGCCAAAATAATCCATAAATAAAAGCACTTAATGTGAAAGCGCATGAGGTGGGGATGGAAAAGGCTTATCTTGCTTCTGTTTATTTTATGAAACCTTGGATCCTGAGCGATTATCGTCATTGTTCGTTGTCTTTAGACTCTGTGTCCATAAAAACGTCTGATTCTGAGCAGATATTATATTGAAGTGGAAGCCAAACGTCTGTAAACCCATCTGACGTAAACTGTGAAATAGTTTGACATTGGTTTAATGCGCTCTATGTGCTGTGAATTAACTTCTTTCAGTTTTCTTTTTTTTTGGAAATAAAAATATGCCTTGTACCTCGTGTCATCATTATTGTGTGAATGCTTTAATTTACTGTTGAAAGGATTTTAGATTAAATTTTCAATGCAGGGAAATGCTTTACATTACGCTTTCTTTTTCATTAATTCATTTAAAAGTCACTATGTAAGTCACTTTTACGGTTAAAATTAATTTAAATTATGTGGAAAACGTTGTTTTGGTTGTGCTTAAGCTAGAAAAAAAGACGCTTCTTCTGCTCATAAAACCTTTACTACTGGATGGAGAGGATGTTCCCTCTTTCCTCACCACTGATTATATATTTCCCAGCGATCTGTGGTTTCACCAGCGATAAGAGCACAGACTCTCCTGATCAAAACAGGTGAGCATATATGCATTCTGGGTCGCTGTTGTATGCAATCTATAACAGCATTTCTAGGCTAGCAACACCAATGCAAGCACCTGATTTATATGGAGAATTTATAGCCTGATCTACATAATTGTTCACAAGTATTGTATTGCTACGGAGTAATCTATTTGTTTTAAAATAAAAAATAAAAGTTTAATATCCATCATGGCACAAAGTCAATATACTCCATATGAAAAATGTAAAACATTTCTGAGCTTTTATCACTGAACATGACAGTCGGTTTTATTAATATTATATTGACTGCTTGGATGGTATAAATGACATTTTAGTCCCCGTTTACATATAAATATACAAGTGTACACATGTACTTATACACAGACCCACACGTGTGTGGATATAAATACACACATCAATATCTGTCTTGACTCAAAAGGTTTGTTTTTTATTATAAAACCTTGTTTAAATTGAAAAATCCACAGTAGTTGTTCAAATTCGGTTTATTTCTAGAGCACATTTAAAAATGATCAAAGGCCAACCAAAGTGCTGTACAACAGGTTGAAGAAAATTTTACATAAAGTTTAAAAGAAACTATAAAAAAACGAAGAAGCAGAGGCAAAGTGATATAGTCACTTATACACATCTACATATCCACATATATATATATATATATATATACATATACAAACACATACAGCTGCCCTTTTACATCATATTCACGACAGTGTAACCACTGATGTTACGCTGCCCTTTTACATCATATTTACAACATTGTAACCACTGATGTTACGCTGCCCTTTTACATCATATTTACGACAGTGTGACCACTGATGTTACGTTGCCCTTTTACATCATATTTACGACAGTGTTACGACTGATGTTACGCTGCCCTTTTACATCATATTTACGACAGTGTGACCACTGATGTTACGCTGCCCTTTTACATCATATTTACGACAGTGTTACGACTGATGTTACGCTGCCCTTTTACATCATATTTACAACATTGTAACCACTGATGTTACGCTGCCCTTTTACATCATATTTACGACAGTGTAACCACTGATGTTACGTTGCCCTTTTACATCATATTTACGACAGTGTTACGACTGATGTTACGCTGCCCTTTTACATCACACTAACTACTGATGTTATGCTGCCCTTTTACATCATATTTACAACATTGTAACCACTGATGTTACGCTACCCTTTTACATCATGTTTACGACAGTGTTACGACTGATGTTACGCTGCCCTTTTACATCATATTTACAACATTGTAACCACTGATGTTACGCTGCCCTTTTACATCATATTTACGACAGTGTAACCACTGATGTTACGTTGCCCTTTTACATCATATTTACGACAGTGTTACGACTGATGTTACGCTGCCCTTTTACATCACACTAACTACTGATGTTATGCTGCCCTTTTACATCATATTTACAACATTGTAACCACTGATGTTACGCTACCCTTTTACATCATGTTTACGACAGTGTAACCACTGATGTTACGTTGCCCTTTTACATCATATTTACGACAGTGTAACGACTGATGTTACGCTGCCCTTTTACATCATGTTTACAACAGTGTAACCACTGACATTACGCTATCCTTTTACATCATATTTACGACAGTGTGACCACTGATGTTACGCTGCCTTTTTACATCATATTTACAACAGTGGATCCACTGACATTACGCTACCCTTTTACATTATATTTACGACAGTGTGACCACTGACATTACGCTGACCTTTTACATTATATTTACGACAGTGTAACCACTGATGTTACGCTGACCTTTTACATCATATTTACGACAGTGTAACCACTGATGTTACGTTGCCCTTTTACATCATATTTACGACAGTGTTACGACTGATGTTACGCTGCCCTTTTACATCACACTAACTACTGATGTTATGCTGCCCTTTTACATCATATTTACAACATTGTAACCACTGATGTTACGCTACCCTTTTACATCATGTTTACGACAGTGTAACCACTGATGTTACGTTGCCCTTTTACATCATATTTACGACAGTGTAACGACTGATGTTACGCTGCCCTTTTACATCATGTTTACAACAGTGTAACCACTGACATTACGCTATCCTTTTACATCATATTTACGACAGTGTGACCACTGATGTTACGCTGCCTTTTTACATCATATTTACAACAGTGTAACCACTGACATTACGCTGCCCTTTTACATTATATTTACGACAGTGTGACCACTGATGTTACGCTGCCTTTTTACATCATATTTACAACAGTGTAACCACTGACATTACGCTGCCCTTTTACATTATATTTACGACAGTGTAACCACTGATGTTACGCTGACCTTTTACATCATATTTACAACAGTGTAACCACTGAGATTACGCTGCCCTTTTACATCATATTTACAAAAGTGTAACCACTGATGTTACGCTGCCCTTTTACATCATATTTACAACATTGTAACCACTGTTGTTACGCTGCCCTTTTACATCATATTTACAACAGTGTAACCACTGATGTTACGCTACCGTTTTACATCATGTTTACAACAGTGTAACCTCTGACATTACGCTATACTTTTACATCATATTTACAACAGTGTAACCACTGACATTACGCTGACCTTTTACATCATGTTTACAACAGTGTAACCACTGTTGTTACGCTGCCCTTTTACATCATACTTACAACAGTGTAACCACTGTTGTTGCGCTGCCCTTTTACATTATATTTACAACAGTGTGACCACTGACATTACGCTATCCTTTTACATCATATTTACAACAGTGTGACCACTGATGTTACGCTGCCCTTTTACATTATATTTACGACAGTGTAACCACTGATGTTACGCTGCCCTTTTACATCACACTAACCACTGATGTTACGCTGCGCTTTTACATCATATTTACAACATTGTAGCCACTGATGTTACGCTGCCCTTTTACATCACACTAACTACTGACATTACGCTGCCCTTTTACATTATATTTACGACAGTGTAACCACTGATGTTACGCTGACCTTTTACATTGTGTTTACAACAGTGTAACCACTGTTGTTACGCTGCCCTTTTACATCATATTTACAACAGTGTAACCACTGTTGTTGCGCTGCCCTTTTACAACATATTTACATCACACTAACCACTGATGTTACGCTGCGCTTTTACATCATATTTACAACATTGTAACCACTGATGTTACGTTGCCCTTTTACATCATATTTACGACAGTGTAACCACTGATGTTACGTTGCCCTTTTACATCATATTTACAACATTGTAACCACTGATGTTACGCTGCCCTTTTACATCATATTTACGACATTGTAACCACTGATGTTACGCTGCCCTTTTACATCACACTAACCACTGATGTTACGCTGCCCTTTTACATCATATTTACAACATTGTAACCACTGACATTACGCTATCCTTTTACATCATATTTACAACAGTGTGACCACTGATGTTACGCTGCCTTTTTACATCATATTTACAACAGTGTAACCACTGACATTACGCTGCCCTTTTACATTATATTTACGACAGTGTAACCACTGATGTTACGCTGACCTTTTACATCATGTTTACAACAGTGTAACCACTGTTGTTACGCTGCCCTTTTACATCATATTTACAACAGTGTAACCACTGTTGTTGCGCTGCCCTTTTACATTATATTTACAACAGTGTGACAACTGACATTACGCTGCCCTTTTACATCATATTTACAACAGTGTAACCACTGTTGTTACGCTGCCCTTTTACATTATATTTACAACAGTGTAACCACTGATGTTACGCTGCCCTTTTACATCACACTAACCACTGATGCTACGCTGTGCTTTTACATCATATTTACAACATTGTAACCACTGATGTTACGCTACTCTTTTACATCATATTTACAACAGTGTAACCACTGACATTACGTTATCCTTTTACATCATATTTACAACAGTGTGACAACTGATGTTACGCTGCCCTTTTACATCATATTTACAACAGTGTGACAACTGATGTTACGCTGCCCTTTTACATCACACTAACCACTGATGTTACGCTGCGCTTTTACATCATATTTACAACATTGTAACCACTGTTGTTACGCTACCCTTTTACATCATATTTACAACAGTGTAACCACTGACATTACGTTATCCTTTTACATCATA
The DNA here is from genome assembly GCA_037043235.1 of Rhodeus uyekii. NCBI lineage: Eukaryota > Metazoa > Chordata > Actinopteri > Cypriniformes > Acheilognathidae > Rhodeus > Rhodeus uyekii. Next base: position 1,165,915 of record JAWRVZ010000196.1, read on the forward strand.
TTTACAACAGTGTGACAACTGATGTTACGCTGCCTTTTTACATCATATTTACAACAGTGTGACCACTGACATTACGCTGCCCTTTTACATCATATTTACAACAGTGTAACCACTGTTGTTACGCTGCCCTTTTACATCATATTTACAACAGTGTAACCACTGATGTTACGCTGCCCTTTTACATCATATTTACAACATTGTAACCACTGATGTTACGCTGCCCTTTTACATCATATTTACAACAGTGTAACCACTGATGTTACGCTGCCCTTTTACATCATGTTTACAACAGTGTAACCACTGTTGTTACGCTGCCCTTTTACATCATATTTACAACAGTGTAACCACTGTTGTTGCGCTGCCCTTTTACATTATATTTACAACAGTGTGACAACTGACATTACGCTGCCCTTTTACATCATATTTACAACAGTGTAACCACTGTTGTTACGCTGCCCTTTTACATTATATTTACAACAGTGTAACCACTGATGTTACGCTGCCCTTTTACATCACACTAACCACTGATGCTACGCTGTGCTTTTACATCATATTTACAACATTGTAACCACTGATGTTACGCTACTCTTTTACATCATATTTACAACAGTGTAACCACTGACATTACGTTATCCTTTTACATCATATTTACAACATTGTAACCACTGTTGTTACGCTACCCTTTTACATCATATTTACAACAGTGTAACCACTGACATTACGTTATCCTTTTACATCATATTTACAACAGTGTGACAACTGATGTTACGCTGCCTTTTTACATCATATTTACAACAGTGTGACCACTGACATTACGCTGCCCTTTTACATCACACATATTTACAACAGTGTAACCACTGTTGATACGCTGCCCTTTTACATCATATTTACAACAGTGTAACCACTGATGTTACGCTGCCCTTTTACATCATATTTACAACATTGTAACCACTGATGTTACGCTGCCCTTTTACATCATATTTACAACAGTGTAACCACTGATGTTACGCTGCCCTTTTACATCATATTTACAACAGTGTAACCACTGATGTTACGCTGCCCTTTTACATCATATTTACAACAGTGTAACCACTGATGTTACGTTGCCCTTTTACATCATATTTACAACAGTGTAACCACTGCTGTTACGCTGCCCTTTTACATCATATTTACAACAGTGTAACCACTGTTGTTACGCTGCCCTTTTACATCATATTTACAACAGTGTAACCACTGATGTTACGCTGCCCTTTTACATCATATTTACAACATTGTAACCACTGATGTTACGCTGCCCTTTTACATCATATTTACAACAGTGTAACCACTGATGTTACGCTGCCCTTTTACATCATATTTACAACAGTGTAACCACTGATGTTACGCTGCCCTTTTACATCATATTTACAACAGTGTAACCACTGATGTTACGTTGCCCTTTTACATCATATTTACAACAGTGTAACCACTGCTGTTACGCTGCCCTTTTGCATCATATTTACAACAGTGTAACCACTGATGTTACGCTGCCTTTTTACATCATATTTACAACAGTGTAACCACTGACGTTACGCTATCCTTTTACATCATATTTACGACAGTGTAACCACTGATGTTACGCTGCCCTTTTACATCATATTTACGACAGTGTAACCACTGATGTCACGCTGCCCTTTTACATCATGTTTACAACAGTGTTACCACTGTTGTTACGCTGCCCTTTTACATCATATTTACAACAGTGTAACCACTGTTGTTGCGCTGCCCTTTTACATCATATTTACAACAGTGTAACCACTGATGTTACGCTGCGCTTTTACATCATATTTACAACATTGTAACCACTGATGTTACACTGCCTTTTTACATCATATTTACAACAGTGTACCACTGACATTACGCTGCCCTTTTACATTATATTTACGACAGTGTAACCACTGACGTAACGTTGCCCTTTTACATCATATTTACAACAGTGTAACCACAACAACAGTGTAACCACTGATGTTACGCTGCCCTTTTACATCATATTTACAACATTGTAACCACTGATGTTATGCTGCCCTTTTACATCATATTAACCACATCAGTGGTTACACTGTTGTAAATATGATGCAAAAGGGCAGCGTAAAATGTTACCCTTTTACATCATATTTACAACAGTGTTACCACTGATGTTACGCTATCCTTTTACATCATATTTACAACAGTGTGACCACTGATGTTACGCTGCCCTTTTACATCATATTTACAACAGTGTAACCACTGACATTACGTTATCCTTTTACATCATATTTACAACATTGTAACCACTGTTGTTACGCTACCCTTTTACATCATATTTACAACAGTGTAACCACTGACATTACGTTATCCTTTTACATCATATTTACAACAGTGTGACAACTGATGTTACGCTGCCTTTTTACATCATATTTACAACAGTGTGACCACTGACATTACGCTGCCCTTTTACATCACACATATTTACAACAGTGTAACCACTGTTGATACGCTGCCCTTTTACATCATATTTACAACAGTGTAACCACTGATGTTACGCTGCCCTTTTACATCATATTTACAACATTGTAACCACTGATGTTACGCTGCCCTTTTACATCATATTTACAACAGTGTAACCACTGATGTTACGCTGCCCTTTTACATCATATTTACAACAGTGTAACCACTGATGTTACGCTGCCCTTTTACATCATATTTACAACAGTGTAACCACTGATGTTACGTTGCCCTTTTACATCATATTTACAACAGTGTAACCACTGCTGTTACGCTGCCCTTTTACATCATATTTACAACAGTGTAACCACTGTTGTTACGCTGCCCTTTTACATCATATTTACAACAGTGTAACCACTGATGTTACGCTGCCCTTTTACATCATATTTACAACATTGTAACCACTGATGTTACGCTGCCCTTTTACATCATATTTACAACAGTGTAACCACTGATGTTACGCTGCCCTTTTACATCATATTTACAACAGTGTAACCACTGATGTTACGCTGCCCTTTTACATCATATTTACAACAGTGTAACCACTGATGTTACGTTGCCCTTTTACATCATATTTACAACAGTGTAACCACTGCTGTTACGCTGCCCTTTTGCATCATATTTACAACAGTGTAACCACTGATGTTACGCTGCCTTTTTACATCATATTTACAACAGTGTAACCACTGACGTTACGCTATCCTTTTACATCATATTTACGACAGTGTAACCACTGATGTTACGCTGCCCTTTTACATCATATTTACGACAGTGTAACCACTGATGTCACGCTGCCCTTTTACATCATGTTTACAACAGTGTTACCACTGTTGTTACGCTGCCCTTTTACATCATATTTACAACAGTGTAACCACTGTTGTTGCGCTGCCCTTTTACATCATATTTACAACAGTGTAACCACTGATGTTACGCTGCGCTTTTACATCATATTTACAACATTGTAACCACTGATGTTACGCTGCCTTTTTACATCATATTTACAACAGTGTACCACTGACATTACGCTGCCCTTTTACATTATATTTACGACAGTGTAACCACTGACGTAACGTTGCCCTTTTACATCATATTTACAACAGTGTAACCACAACAACAGTGTAACCACTGATGTTACGCTGCCCTTTTACATCATATTTACAACATTGTAACCACTGATGTTATGCTGCCCTTTTACATCATATTAACCACATCAGTGGTTACACTGTTGTAAATATGATGCAAAAGGGCAGCGTAAAATGTTACCCTTTTACATCATATTTACAACAGTGTTACCACTGATGTTACGCTATCCTTTTACATCATATTTACAACAGTGTGACCACTGATGTTACGCTGCCCTTTTACATCATATTTACAACAGTGTAACCACTGACATTACGTTGCCCTTTTACATTATATTTACGACAGTGTAACCACTGACGTAACGTTGCCCTTTTACATCATATTTACAACAGTGTAACCACTGATGTTACGCTGCCCTTTTACATCATATTTACAACAGTGTAACCACTGATGTTACGTTGCCCTTTTACATCATATTTACAACAGTGTAACCACTGATGTTACGCTGCCCTTTTGCATCATATTTACAATAGTGTAACCACTGATGTTACGCTGCCTTTTTACATCATATTTACAACAGTGTAACCACTGATGTTACGCTGCCCTTTTACATCATATTTACAACAGTGTAACCACCGATGTTACGCTGCCCTTTTACATAGTATTTATGACAGTGCAACCACTGATGTCACGCTGCCCTTTTACATAGTATTTATGACAGTGCAACCACTGATGTCACGCTGCCCTTTTACATCATATTTACAATAGTGTAACCACTGACATTACGCTATCCTTTTACATCATATTTACAACAGTGTAACCACTGACATTACGCTGACCTTTTACATCATGTTTACAATAGTGTAACCACTGTTGTTACGCTGCCCTTTTACATCATGTTTACAACAGCGTAACCACTGTTGTTACGCTGCCCTTTTACATAATATTTATACATTGTAACCACTGATGTTACGCTGCCCTTTTACATCACACTAACCACTGATGTTACGCTGCCCTTTTACATAATATTTACAACATTGTAACCACTGATGTTACGCTACTGTTTTACATCATGTTTACAACAGTGTAACCACTGACATTACGCTATACTTTTACATCATATTTACAACAGTGTGACCACTGACATTACGCTATCCTTTTACATCATATTTACAACAGTGTGACCACTGATGTTACGCTATCCTTTTACATCATGTTTACAACAGTGTGACCACTGATGTTACGCTGCCTTTTTACATCATATTTACAACATTGTAACCACTGATGTTACGCTACCCTTTTACATCATATTTACAACAGTGTAACCACTGTTGTTGCGCTGCCCTTTTACATCATATTTACAACAGTGTAACCACTGATGTTACGCTGCCCTTTTACATCACACTAACCACTGATGTTACGCTGCCCTTTTACATAATATTTACAACATTGTAACCACTGATGTTACGCTACTGTTTTACATCATGTTTACAACAGTGTAACCACTGACATTACGCTATACTTTTACATCATATTTACAACAGTGTGACCACTGACATTACGCTATCCTTTTACATCATATTTACAACAGTGTGACCACTGATGTTACGCTGCCCTTTTACATTATATTTATTTACGACAGTGATAACCACTGATGTTACATTGACCTTTTACATCATATTTACAACAGTGTAACCACTGATGTTACGTTGCCCTTTTACATCATATTTACAACAGTGTAACCACTGACATTACGCTGACCTTTTACATCATGTTTACAATAGTGTAACCACTGTTGTTACGCTGCCCTTTTACATCATGTTTACAACAGCGTAACCACTGTTGTTACGCTGCCCTTTTACATCATATTTACAACATTGTAACCACTGATGTTACGCTACACTTTTACATCATATTTACAACAGTGTAACCACTGTTGTTGCGCTGCCCTTTTACATTATATTTACAACAGTGTAACCACTGATGTTACACTGCCCTTTTACATCACACTAACCACTGATGCTACGCTGTGCTTTTACATCATATTTACAACATTGTAACCACTGATGTTACGCTACTCTTTTACATCATATTTACAACAGTGTAACCACTGACATTACGTTATCCTTTTACATCATATTTACAACAGTGTGACAACTGATGTTACGCTGCCCTTTTACATCACACTAACCACTGATGTTACGCTGCGCTTTTACATCATATTTACAACATTGTAACCACTGATGTTACGCTACCCTTTTACATCATATTTACAACAGTGTAACCACTGACATTACGTTATCCTTTTACATCATATTTACAACAGTGTGACAACTGATGTTACGCTGCCTTTTTACATCATATTTACAACAGTGTGACCACTGACATTACGCTGCCCTTTTACATCATATTTACAACAGTGTAACCACTGTTGTTACGCTGCCCTTTTACATCATATTTACAACAGTGTAACCACTGATGTTACGCTGCCCTTTTACATCATATTTACAACATTGTAACCACTGATGTTACGCTGCCCTTTTACATCATATTTACAACAGTGTAACCACTGATGTTACGCTGCCCTTTTACATCATATTTACAACAGTGTAACCACTGATGTTACGTTGCCCTTTTACATCATATTTACAACAGTGTAACCACTGCTGTTACGCTGCCCTTTTGCATCATATTTACAACAGTGTAACCACTGATGTTACGCTGCCTTTTTACATCATATTTACAACAGTGTAACCACTGATGTCACGCTGCCCTTTTACATCATGTTTACAACAGTGTTACCACTGTTGTTACGCTGCCCTTTTACATCATATTTACAACAGTGTAACCACTGTTGTTGCGCTGCCCTTTTACATCATATTTACAACAGTGTAACCACTGATGTTACGCTGCGCTTTTACATCATATTTACAACATTGTAACCACTGATGTTACGCTGCCTTTTTACATCATATTTACAACAGTGTACCACTGACATTACGCTGCCCTTTTACATTATATTTACGACAGTGTAACCACTGACGTAACGTTGCCCTTTTACATCATATTTACAACAGTGTAACCACTGATGTTACGCTGCCCTTTTACATCATATTTACAACAGTGTTACCACTGATGTTACGCTATCCTTTTACATCATATTTACAACAGTGTGACCACTGACATTACGCTATCCTTTTACATCATATTTACAACAGTGTGACCACTGATGTTATGCTGCCCTTTTACATTATATTTACGACAGTGTAACCACTGATGTTACGCTGCCCTTTTACATCATATTTACAACAGTGTAACCACTGACATTACGTTGCCCTTTTACATTATATTTACGACAGTGTAACCACTGACGTAACGTTGCCCTTTTACATCATATTTACAACAGTGTAACCACTGATGTTACGCTGCCCTTTTACATCATATTTACAACAGTGTAACCACTGATGTTACGTTGCCCTTTTACATCATATTTACAACAGTGTAACCACTGATGTTACGCTGCCCTTTTGCATCATATTTACAACAGTGTAACCACTGATGTTACGCTGCCTTTTTACATCATATTTACAACAGTGTAACCACTGATGTTACGCTGCCCTTTTACATCATATTTACAACAGTGTAACCACTGATGTTACGCTGCCCTTTTACATAGTATTTATGACAGTGCAACCACTGATGTCACGCTGCCCTTTTATATCATATTTACAACAGTGTAACCACTGACATTACGCTGACCTTTTACATCATGTTTACAATAGTGTAACCACTGTTGTTACGCTGCCCTTTTACATCATGTTTACAACAGCGTAACCACTGTTGTTACGCTGCCCTTTTACATCATATTTACAACAGTGTAACCACTGATGTTATGTTGACCTTTTACATCATTTTTACAACAGTGTAACCACTGATGTTACGTTGCCCTTTTACATCATATTTACAACGGTGTAACCACTGACATTACGCTGACCTTTTACATCATGTTTACAATAGTGTAACCACTGTTGTTACGCTGCCCTTTTACATCATGTTTACAACAGCGTAACCACTGTTGTTACGCTGCCCTTTTACATCATATTTACAACATTGTAACCACTGATGTTACGCTACCCTTTTACATCATATTTACAACAGTGTAACCACTGACATTACGCTATCCTTTTACATCATATTTACAACAGTGTGACCACTGATGTTACGCTACCTTTTTACATCATATTTACAACGGTGTAACCACTGACATTACGCTATCCTTTTACATCATATTTACAACAGTGTGACCACTGTTGTTACGCTGCCCTTTTACATCATATTTACAACAGTGTAACCACTGATGTTACGCTACCCTTTTACATCATATTTACAACAGTGTAACCACTGATGTTACGCTGCCCTTTTACATCAGAGTAACCACTGACATTACGCTTTCCTTTTGCATCATATTTACAACAGTGTGACCACTGACATTACGCTGCCCTTTTACATCATAGTTTACGACAGAGTAACCACTGATGTTACGCTGACCTTTTACATCATGTTTACAACAGTGTAACCACTGTTGTTACGCTGCCCTTTTTTATCATATTTACAACAGTGTAACCACTGATGTTACGTTGCCCTTTTACATCATATTTACAACAGTGTAACCACTGTTGTTACGCTGCCCTTTTACATCATATTTACAACAGTGTAACCACTGTTGTTACGCTGCCCTTTTACATCATATTTACAACATTGTAACCACTGTTGTTATGCTGCACTTTTACATCATATTTACAACAGTGTAACCACTGATGTTACGCTACCCTTTTACATCATATTTACAACAGTGTAACCACTGATGTTACGCTGCCCTTTTACATCAGAGTAACCACTGACATTACGCTATCCTTTTGCATCATATTTACAACAGTGTGACCACTGACATTACGCTGCCCTTTTACATCATAGTTTACGACAGAGTAACCACTGATGTTACGCTGACCTTTTACATCATGTTTACAACAGTGTAACCACTGTTGTTACGCTGCCCTTTTACATCATATTTACAACAGTGTAACCACTGATGTTATGCTGCCCTTTTACATCATATTTACAACAGTGTAACCACTGTTGTTACGCTGCCCTTTTACATCATATTTACAACAGTGTAACCACTGATGTTACGCTGCCCTTTTACATCATATTTACAACATTGTAACCACTGATGTTACGCTACCCTTTTACATCAGAGTAACCACTGACATTACGCTATCCTTTTGCATCATATTTACAACAGTGTGACCACTGATGTTACGCTGCCTTTTTACATCATATTTACAACAGTGTAACCACTGACATTACGCTGCCCTTTTACATCATAGTTTACGACAGAGTAACCACTGATGTTACGCTGACCTTTTACATCATGTTTACAACAGTGTAACCACTGTTGTTACGCTGCCCTTTTACATCATATTTACAACAGTGTAACCACTGATGTTACGCTGCCCTTTTACATCATATTTACAACAGTGTAACCACTGTTGTTACGCTGCCCTTTTACATCATATTTACAACAGTGTAACCACTGATGTTACGCTGCGCTTTTACATCATATTTACAACATTGTAACCACTGTTGTTACGCTGCCCTTTTACATCATGTTTACAACAGTGTAACCACTGATGTTACGCTGCCCTTTTACATTATATTTATTTACGACAGTGATAACCACTGATGTTACGTTGCCCTTTTACATCATATTTACGACAGTGTAACCACAGATGTTACGCTGCCCTTTTACATCATATTTACAACAGTGTAACCACTGATGTTACATTGACCTTTTACATCATATTTACAACAGTGTAACCACTGATGTTACGTTGCCCTTTTACATCATATTTACAACAGTGTAACCACTGACATTACGCTGACCTTTTACATCATGTTTAGAATAGTGTAACCACTGTTGTTACGCTGCCCTTTTACATCATGTTTACAACAGCGTAACCACTGTTGTTACGCTGCCCTTTTACATCATATTTACAACA